>JAEIFU010000168.1:0-207246 GCA_018904235.1 Lordiphosa stackelbergi | reverse complement strand
AAAATTAATTTTTATGCACTTGAAAAGTGTATTATAATTTTGCCCAGAAGTTTGCAACGCATAGAAGGAATCATCTCCGACCACATAAAGAATATATATTCTTGATCAGCATGACGGGCTGAGTCGATTAAGCTTTGTCCGTCCGTCTGTCTGTTTCTGCGCGAACTAGTCCCTCAGTTTCTTTGCACAGAGTCTTCTTTTTACTGCACGCTGCTAATATGACGGAACCGACCGGATCGGATGACTACTTCTTGTAGCTGCCATACAAATGTTCGTTCGGAAAATGGGTTTTAGTAAGAAAAACTGTTTTGTTCTCAATATTACTGCTCTCAAACACGGTCATGGGTAATATGTAATGTTTTTAAGCTGATCTGCGAAGTTTGGTCGAAGTCGCTAACCGTTGAGACAAGCTATTTCAAGTGTATCAAAACTTCGGTACAGACGAAGTTAGCTTTGCCTTTCTCGTCTATAATATCACAGTTGAAACCAATTGTGAGTCGCATCTTGTCGTAATGTGTCCATGCTGAATACGAGTTGGCATGGCAAAGTTATAACTTAGTTTCCGTTGAACCCTCTAGAAAAGTAAATCAAACACGCGGTATAAGTAATGCCAATAGTGTCGAAATTGGCCTTCAAAGACACATTTAATTGATTTATAGCAATTCTGTCAAACTAAACCATCTGCTACCAGCCTTTGTTTTCTTTGGATATTTATTGGAACCTTCTTATCATTTGTTTGTTTTGTTAGTTCCATAAGCAAAGTTACGGCCTTGTTGAACTTAAATCTATCATCGTGTCAAATGTACTGTCAAACATGTTCAGTTTCGTCTATAATTTAACCATGAATCGACTTACATACGAACAACGCTTGCAGATAATTTAATTTTATAAAAGTTCATGCTCGATTAAGAAAGTGAATCGTGCAATTCTTCCATTTTATGGTCAGATTGGGCGACCTTCTGAGGCGACGGAATCTTGTGACTAAATTTCGCACCCAATTTACATTATTGGACATTAAACCACCATCATGCATAAGTAGAGTGCGAACAAAAGAAAATATTGCAGCTGTATCCGCCAATTTCGTTAAAGACCGTGTATTATCGATTCGGCACCGTTCGCAGCAATTGGGCTTTTGTTACTTCACTAAGTAGAAAATTTTAAGGAAGGATTTGGGTATAAAAGCTTTTAAAATACAGCTGGTGCAAGAATTGAAGCCGCACGACCTACCACAACGGCTAACTATTGATTAATGGGCGCTGGCAAAGTTGGATGAAGATTCACTTTTTTGTGTTCAGCTGCAAAGCTCTATTCTGGTTGAATGGATACGTGAACAAACAAAATTGCCGTATTTGTTGTGAAGAGCAGCCAGAAGCATTGCAAGAACTGCTAATGCATCGCAAAAAGTGCACTGTTTGGTGTAGACTATGGGCCGGTGGCATCATTGGACCGTACTTTTTTAAAAATGACGAAGGCGGGAACGTTACTGTGAATGAAGAGCGCGATGATTACAAACTCATTTTTGGCCAAAATGGAAGAGCTGTACTTAGCTGACATGTGGTTTCAACAAGACGGTGACAGTGACAGTGACACATGCCGCACAGACCGCGAAACAATGGCGCATTTGAGAGGCGAGTTCGGTGAAGAGTTTATTTCACGTCAGGGCAGCCTAGATCAAGGTGAACCACACCACAGCTGCTCTCTTTCGAGTGGCCTTATTTCATTTTACTTATTAATTTTTGACAGAATGAAAGCAAACGTCGTCGAGAGATTTTGGAAATGAGGGCAAATGTTGAGGTGGAGCCAATGCTGTTGCTGGACATTGGCATTTCCTCAATTTCCAGCTCAGCAAGTGTGTTGCTGCTAACATAGCAGAGCAGGCAGGAGAAGAAGCCGAAACAGATAGCGATCTGACGGATGACTCCATAGAGTACATCTCAGGCTATCCCATTTAAGATTGTCATTGGACTGCGCCGACAAAGGAAATGCCACATTCACGTATCTTGGTATGGTATCACTGCTGAGTTCTAAGAACTGAGTAACGCGTTACTTTTCCATACGTATGAAGGAAATAATCGCATACAAGCTGCATTACTTTGCCATGTGCATGGCCGCTTTGTAAACGGGCTGCCGACAACCTGCATTACTAGGTAATAAGGATGTATGCCAGAGCCGATCTTCCCATTACGAATGCGTACATTATTTTCAAAATTGTCAGTTGTTCGAGTCTGTTTGTTGCGATTCCCGAAAGTCAGCGATTGTAGTGCCTTACATTTTCGACAGTCGTAATGCATATTTTCTACAGAACACGTTGAGCTCTGCGCCGCTGGGCAATCAGGGAATCAAACCGGAACCGTATACCGAAAAGAACCGATTAAAACTCATAACCGGAACCGATATTTTTAATTTTTTGTATACCGGTATCCGAGAACCGAAACATTGGACCGGTAAAGTTTCGGTTGTGAGTGCAAAACTAAACTGCAAAGTGAACAGTTAGTTTAGGGGAGTTTTTCTGCAATTTGGCTCTATTGTAAGCTTAAAAATAAAATATAACGATTCTGGCTTAGCAGAACTTTTGTTCAGTGAAATAGAAAAACACGAGACGTCTCTTTGAAAATTATGTATTCCTATGTGGCGATTTCTAAGACCCCTTCTATTCAATTGCAACTTAATGAAGAAAGCAGCTCTGACCCAATTACTTTGTCTGAAAATTGAGATGAAGACGTCTTATGCATATACCAAAAGGTCCAACGAAAAAAGCTTTCAGTTTAAAAAATAACACAAAATTTTTAAGGCAATTTGATCCAATTTCCGGTGGAATATCAAGATAACTAGGTAACAAATGGAATTTTTATACCCTTGGAGAGGGTATATTGAAATTGTCCAGATGTTTGTAACGCGCAGAAGGAAGCATCTCCAACCACATAAAGTATTTATATTCTTGATCAGCATGACGAGCTGAGTTGATTTAGCCATGTCCGTCTGTCCGTCCGTCTGTTTCTATGCTATCTCCTCCCTCAGTTTTAAAGCTATCGTAACCAAACTTTTCACAAAGTCTTTTGGTACAAATTCGCTGCACATTTGTCGGAACCGGCCGGATCGGATGACTATAGCATATAGCTGCCATAGGAACGATCGGTTGAAAAAGTAGTTTTAGTTAGAAAAACTTTTTTGTTTTCAATGTTATCGCTCCCAACCCTCGTATTTATAAGTTTTCTATGATTTCACATAATTTCACCGAGATTTATCAAAATCGGACAACTATATAGTATAGCTGCCATACAAAAGATAGGTCTGAAAAAAAGTTTTAGTATGAAAAACTTTTTTGTTTTCAATGCTATCGCTCCCAAACTCGTTACTGATTAATATGATATGCTAACACACAATTTTGTCAAGTCTGATCCAAAGCGGATGACTATAGCATATAGTCGGTCGAAAAAATAGTTTTAGTGAGAAAAACTTTTTTGTTTTCAATGGTAGCGTCTTTGTACGTTCCAGTTATGAATATTATCTGTCTCAACACAATTTTGGAGAGTTTGATAAAAATCGGATGAATATCTCAAAAACTGGCAGAATATCATTCAAGACGTATATAAACTTCGGTCGAGCCGAAGTTAGCTTTCCTCTATTTTTTTCATTTCTATTGATTTTTTGGACTTATTCACTATATTAAAGAAATAAAATGTTTGCTTTGATTTTCCATAGGTAAATCGCTGTTTACTAACTGACACTATTTTTTAGCTTTTGATGGAAAATAAAATAATTTTATTTTGTGCCATATTAAAAAGTTATGTTGTTTGATGATTCCTTTATCTAATTTAACTTATCCCAGCTGCAGCCAGCAGCAGCTAGAATTAAAAAATCTAAAGAAAAAGTCGTTCCTCCAAAATTTGTATGGCGCACAGTAGCGCCATTTCAGTTTTTGTGTTGCAAAAGTCATAACTGGAAACCAATTAAGATTATTAAATGGTTCAAATGCTATATGAAGGATAGTTGTCCAACCTATAAAATAAGTGAATGAACAAGGTGCTAGGCCTTCTAGATACTTACTTACTATACTATCAAAGTTAAAATTTGTCAACGTCATAATAAAATCATATTTGTGTTAAGCAACTGGTCGAACAATTTTAAAAAATACATTTATTTTATTTTTGCAACGAAAAAACTCAAATGGTGTCACTGTGCGAGGTCCAGTATACGTAAATGCCTATTAAATCGTACCTGCCTTATATGAAAAGTAAAATTTTTCTAGTTCTTTTGCCAACAGGCAAAAAATTCAATATTTTATAAAATTTATCAAAAACCAAAATCAGCTAAATTGGGCGCGCTCTCGCGTGCAAAACACACACACACGCAACGCCAAAATAACCAAGTGTGTTTCGACGACCCCTGGTTTAATGGCATCAATCAAGGTTTTCCTGAGCATTAACAGTTTACAAAATGAAGATGATGTACTTAAATGGTGATCGAAAAATTTGACAATTGGGCGTGACACAGAAATCACTAGCGATTTTCGTATAAACGCTTGTATTTTAAATTAAAACTGCTCGAATTTATTGTGAAGTGGATCAGATGGCGAAAATAAAGCGAATTGAAGCCAAGTAGATTTGAGTAGTTGATTCCAAATCGCTCAAATTCACCATCTGATCTAGTAGGCGTGCTTTTTGGTGCCACTTCACATATAAATTCGAGCAGTATTAATAAAAAAAAGAACGTGTATACGAAAATCGCTAGTGATTTCTGCGTCACCCCCGATAGTTTCCAAAATTCCAAAGTTATTCTTGTAAGCGTAGAACGTTTATTTTTCGGTGTGAAGTTTGTCATGTCTCCGCTAAGAAATCAGATGGACGGAAATACACTGTACAGTGTACAACTTAAGCACGATTTGACAACGTTTAGTTGACGCGTCAAATCCGACTGTAATCGTTAATTAATAAAAGCATTCAACGAATGTGTTATTGTGCATTAAACCGCTAAAAAGATAAAAGTGTCATTTAATCATGCAGACCGACAATGTTGGGAAAATTCAAGTAGTTGGTACTGAGCCGCCTACATTCAATATGAAGTTTCTACATTTTACTTCTTACGTGAATCGGCTATGAGTCTAATTATAATTTAGTATTCATTTTCTAGTATCCATCGAGGATATCGCTAGACTTAATCGGTCTAATGGACATCTTTTGTGAGGCCGATTTTGGAGTTCGGTTCTGCTTCCATTTGTAAACGCATATAATTTGTCCAGAAGCAGTTCCATTTCAGACCCTGTAGCTCAAGTCAGATTTGATCCTTTACCGTTCTGAGCAGAGATTACAGTACCCTATTCTTTGTTTGGTTGAGATGTCGCATCTAAGTATTCATCCTCATTGGTTCTATCCTCAGCTTGACTCGGTGGTAGTAGTTCCGACGTGTATCTTGGAACTTTTATATTTCACCATCTGCACTTGCATATTTCCTGCAACTTTTATAGGAATCCCTTTCGATCACATTACCTTCCCCGAATCGTATATGGATTTTCTTTTCGTTTTTCTTATCGATCTACAATACCGATTTACAATATCTGTGTCTGAAATGAATAACCAGGATTTTCCCCCAATGTTAAAACGATCATAAAATTCAGAACTTGGCAGTTTCTTAAGTTTTATTTGATCATCTCTTTTTCGATCATTTTTTTTCTTGTGTTTGTTTATAATAATAAAAAAACCATTTTGATCATGTGATTAAATGTGTGTGTTTCTCAAGTCCCTCAATTGAGGAAGCAACAAAATGTATGTATTATGCATTACATGGATAAAATATATACATATATAATTAGTGATATATATGTATGTATATCTATATGATTGGTTGTATAACAAAAAACGTATTACTTCTCAGCATTCAACATTCCATTCTCTGGTTTTCTTTATAATATATATTTTTATGGTTTGCACTCGTAAAGTTGATTCAACAAAAACAGTGTGTGTAATTCCAATTCTAAACTATAAAAAAGGCAAATGGTTCAACAAAAACATTTATATACTAGACTGGGTAGATAACTATATTGTTTTTTGTTTTGTGATGATATTTAGGGGGATTAGGATGTTCTTTTGATAGTAGCTGATAGAGTTGACTTAGTCTAAAAAATGTATGTACGATGCGATGTGAGCAGTACGAGAAGAGCAGCCTTTAGGAAAAACAAAACATAAAACAATTATGTTTTATTTTAGTGATTAATATGTTGGTAGTTGCTGTAGTTTGTTATTGTTTGTTAACACTTGAATTTTTGCTCAGTCCCAAAATACAAATTACGCTGAAAACTTTGTTGTTGACCACTCGGAACAAGTTCAGCTTGAAACTGTCGCTGCCGCTGCCTCATCGCCATTTGTGAGCGTGGATGTAGACGCTGCTGTAGTCGTCTCTGGGTCCGCCTCCGCCTCACCATTGTTATTGCCAGCAGCAGCCACAATGGATTTAATGGCATCGTTCACCTCATTCTCCTCATTGCTCGCCTTGAAATGCCTTTCGATTTCGCTGCGCACTTTGACTATATCCTTTTGGCTACAAAGGACAACAATTTGGTTGGCGATTCACATTTAAATTGGTTTAACAAGAACCTTACCTAATCTGCACAAATAATATGCCATTGATTGTGTTCAGCATGTCCAGCACTGAGCCCATGGAGGGTGGCGTTATGTGTATGGGCGGCAGATCACTGGTCAGCTTACCATTGGAGTAGATGTCGTTCATTTTGCGCTGCAGCAGCACTGCCTGTTGGGTCAACAATCGCAGGCATTCGGCCGAATCGCGAGTTTTCTCATGTTTCTCGCCCAGCTGAGGATGAGGCAAACAAACAACAAGTTGATGAGGTGACGTGCATTTTAGGATCTTTGTAATTGACTCACCTGAGACTTGTATATGGAGTAGGTCTCCTTTTCATTATTCAAAGCCGAACGGAAATCACCCATGCAGGATTGTGTGCGAGCCATTAAATGGTAACTGACTGCCACATGCATGGCCTTGCTGCCAAAATATTTCAGATTCAGTTTGAGAGCATGCTCAATGAACCGCAAGGAGAGCTCGTATTCACCCAGCGCATGCAGGATTAAACTAATGTTGCTCTGTGGGACGAAGAAAGAAAAAGGTGCTTATGAATTAAAAGGGAAATTATTTGAAACAAGGCTGCAAACCCCATGATATTCTGGAAAAAAGTTTTTAAAATTTAAGATCCAATGTTTTTAGTTCAAATTAGAGTTGGGTCATCTTAAGTAGCTTTATTTTGTAGTTGCAATAATCAATTTTTTAGTTCTTTGTTGACTACTTCAGTCGGTCAAATCTTAGGTCTTGTTGGTGATGTATGTTCATTAGGTTGGACCAACAATTTGATTTTCACAATTAGCTTTGGGAATGCTGAGAACTGTTTTTTTCCATTTTGCCGTTTTGGGGTCCGACCCAATGTTCATATTGAACACGCTTTACGAGGGTCTGTATATATTTCTAGTCTAGGCACCAATTTACTAAAATATCAGCTCCTATAATGCTCGTCTTGTCGCTTATTTTAACCCGAGCTTTGATAACGTTGTACCAAAGGAACGCAGAATATATTAAATTTGTGCAAGCGCATGTAACAGGGAGAAGGAATCGTTTCCGTCCCTGTAAAGTATATATATTCTTTAACAGCATCAACATCAGAGTCGATATAGCTATGTCTGTATGAACAAACAGATCTCAGAGATGGTAAGAGTTAGAGGTTTGACATGTATTTATACTTGCAGGCAGATCAGGTTAATTTTCGCCAAGCCCCCTCTCTCCACGTGAGCGATGGGCAGCACTTCACACACACATTATGGGTGCTTTGCCACATCTAATATAAATTGAACACACAAACTCTGGGGGTACAGAGTATATTATAGTCAGACTGGGCCAACTTTCTTACTTGTTTCTTTTGTGTTTGCTGCTGGAACGAGCTCAACTAGCTTCAAGCGTTTAGTTTACTTGTATCGCATTCGTAGCAAGGGTGAGCGAGCATGCTCCTGACAGTTTGCTGCAGTTCTGTATTGGGTTTTGGCTTTGTGATTACCTGTTTTTGTAACATCGAATCCCCAAAGTGTTGTCGTAAACCAAAGTATGTATAAATTAAATTGCGTGTAATAGTAGTACCTATCCACTGGTAACAGTTTTGTTATTCCAATTTTAGGTTCTAAACAATTCTAAAGTCTCCATAGGCAAGAAATTTTGTTGACATTCAAAATGCCGTTTGGGAAATGCATTGTCATCACCCTATGCACTCATGAGTCATCAGCGGAAATAACAAACAAGTACAAATTTCCTCGGGGCTCATTCTTTCTTTCTGTTTTTCGGAAATGACATGACAAAATGAAAAGGGGAGAACGGTTGAATGAAATGGTATAATTTCGTACATTTCTGAATTTTTCATGAAATGTTGCATCATTTCTTTATTGAAAATAGGCCATAGCCTTATTGTTGAGTCATTTGAAAATCCAATTGGGGTCTATCTGTAAGAAATTTTTGTTCGAAGAGTTGGAAAATACACACAAAGGTCGGAAGTTCAAATTATATTTGACTTTTAACCAGGGAATCAAACCGGAATCAAGACCGTAACCGTATACCGAAAAGAACCGATTAAAACTCAGAACCAGATCTGAAACCGATATTTAAAATTGTTTGCATACCGGTTACAGTTTCGGTTCTGAGCAACAACTAGACTGCACAGCTGGGGGACTTTTGCGTAATTTGGTTAAATCGCATTATAACCTTAGAACAAAAACGTACTTGTGTGATCCATTTCTCTACAAGTAAAACTGAATGAGGAAAGCAACTCTGACCAAAGCCGCAAGCCTCTGAAATTCTAAAGAAGATTCGGTCCGCGGGTTCAAACCCCTAGGAAAGTATTAGTTTCGCTTCTCAAACCAGTTCCTTTACTTATCGAAGTTTTTGATTCGAAGCTTCGTTAATGAATTCTGATATCGATGAGATATTTTCAGGTAAAAAATAAAACATCTTTTTTGGCAAGGAAGCTTTCAGCTATCGAAGCTATTAAAAACGTTTATTAATACCCGAATGAACCTCATTCATTATAGTAATCATTCATTAGTTCTCTACCAATGCTTTCAAACGTGCCTGGACTTTTAAATGAAGAGCGTGCCGCACCTTCTATGTAAATCAATAAACGGACAACATGATTTTGTTTAATTTTCGGAGTCATAGTATGTAGTTTGGATTTAATTATACCCTTGGAGCGAGTATACCTAAAATGGTCGTATTGGTACGTATCGATATACCGAAAAAGGTACTGGTACGGAAACGAATTTTTTTACCAAAATAGGATTCAGAATACCAAAACCAAAAGAATCAGTTTGATCCCGAAAAACATTTGAATCTTTAGTTCTCATACGTACCTACAAAACCCGTGACACCTAATAATATAAATTTTGAATCAAGTTTGATCCGCCAAGAGCAAAAGAATCTGAAACTAGAAAGAGTGTGAAATCCTTGCAGCGTTCACATTGCTTAGCTGCCGTTTTTTTAAAATAATTTTCATTCTGATTAATTTCGACATTTTTTAAAGACCTCAAAAAAAGGGTTATTATAAATAGAAATACTTTCTAAAAACACATGAACATCAAAGCAAAGCCAATGTGTTTCTAATTATATGAAATACTGTAACGAAATCACTTTTCCGGAGTGCTAAATATAGGCCTTAAGTCTATAGAAATTGTAGCTCTTGATTCGGCCTACCAAACATTTATACATTGCAAGTCCAAAAAATGTTATATACAAACTCAAAATTACAAAAATATGGAAAAACATTAAGTTTTCCCTTATTTTTATTAGTTTTTCTACAATATTTTAAAAATGGAACCAAATTTTAGCTAAATATATAAATACAAGTTCTTTCGTTTACTCCTTCCTATAGTTAAAGACCTGCAAGCAACTAATACCTTCAACCAAACACAAAAAATGGGCAATTTATGGACAAAAAGTCTATAATTTCAGGTTCTTTATTTATGTTAATGATTTTAATTATAATTTGATGTTGTCATGTCCAAAAAAATTAATTCAAAGTTTTATGATCATGGTCACGATCAACACGATTCAACAGAGATAAAGCAAAACATTTTTGGCATAGCAATGGTATGTCTGGACAACGCTGTTTAGGAATTGACAACAATTCCTCGTTAGCAGACTTCTTCCAAACTCCAACCACTTGTAATTTACAGTATTTTACAGTCACACACATTTCGGCAAATAAATGCTTCCAACGGTGTGAAATCCCAGCCTGAAATTTCGGCCTTAGATTCTGTGTCGAGATTTATCTCCGTTGAATCGTGTTGATTATATTAAATTATAATTGACATGATCGAGCTACGAAAAAAAAACTGAAAAATCAAAATAGGTCGCAAAAACCCATATCTACAAAAAATTTATGTTTTCAGACAATAACTACCAAAAATTGTTATATTCGGGTGTGTTCCAGAAATCTTTAGAGATTTTCGTACAAACGATTTGATTTGGATCTAAACTAGTCGTACTTTATATGTGAAATGATAAGAATAAGGTCAGCTACTAGCTAATAAGTCGGTACTTGGCCTTGAGCAGTCGGTTTTAGAATCGCTCATTTTCTGTCATTTAATCTAGTAGCCGGGCATATTTGTGGCACTTCACATATAAAGGCAAGCAGATTTAATTCGAAATGCAAGCCTTTACCAAATCTCTAGAGATTTCTGGAACACACCCGATTTAAGAGTTTTGGTTAACATTTTACTTGAAAAAGGTTTGTTCAAGTAATCGGAGTGTTATTTTAACGGTTTGTTCATTTTAGATTGGAATTGAATAAAAACGGCAGGTAAACAGACCGAACCCAGTCAAGGATTTTACACTATTATCATTCCAATATAATCTCTAAGATGCCGAACGGCCATATATTGGTTTTGCACTATGCTGCTATTTTTTTGGTGGCGACGAAAATCGCGCTCCCGCCGCTCACACAAGGTTAAAAAAATTTCGCGCTCCCGCCGCTCTGGCTTTCGAAAAAATTTCAGGAGAGCCAAAAGCCAGTTGAAAAGCCAGCACCGAAAAATCGTGTGCAAAAATATCGTATAGCGTTACTCATCTTCATATTCTACTGTCTTTAATCATACCCTCTCAGTTTTTTTTGGTTTCAACAATGTAATAAAGGATTTTATGATTGCAAACAGCAAATTGCTTTGAATTGAGAATGGAAGTGAGAGTCGAATAACCTCAGTAAGGAAATTGCCATTGTGATGGTAAATTACTGTTAATTGACACAACTGACGCCTCTGACAATGACAATGTTGACAAATGTGTTGTATTTTTGATAATACTGTTTCCTGAGATTTTTTTGGTGAAAGATAAATTATTTATTTGCTTTCTTTCCCACTAATCCTTTTTGCTTCTCTTGGTTATACTTACACTGATTGATCTAAGTTCATTGACGGCTTATAACATTCATTCATTCAGACTCAGCCGTTGTGGGTATGCTTCATTTCACATTCAATGTGGTTCAATGCAATAGGTAATCATTCAGCTGAGAAAACTTTCGGGTGATCATATGACAATCAATTAACCGAGGAGATTTTTGATTACATTTTTTCCGAAAATACGTTTGGGACGTTTTTAACTTATAAAGAAACCCGGTTTGCAGCCTTGCTTAAAAAAAACACAACTTACATCAATCAGTGCCACCTCGGGATGATCCTCACCGCAGATAAGCACCAGCAGATAGCGCGCTCTGTATAAAAGTTTCAAGGACATGCCCACATGTCCGTTGGCAAACGAGTAGAGTGACAAGTGTGTCTGCAATGGGAAAGAATTCATAGATTTCTATAACATCCATTCAAGGTCAGCGGCTTTCTCTACACTCACATATTCCAAAATTGTCGAGGGATGATCAATGCCATTCACACGCTCACTCATAATCACCGCCCGCTGCTGAATTGCTAGGGCATCCTGCGCATCGCCCAGCAAATAGCTCAGCCTGGCCAGCATACGCAAGCAAGAGCCATTCTCCTGATGCATTGCTCCAAAGACATTGTTCAGTAGGTTCAAAGCCTCACTGATTAGCTCGTAGCCCTCCTTGAACATGCCCTGCTGAATCTTGGCCTGTCCCGTGGTATAGAAATTATATGCGTCTGTGGCCCTCGGACTGATGTGCTTCACCACCGGGAACACGTTGACAATGTCATCATCGCCAAAGGTAGGCTTGTGCTTGGACTCAAAGTTGTATTCACGCAGCAAGACTTGGATGCCCACTTTCAAAGAGAAAGCACGCAGCAGACTAATCCGTGACAGGCCATATTTACCCATTGCACTGTCCATTGAGTCGCAATCGAGGTCCCAATCCCAATAGGCTTTGGCCTCCTTGCGTATTTGTTGCCACAGCGAACGCGGCGTGACCAGAGTCCAGTCGCATGACGAGGATTGGGATGAGGAGGAGGCGGCGGCGGCGGATGTTGATGCATTGCCATTTTGGCTTGCCCCCGCCTGCTGCTGCTGCTGCTGTTTGCCGCCCTTGGAGGATTTGTGCTTGTTGTGCTTGCCATTGTTGCCACGCTGCTGCTTCTTGTGCGCATCCTCGCTGCTGACGGCCGCATTGACGGGACCATTCGTGAGCAGGCAGTTCAAGAAATGGCTAATAGCCGCCGAGAGATGGAGGGGTTCGGTGCTCTGCATGTAGGTATTGTAAATGTGCTTGGTGGCTCGCACAATTAGCTCCAGGGTGGCAATCCTGTAGAGGTAGTCCATGCGGGGCATCTCCGACAACGTTTTTATCACCTTGCCCAGGTAACGCACATTGATGCCATGACTATGCAGGGATTCGGTCAAGCTCTGGCCATCAATGGGTGGCGATGAGTGAGCCAAATGCTCCTTGATGAATGCGGGGATTTGCTTGAGTACCAAGAACTCGGCGGCATCTTGAACAAGACGCTTCTGCTTGGCCAGAGAGTTGGAAGTGCCCTCCTCACCATCGATGTGACGGATGCCTGGCGAGAAGACATCGGGATTGAAGCGGAAATCGAATTCTTTCTCCTTGAGAGAGCCAACAGCTGCGCAGGCACGTTTGACCACCTCGGCGGCCTGCACCTCATTGGAGGTGGCCACATTGGACTGAGCCTCGCGTATGGCATTGACCATAGCCTCAGCGCTTTTGGTCTCACCCTGGGCAGCGGGCTGCTGCTCCTCCTTCTCCTCTGGCTGCTGCTTCTCACCCTCCTCGATGGCCGGTAGTTTGCTCTCCTGCTCCGTCTTGTCGGCCTGCTTCTTGGAATTCAACTGCTGCAGGTGCACTGCAGCAATGCGTATAAAGCTCACATATCGATCCTCGATGAAAGCTTCTAGCAACTCCTGCCTCAGACAGCACAACTTATGGCGATGCTCGATGGGGAAACCCATTTCGGCCAGTTCCTTGCCTATTTGCACATCCTGTAGCTTCAAAAAGTTGACATCTGGCGGGAAAGTGCGCAACAAATCCAAAATATAATGCCTACCATCATTGCCAATGATACCCTTGCACTCCACGGAAGAGCACAGCTCCACGGGCTCGTCCCGCTCATTTAGCACCGAATGGGGAAGGATTTTCAAATGTTTACCCGCCTGACGCAACAGTTCCAAGTACTTGGGATGACTCAGTACGGTCTTGCCAAAGTCAATGGACCCGTAGACCACACTCTGTTCTTGTTCCCGCTCCAGGATACCCGGTATAATTGATTGGGCGGTCACGCGATAGCCACGATAGTCAATGACCACAGTACCCAGAGTGTACAGGCCCTCCACATCGACGGCATTGTACACTCTCACGCCATGCAGGTCATAGCGAGGAGCCACAAAAGCGGCGTGGTCACCACCCAACTCCTTGTAATGATCCCGCACATCGAAGCCCAGCGAGAAGAAGATGTTATTCCAAATAAACATTTGCATTTTGGAATCCTCGCCCGGATTAATGGCCAATACATTGCCGTCAATGACAGCCATGGCTCCTCGAGTGGCAGCGGTCACAAAGTCGCCATGGACCTTAAAGATGGCACGCTCGCGCAGCAAGCGTTCGGGCAGTGTCTTGCGTGGTAGTTCCCGAGTGGTCTGCAGCTCCTCGTTCCAGTCACGGGTCTGACCCGGAATATGCTCCTCATAGCTAGAGATTATCAGAGAGAGATTATGAAGTTGGCTTTCGGTTGTGCTGCTACTCACCCCAGTTTAGAGCTGAAGGCATCCTCAGCTCGAATGGCATCGACTGTGTGCTCAAGGAGTGGCGATGACCATTGATATACCTGATAGGGAGTGGCCACCCTTTCGAAGGCATGTCGCATAGTGCGACGCTTCTGGATGGTCTGGAAGGCACGTCGGAACGATGGCGAGATGTGCGAGAGCAGATCAATCAGCGAGTGACTCAAATGGCTGGGATTGTCTGGCTTGGGATTGAAGTTCTCGTCGGTGGACTGATTTATGTAGAAACCCTTCGAGCAGGCAGAGATGTGAAAACGCTTGTCCTCCATGGTGACCACATACAAATACATAAGATCGCCGTGCAGTTTGCGGGGACCGGGTGGCGGATTCCAGGCGGATGTTGTTAGAACCTTCAACGCTTGGGGCCCCTTGGAGTTTTTAATGTTGGGATGGAGTGGCAACAATGGCGGCTCACGCACACCCGGCGTCACATACTCCGGTGGCGTGCAGTCGACCGAATCTGGACGAGTCTTCTTCTTGTCCAGCAGATCGCCCTGGGTGATGGTATTCAAATAGGTCAGCGAAGTGCAGTCGATGCCATTGTAAGCATCAGCCGGATCCAGATTCTTTAGCAGATCCCGGACATGACGCACGTGAATGCGCGCCTCTCGCATTGTGTACGGCTCCTCAACCACCTTGATCGTGGAGCCCTGCTCCAGCTGTTCAATGGTTTTCAGTTCAGCGAAGTTGTCAAGTGTCACATTGTCCAGTTGAAGGGAGAAACAAGTCCGATGGCAGGTTTCCTCGCGGTCCATCAGCAATTGATGAATCTCCTGCACCAGTTCCATGCTTGACAACTGAACGGAAAGGATATCTGCTCCGGGACTACTGATATTGACCGTAATGCCCATATCGTGCAAGGCATCTAAATCGATATCCTCAGTTTCCACGTCACCAGCACCAGCTGCTTCTGCAGTCACTGCCTCGCTGCTCTTCTCTTCGTTGCCAGTTGACGCCAAAACATTGGCATTGGCATCAGCAGGGGCAGGGGCAGATTCTTCGCCATTGACCGCTGATTTCTCGACATGTCCATTGCTTAAAGATGCAGTTGCAGTGGCGACTTCGGGTCCAGTTTCAGAGGCGGGTACGGGTGGACTTTTGTTGCGGTTCTTCTTGCCTGCAATGGGGAGAGAGAGATTGACAATGGGTAATGGATTGTTGTGTAAATTTCTAGGGGTTACAAGTTTGTAGCAGCAATAGAAATTAAAATAAGGTAAACATACGAGCATCAGATTTGGGCCCTTGCTGGCGGGAGCTCACACATTGTACGTCAAATTTGCAATCGATTAAAATTAAAAATATTTAATTTTCGTCTTTACAGTCCCTCCCATGTGTTCTACAAATCGCTTTTAAAGGCCTATACTCAGATGAGATAAATTTTTAGTTCGGGACGATATTTCACATGAATAAAAACAAATTCATACAAATAAGAAGCCTTTTCAAACGTATTCAGATTTCAAAGCTGTACAAAATTGTTTCTATTTATGTGCAAGATCGTACCAAACTAAAAATTTATCTTATCTGAGAATAGGTCTTAACCAAAAAAGGCCCAAATAGTATGGAATTGAGAAAATATATCGGTAAAACTCTGAAAATGTAAAATATGTCAACTATGCAAAAATAACTTGGGTCCAGGGAATCAAACCGGTTCTGAACCGACCTGGTTTTGAACAGAATCGAACCGCTTTTTGCGCTCGTGAACCGAACCGAACCAAAAACCGAAAAAACTGGTTCGGTTCGGTTCATTTCAACTAGACATTGAGTTACCAATTGATTAACCATACTGAGCCAAATATCAGCGCATTATTTTGTATAAAGCAAGTGCGTGCCCAACTCATCACGAAAAATATGGTAAAGATATATTTCGGTCCAATCAAACTCTGTAAGATCAAACTATAACATACTCAGTACCTCCAAAGTTTGTATATATCTTATCATTTTAAATAAAAAGCCACAAAAAGTGGCCAGTGCTTCCCATCATAATTGTTTGTTTTGTTTATAACTCGACCGATCGATCCGTATCATCCAATCTTAACCACTCCTTTGTCAAATGGATAAATATCCTTAATTACTAAATATCTCCAGAAGGTACGAACCGTCTATCTACAAAAGTGTGGGAGATTAACGTTTTTTCTAAGTTGCGTGGGCGAGAGGGGGCGTGGGAAAAATTGAAAATAAACTTGATCTGTCTGCAAGTATTAGAAATATATGCCCCATACATGTCAAACCTCTATCTCTTACCTTCTCTGAGATCTCTTCGTTCACTAGACTAGAATATATATATAATTTATAGTGTCGGAAATGATTCCTAGACCAATACATACTTTTGCAAAACATTACAGAATATACAGAGTATAAATACTTTGAAAAGCAAGAGTTGTAAAAAAAGGTAAGAACACTAAAATTCTTAGGACCCAAAATTTGAACAGGCCAAGTGATTATTTTGTTTTTGTTTGTGTCTCTACCAGGAATCAACCTGCTATAAGAAGAAGGAAAAAACTAGCTAAATCTCATTTAATGTTAATTTACAAAAAGATCCAAATCGTTAATGAAAACATAACGGATAATGAATCGTTTGATGGCGAAAAGCGTTTACCTAAAGATAAAAATATTTTTAAATATTGGAATATTTGTCAGAAAAACGTGTTTGATCAAGGTTTGTTTACGTTTGTATGTAGTGTGACCACATTAAATAACCTTTTCTCACGATTCATGTTAAATTAATTAAATACACTTTTTACATTTATTTTGATGTTTTTATGGGGGTAACTCTGGAGAAAGAGCCAGTAATGACAAATGGAAAAGCTGTCGGATATCGATGGCAGAAAAGTAGCTTACGCTTTATTAGAAATTGGATTATTTCTAAAAGTCTTGTTACAATTATGTTTCTCTCGCCAACTGCATTCGACAATTCAATCTTCGACATTTCTGGGCCACCATTTGGATTTTTTTTTTAAAACAACTAACCCCAAAATCTCTAGATGTTTCTGGAACACTTCGGATAGGAAAACATTTCCGACTCGATTTTCTGAAAGAAAACCACGAATCTGTTGCTATCACGAATCATCAGTAGTCGAAAGTGAAAGTGATCAAAAAAATAGCTATATGTATTCCATATTATATCCGACACTCGTTTTAGGCAGTTTCCGAAAATAAAATTGCTATTGGCTACTATTTGGGTTTGCTGGTCCAGTGTGCAGCTTTAAAGTGAAATAAAGGATTGGTGAACTTTTGTCATTACTTTTCGTTTAAGATTCCGACCACACTAATAACAAATCACATTCAAGAGTCGAAAGTGTATTCAAATTTCGACTTTCCAACAAATCGTTTTCCGTCCCTCGACTTTACATAACATCTCTCAGAGACAGCCAGCCGCATGTGCGTTTGCTTCGCCTCCTCTGCCGGCACATTAAACAAAACAGCAGAAAAACAAACAAAAACACACACAAAAGCTGATAAGGCCACAAGAGGCAAAGATCGGAAGAGTGCAGCAATCTCTTCAAGCCATCTCAAAGGAATGTTGGGGAAAATGATTTCTGATTTTTCACAGAGTAATGCTAATTTCGAGAGCAAGTGGTAAAATTACAGTACCAGACAGATAGGCGAACGAGATAAACAAATTCAGAGAGCGGCAGAGAAAGAGAGCGTAGGAGGGCGTAATGTCTAGAAAACATGATTTACATAATTGTAACGCGCGTGTGTGTGTGTTGTTTTTCTTATTTGTTGAATGCATTTTGCGTTTGCGGCTAGCACGTGTTAATTGTAGGTTAATTTCTGCCCTGGCCTGGGGTTAATGAACATCGGGGATGGGGTGAGGGTGAGCCAACATAACATGTGCGTTGCCATGCCAAGAAAAAAAACATGCACACACACAAAGTTACAGTTGCAATTGTAACGCACGCGGTTTGTTCGAGGGGCCGGGGAGAAACCCATAGTCCGACACAGCGAGTGCCGGGAGAAAAAATAACATTACGTAATGTTAAGAAAAAATTGTTATGTGATTGGGACACATTGGGCATAGAAAATGGGCGGATCGAGGGGTGGCTGGGTCTGTAGTCGAACGCACCTTTCTTCTTCGTTGCGGGTCCATCGGCAGCACTATTGTTGTTGCCATTGACCAAGTTCTGATTTGGATTGGGGTTCTTCTTGTTGCCGGCTGCGCCCGTCGTTGAATTGTTGTTCTCCTTGGCCTTGTTCGTTGTACTTGTTGTTGCTGCTGCTGCATCACCCGTTCCCGCCGAATTCGTAGTCTTTGCATCGATCTCAAGCGCCATGTCCAAACACTTTTTGCTTAACAAAAAAACACACACACAAAATGCTGGTTCCGTCCGAATCCGAGTCCGTGTGTGGTTACACAACCTCTAACCGCTAGCGAACAGCCGAGTGATTTTGATCTTAATTTAAGTGTTTATGTATTCTAGTTCTAAAAAACGTGGTTATTGTGTGGCCGACTCAGTTTGGAAACACTTTTGACAACTGGATCTTTGGTTGGCTTGTGCTTTTTCAAATTGTTCACCAGCACATTACAGTTATTAACTCGATTTTAGTAGAATAAGCTGGACTAGTGACCGGCTGGCAGAGATGTGAAAATGCCGACAAATGGCATCAATGAGAAGTCGTGGAAATACCAATAATACCATATTGGTATTATTAACTCAGCAACTGGTCACACTGAAAGCAGTTTCATTTTGTGCAAAAAATCAAAAACCTGGTCGCACTGGTCCAATTGTTTGAGAAGAAATTGAACAACAAAAATTGAAAAAACAATGTCTTTGATCAAAAACTTAATCAAGGAAAGCGAAAACAAACCCAGAAAGAAAAAGAAAGGTGATGGGTCCGAGGGCAGTGATTCGGATGGCAAAGAGAAGCCCCTGCGACCTTTTGTCAAATCGGCCACAGATCTGCAAAGGCTGAAGCTGGAGAAGTTAATGAAAAATCCCGTAAGTAGTCAAAGAATAGTACCCACAACTACAAGCAGAATTCCCGATTGAATTATTTTTCGGCCCTCTCAACAGGACAAGCCGGTCATCATACCTGAGCAACGTCGCGAACGAGACTATATGGCCTCTGTGCCCACATTTGTCCGAAATGTAATGGGTAGCAGTGCGGGCGCTGGCTCCGGCGAGTTCCATGTCTATCGTCATTTGCGCCGAAAGGAATATGCCCGCCAGAAGAACATACAAAACCAAAGTGCACGTGAGGCCGCAGATGATGCTTATCAACAGAAATTAGATGACAATCGAAGGGCTGCCGAAGAGAAAACCGCCAAGAAACGTGCCAAACGTTTAAAGAAGAAGCAACGGGCCAAGCGACCGCGCGAGCAAAAAGCAGATGATATCGAAAAAAACTCAAGTAGTGACGGTTCCTCAGAGGGGGAAGAGGACCAACCCGACAGAAACGAGAAAAGCGATAATAGAGAAGAAATTGACAACTCAGTGGAGCTGGCAGATGCAACCCCGGCTGCAGATGAAATTAAATTAGTGGACGAGATAGCAGATCCAGGAGTAGCAACGAATGGTGAAATAAGACCGAAAACAGAGACAGCAGAGCAAAACGCACCTGAAATAGCAGATGAAGTGAAACCCAACGACGAGAAATCAGAGCCAAATGATTCTCTAGTAGCAGATCAAGAAAAATCAAATGACAAGCCTCCTACCTCCGCAGATCCTACAGAAAGTACAGCTGCTTCTGAATAAACTTAACATAATCAAAACTTTGGCAAACGTTCGTAAGAAATAAAGTTTGTATAAAGCAAACAATTTTAAAAATACTTTGTTTCCAGTCGAGTTTGGAAGCTCATCATTTTTAATACTCTGTAAAAAATGTACACAAAGTATAAATGGGGTTTGTGCAATTGTGTGCTGGAAGGAAGCATCTTGACCCCATAAAGTATATAAATATATTCTTGATCGTCATCAACTGCCGAACAGATCTCAGAGATAGTAAGAGATACAGGATTAACATGTATGGGACAAAAGGTTTTGTATAAGCACTTGCAGGCAATTTTTAACACATCTCAGAGATGTTAAGGTTCAAGGTAGAGGTTGCGGTAATAATCTCTAAGCACATTATTTTTGCGCGATTTAAGTCGTCACGAATGAAAATTTCAATTTTAATGTAGTATTTGCCCATATCCATACATTACAACGATGATTCCTTACTCAAGGTATGATTCTATATTATAAACAAATTATAAGTTTTAAAATAATCAGATTTCTAAGACATTCGAATGTAAAAAAGGGGTAAAATTAGCAATCTTCTACTGAGATTAGAGTCAGATCATGTCAAAATACACAAAACCTCCACACTATTTATGACTAGCATGATTTAACAACACTTAAAATCATTACATATTTTAAGGCAAAGGTCTTTCCTCAATTTTCATTGTGACTTGTCGCATGGTCAAACGTGAGCTTGATAGTCGTCTGCCTTAAGTTGCCGCTCTTCGAGTTAGGCCCTGGGTTCGGCTCCCAGAGAAGAGAGCTAAGTTAAGAAAGAAAAAGCTCAGATAGGCTTTTGAGGGCTTGTATATTTTGATATGCCGGTTGGCCCAGTAAAGGATGGATTATAAATACCACATACTATAAAAATAAAGAATTTTATTTCAGCTCCATGAATTAAGCACTCGACTGCCAGTTTATGATTTATGCATACAGCGCTCTACGCCACTAAGACCTCTGAAATTAAATTTTGTTAACGTATATGAAGTGTTTATTTAAAGGCTAATTATACACTTTTTTGAATATAGTCAAAAATAATCTGAAGTAACTTTTGAAAGTGGTCGGACTGTTTTTTTTATACCTTTGATTATTTTTTATTAATCGCTTATAATCCCGACAATTTTCTGATTATTTATAATCGTTATCAATCAGTAATCAGGCGTTTTTTCTATCTATTTTCTAATTACTTTTTAATCTAATTGATTACTAAACGCAATCGAAATTGAACAGCTATGGTTGAAAATGCGAATTGTGTGTCAAATTCAGAGAAGAATCATGCTGAAATGCAGGCCTACTAGAATATCAGGTCTCATGTATCAATTCCAGATGAAAAACGAGCTTCCACTATCGAGATCTAAAATTTAGTTAAAAAATAGTCCCACAACTAAAAAATAAATTGTAAAGTGGTGGCATATACGAACTGTGAGCGGACACGCTGAAATGGTGGGGAACCAATAGAGTCTCATTTCCTCTTCTGTATTAAGCTTTCTTCTTCTTCTTTAGCCCGATATCTTGCCAATCGTTTCTGTTTTGTTCGAGGAGGCTTCTGTTATTCACACCATGATTGGCAATGGCTTGCCTTTGCCGCATCTGGTCTTTTCATCTCAGTTTCGGTCGTCCCCTTCTTCTAACGGCTTTCCGATTGATTCACTGAAGATTTTTTAGATCAACTCATTTACTGACTTATCTTGATCTGTTTGGAGTCATTATTAATATGAGCTGACTAACTCAAATAACAACAATTTCAAAATTGATTTACGTTAACCCTTTTTTTCAAAATTTGAAGCGAAGGGTACTATGACTCCATTAATGCAGGGCGCTAGTATATATCAAACTTAACGAAATTTCTTTCCATACTTTGTAAGCGAGCATGGCCTTTTTTTTTAGAAATAATTTTCTAATCTATTGTTGAGGTAGATCTTAAAGATAACGATATTCAAACCCAAAGCTACGCGAATGGTGGAACATCGAGTGATCGAGGAGAGTTCCTAAACAATTTTATTTACCATACGATTTGATATAATTGAAATCCTACAAAAAAGAAAGCATTTTCTGTTATCTACCACCCTGTCCATTTAAAAATTGAAATTTAATTTTGCTATAAAAAAACGGCTTGATATTTTTCAAAGGTTGAACATTTATTGAAGAGGTTGGTTTATTTAATTTATTTATGAAAAACAATTTCGGTTAAATTACCACCACCGCTAACTTGGCAATGTTTTCGGTCGAGCGCACCGGACGAGTACGTACACGGGTTGCTTTATCCACCAACATTTCAGTTTCACGTACTCGCTTCACGAACTGATCCACAAAGTGAGTTTTTTGTTAAATGTTTTTTTCCAAATTTCGCAGTTTCAGTCAAGGGCTCACCACTTTAGAAATATATTTTTAATATTTCCCAACTTTCTTCAAGCGAATAGAGAGCCATTTCGTAAATGTGAAAGTTTTTACTAAATAAATATTATTATATATTATTAAATATCAAATTTCAAACACTAGGTGCACCCTGTATACATATATAACAATGAATGTTTGTCTGTCCTTATGCCCAAGTTCTCCGAATGGTGAATGAGGGTGTGACGGGCAAGCGTGCATCGTCAAAATGGCGAAAATGTTCTAAAAACCACAAAATTTTCAAAATTATACCGTTCATCCGATCGTAATGAAACTTTGCGGATTGGTTGGACGCTTGCCCTGAAGAAAAGGGCGGGAAATGGTAAAAAATATTTAAAAAATTTCCGATTGCAATGAAACTTTGGGGCAAACTTAGGTTGGGCGCTTGCCCTAGAAGGTTTCTCCCTATTTAAGGGTCAGTGCTAAGTTACAGTTATAATTTTTTGATTCCCCTTAAGTGGAATCAATATTGGTTTTCAGAATCTTCCAAATGCTAACTTTTTACATTGTTCTCAGCAGAGATTAAAACCCGAACGAATAACGGTTTGGGTTACGGTTACTGTTTTGTCCGATCGCTTTTCTCCGCTTACGTGTGTCTGTGTCGGGTTTTGGTTACGGTTACGGTTATTAGTATAAAATATGTAAATGTAAAATGTAATGTAAAATTAGCTATATAGCTCTTCCAACGGGGCCAAGCCAAGCTTCTCACAATCTCTTGGCGTGTGTGCTTTCAATTTTTCGCACAAGAGAAAGGAACCTACAGTTTAACGCCGAATCCGAACAGCAAAATTTGAGAATTTGCTTTTTTATGGCTAGATTACTTCACAGCTGGCGCCAATAGCTTGTGAAGGTGACCGTATGTATAAAAGCTACTTTTCTAAAGAAAGAAAAAAACTTTTATTATTAGATGTTCAGAGGCGGGATCGAACCCACGTCCCCCGCCCAGCAGTCCAGCACACTAACCGCTGGGCCACAGACGGCCGGTATAAAATATAACTTTGACAAATCATGCCAACAAAGGCGGGGGTTTATCAAAAATTCTACTCTTGAAAACAAACGCTCAACACTTCCATCGTTCCAATATGTGTACCCTGTCAAGCCATGTTTTTTGTTTTAGAAACATAGTTTTAATGAAGATGTCAGATTGTTGTTAATTAGAGCTGTTAGAAATCTCCGACCAACATGGTTTTGGACTGTTTACCCCTGATAATTTAATCAAATTATGGTTGTCCACTATTGGATTGTGCAGATTTCATAACAATATAATACAGATAATTTTCTGCTCGGCACATAACGATTTAATTAAAGCCACCTATATTTTTTTCAGTAAAAATTTTTTAAAACATGTTCTAAAATTTGTTTTGACAAAAATTGTTAAAACGTGGTTAATTTAAGGTAAATCAGTAAAATCAAACATTTATATTAAAGTAAAAGCATGTTTTCTGCAAAAAAAGTTTATAAAAAAGTTCAATTTGTACTGCGAAATTTTATTAAAGCCAGTCTTAAAAAAAATAAAAGGATACAGAATAAGGATAATAAAAAATCATTTAATGATGGATTTAACCTCCAGGCTTGTTTATGAGCTCGAATATGCCTAACCGGATTGCGCTTGTCATGATTTCGAACTCTGAATCTGGTATTTTGGCTCCTTCCTCAGTAACAGCTTTTTGAAGCTCTTCAGTCGAGTTGATATTTCGTCCGCCAGAATAAACACGACGTGCAAGGTTAATACACATGTTCTGAATTGGATTCTTGTCTGGAGAACGTACTGGCCATCTAAGAAGCTTGATTTTCTGTTCATTGAACCACTTACGACTGGCCCATGACACGTGTTCGACAGTATTATTTTGCTAAAAGATTGTATCCGGGTCCGACTCTTGGTCCAAAAGTTCACAAATAGCCAGCATGTAATATCACATATGTGTACTGAAAGATGAGGAGGGTAAAGATTTTGGTTAGCTGCTGAATGCAGCTTTCTCGTTCGCTCTCTTTTCTTTGTGCCCGTCAGGAACAGTGCGGCGCAATGTATACAAGTAAAATGTTCATTGTGCATACATAAAATAAATTTACGTCAGAGTCGACCATGCATAACTGAGTGTCAGAGAGAAGGGCATATTTTTCTGTCCTCTCCATTTGGCTTGTCCTGGTCTAGACCAAAAAACCGGCCAGCCATAGCTACCAGGGGCCAAACTCACTCATGTTTTTATGCAAACGCGAGCCGAACTTATGGTTGTGTGAATCGGTGAGCACTGAATTGCACAACTTTGTCGGATCGTCCAATTTTTCAGACAATTTCACGAAATGAGCAATTCCCACTTTTGAGCGCCAAAATTTGGCCTTTCTCGACATCTGACAGCACTGGCCCATTTGGCGTATTTACAAATCCATTACTAATAGTTACTCCACAAGTATAAAATAAAATCGCCAATACGTTTTTATAGTATGTTGTAATTATTTCTAAGGTTCTTTCAAACGGTAATCGCAAAGTTTTTCCAGCTCCACTGTTTCTATGCGTACACTGAAAAATCAACGTGCGGCTATAGTTTTGCACCAGAGTTTAGGAGGTGTCGGTCAATCGGTTTAAAAATAATAGAAATTAGCTAAAATTTGTAAATGCGTTCTGATTGACATGGAGATTGCTAAATAGGTGTTGATCGAACGAAAGATATGATAGATGGCAATTGTCAAGTAAGCTTCACTTCATCGGTTTGTGTTTAAAATTCTAAAGGGGCGTAGCGACGCAAGCCGGGTACCTGCTTGTTGTGAATAAAACAAAAATTGCAATTTTATTTAAATTTAATTGTTTACATATCATTAAACGATTTCTATATATCGCTTGTAATTTTCTGAGGCCATTGATTTAAAGCAGCTTTTGGTGAGAGAAAAGCATTTGTTTGTGAAGTGATTTTGTTTTTGTTTTGTTTTGCATTTATCATTGTGGTTTCTTTACAATATCTTATCTATATATGTGTAAGTTATAATAAAGTGCAACAAATAGAGCATTCGAGTGGGCAAAAGCAAATGTTAGCTTTACTGCAAATGTAAATATAACTCGATTACATTTCTGTTCTTTAAGATCATGACATTCTATTGGGGTGCATGTAACAACTTAAGATAATTCTAAATGTAACAGGAATGTGTTTTTCAAATCACTCGAATAATTTTAATTGCTTTTGAAGTGGATTTTATTATATAATTGTTATGAAGTATTGATGTATATTCTTCTTTTCTGTTTAACACAATAATTGTGAAATTTGAAGATGTTTCGCACAGCAAAATGAAAGGAAAATAATGAAAAATGTCGTAACGGGCCATAACGCATTAATACTACGTTTATGCTATGAAATTCACGATTTCTTCAATTTACAAAATCATTTTTGTAACTGTTTATCCAGCTTTTGTAAATTGCAAAATGACCAGCCCACATACATATGAGAAAACAAAAGATCTGGCAACATCAACGCAACGTTAAGCTGCCTGCGCCTCGGCATTTCATGAATTGACGCCGAATTCATAGTCAACTTTCGCGAGTGAGTCGAATTCATGAAATGGTGTTTACGCAAGCACTTTCGGACCCATTTCATAGCATAAACGTAGTATAAGACAAATTTGATCTAAGTATGCTGAATATGTTTTTTACCTGTGCTAGAAAATATTAAACAATGTTTTGTTTAATCTGGGTAGAGTAGAAATATGCCTGATTTGTATAAAAATTCTTACAAACCAAGTGCATCACAAAATAAGCAGGACTTTTTATGAATATGCACTACAATCGGATGGATAGAGGCAGAGTTATCGCACAAAATATAACGCTGTGATCTTTGACGCTTAGTTTCAGGATCTTTATGAAGTCACTCCGTTTCATCACTAATCACAACCCCGTTACAACAGCGTTGGTCAAGAAGAGCGAGGTCAGAAGGTGAGAGTGAATTGGTGTGCGAAAATAAACTGGACCGCATAGAACGCTGGCCAGAGACTGAAGAGCTGTTTACTCTCTTGGGGCAAGTTCCGGCATAAGTTCGGCCCCTGATCTTCGCTGCTTTACAAGAGGTTTTGGGAATTTTGTATTTCGAATGTTGAACTCGCAATCTACTACCAATCACCCAATTATCACCATAAACTTTTTCATCAATTGAAAATAAATGTTTACTAAGTGTCCATTCAAGCCTGGGTTCCCCATGATGAGACGACAGAAAATGTGGAAATTCTATTTGTCAGTATCGATCTACTGTCTCCGAAGAAATTGCCTTGCATCGCTAACTGCGACTGACATACAGTGAGAAATCACTTCGGCAAGCATTTATCTCTTATACATTTAAATTGACGAACGCTTTCGGCCCCCTGGGGCTATGGCTGAAGAACTCTAATTAAAACGATTGCCGTGATATTTTAACGGGATGTCGGTTAAAGAGACAATCACACATAATAAATACCTGCTTCCTTTGGGATTATCTTTCCGAACATTGTACTTTCTAATATAAAAACTTCAAGTTTTCCCATGTTGTGTTCAATTTGAATTTTCAGTAAACATTAAAAATAACACATTAAAGTTTAATGATTAATGTTTTAACACATTAAACAAACTAAACATTAAAGATAAAAGTACTTTTTTAGTCTAGAGTCGCCTTCCCTAAGTTCGAAGAATGTTCTTACATATATAGAGTAGGTACCAGAGATCTGCACAAATTAGCTGAAAATAAGTTTTTCGCTCTCAAGTGTCTCCAGAACTGTAAAAAATGTACGCTGTGTAAAAACACTCATGGCATAATTGTGCTTTTGTGTACAATTTCGAATGATACTCGGCGCGTTTCGTATGGCACATTTTTATACTCGTACAAGCCAAAAACTGGTGTTGATGGAATCACCGCAAACATTTCTTTCTTTTTATTTGTCTCTCTCTTTCTCTTGAGATAACAACAACTTAACTGCGTTTACCGTATCTTTTTCGAAGAAGAGCAAGCTTTCCATGTGTTTCTAGTGTGTGTGCTACATATTCGTGTACGAATGACACTTGAAGACGAAAGCAACACGCAGTTACGCTCAATGGAGAATCAACCGCTTTGACAGACAAACATACAAGACACTCAGTTACAAAAATACCAATATTTTAATATACATCGAATTTTCGAGTGCAGACGCAGACGCTTTAAAGCATGTGTTCAAGAAAACAGACACTATAAGTACCTAATCAACGATGCGTTTCTAATAAATTTGCAGTAATCTAAGAAAAAAAATGTTAAATAGCTTAGCAAAAGTAGGGAAAGTGATAAGCTCTGCATCAATGTCTCGACAAAATTTGTATAGATAACTGGAAACAAAAGGGAGCGGCTAAAAAGATACGAGCTAATTTGTTTAGACTTAAATTCATTATGTAAATTCTACAATTTTGCAAAAACCTGTAAAATTTTGATCAAGGTTTGGTCCGGTTTTCGAACTCTCAGTAAAGTGTAAGGTTCGGTTTACCGGCCGGTTGAACCTAAGGTTTTGGTTCGAATCTAGGTTCATAGATTGTTACATAGTTGACCGATTTTTGCATTTACTTTAACCAATTTTTTGATCGTGAGAAGTCGATTGTATCTCATTCCTTATTGTTATCCTTCACAGGACCACTAAGAAGTGGCAGATCCTTAAATTTTTTGAATGCAGCCTCACTTTCTTCGTACACAGAGAAGGAAAATCAGGAAAATTGCACTCAAGACATTAAAAGACAACATACATTGTCAAAAATAAGGTTAAGAAACAGACATGAACATTTAAGACAGTTGTCCTCATAATATTTAAAAAAAATTTTGTTCTTGTTTTGAGCTGACGGAAAGTTAGTTAGTTTTTTTAGTCTGTGTACCACACTTTCCAACCTAATTTATAATTTATTTTTATACTGAACTCGCAGTATGAATTTGATTTCTAAAACCCAACTTTAGATTGCGTTTCAACTGATTCTTTAAAACAAAATTATGTTTCTCGGTCAGATATTGCTATTTCTATATTGGTAAATACGGTTGCATCAAAAAAATTGTTAGTTGATTCGTTTTAGCTCGAAACTAGAACTTTGGAACTAGCGTTTCTTCAGTTTTTATCTATGTGATGGCATTGCAACAACTTCTGTGAGCCCAACAGCTTATACAGAAAGCACGGAGCACTATCAATTTGCAAAGAGCTTGCGTAAAAACATAACTTTAGCTATTTAGTTAATAGATCTCAAAATTTTTAAAGTGGAAACTCTACGAAATGTTTGAAAATGCTGACAATTTGAAAATGATGATTAGCTATTTCAACTCTATAGCTAAAGTAGACGAAATGCGAAATTATGCTTATCAAATCCGTTTGAAGTATGATCATATTTTGCCTCACTGACGCTCCCGTGGTCCAATAAAAGCGCTGAGCGTCATTTGAATCAGATGCACCTAATGAAAAGTAAATTCGTTAACAGATTGCAGGTAATAACGTTACATTTTATTTAAGCCCAAGGAAGGTTGCACAATTTTTTTTCGTTTTTTTCTCAATGTTCTTCTGAACTATTGGACTATGAGAAAAAGCAAATGTTATCCCAAATGTGACAAGTCGGAAAAATATTTGAGTTTATTTTTGAAGAGCTAGCTTGCAGCAAATTATTTTTTAGAATCGATTCATTTTTACATATGCGCCCACTAAATAGTCCTTGAAATGTTATTGAATTTTACTTTAAGACCAACTCAATTGTTGTCGCTCTCTCAAATTAAAACTCTTTTGCTCTTGCGTTATTTTCGCGGCTAATCCGCAGTTATATGATAACATTTTGTGGATCGTGTCAAGTGAATACATTACATAACCCTGTTGCTTTTTAATAATCTGAAATAAAATGAAAAATAATAAATGTACAATTTGAAATATCTCCTGTTTTTATTGTTGTTATCTTCTTCTTCTTCCGTTTCTTGTAGAGAAGCACAAAAAAAAGATGTTTATTTTTGCCAGTGTTTCGTTTTCGTTTTTAATCCATAGTTTCTGTTCTCTTTTTTAAAATTCTTCCACATATAATTTTGTATAATAATTATGGTGTATAATTTGTTGGTTGGTTGTTTTTTCTTGCCTGTGCACTTAAACCAAATTGATTAAAATTAAATTTGCAGCATTTGTTCTACTACTAGGTAAGCCGTAAACGTAAATCGTATTTTGAACTTAAAGCAACAACTTAAACTCGTAGGCATTTTCTGTGTTTGTTAAGATTCCTTTTTCGCAACAGAAAAAAAGAACACAAACTCTGAAGCTCTTGCTTGGTGTGTGGCGTGAGTACGGGTAAAAGTGTGGGAGGGAGAAAAGTTACCAATTGTGGTAATAAAAGACACATTCAAGTAATTCTTAGTATAACAAAAGTTTCGGTTTGCTCTTTTTCTCTGCTTTTGTGAATATATGTGGTTTCTTTTCTAAATTGTGGAAATACTTTTGTTTTCGCTTGGTTTTTGTTTAGCTATTAGTCATAAATATGCTTAATTTGCAAACATTTAATCACGTCAACATTGTGGTAATTTCTGTTGCGGTGCATGTTTCCAGCCCAAATGGCAGAAACAGCACCTTTTCTCACACACACTCTGTGAAATCTAGGGAATATTCTGCTTGGCGGGCGAGCTTGTGCTGCGCTGGTTGATTAGTGAGGGCGTGGCGTGGCTACACGTTAAACAATAATCATAGGTAAACATATTTATAGATATTAATGTATATATGTACTTTGTATATAGTATAAGTAGGTAGGTAGGTAAGTTAGTTTAGCAATAAATATTTCGTTTTTCGACATTTTGTGTTTTCAACTTTTGTAAATACATTTTTTTTTGGACGCTGACACTGAAAGCGTCTGAAGATGATGATTTCTTTGCTAGGAGGTGGCTGAGACAGTGTGTGTGTGTGTTTATTAGCTTTATTTATGTTTAAATTGAGAAATAAGCAGATCCCTTGCTGAGTTTTGTTTTGCAAACTTTATTTAACGACATTCCCAGACCTTAACTGTTTGATCCACACTACCGCTGATCACATACGGATGCGCTTTGTGAAAATCTGCAAAAAGAGAGAAAGATGACATTTAGTTCAAGAGAGCAGATCGTGGCACCCTATCTCCAATCTCACCTATGGATGTGCAGAAATGCTGATGGGCGTAAAGCGTCTTCATGCACCGCTTGTTGCGCAAATCCCAGACCCGAATGGTCTTGTCATCACTGGCTGATACCAAGTATTTGCCACTCGGATGGAATGCCAGGCCACGCACCCAATTGTCGTGACCAATTAGCGTGAGCAGACACAGTCCAACGCTCACATCCCAAATGCGAATGGTTTTGTCTCGCGAACCGGATGCCAGGAAGGGACCCTGGTGATGGCCCTTCTTGTTATCGGCACCGGCTGCTTCGTTTATCGCCGAGGCTGCGGCTTCGGGCGCCCAGGCAATGCATTCCACGGTGTGCTCATGATCGCGTAATTCAATCTGGATCAAGTGGGTAAGGAATTATTTAGTTTAACTAAAAACTTATTAAAAAATGTCTGTTCCCACCTTGCAGTCTTTTGAATTCGTCGACCAAACGCGTATTGCGTGATCATTTGAGCATGTGGCGAAGATGCTGCCCTCAATGTGCACCCGCACCATTCGCACCCATTCCCGATGGCCTGTGTAAGTTTTGACGCAGTAACTAAAAGTTGAAGAATAATGTTAAGTCCTTTCGATCAGGCCTTCTCTAATTTAGCTTACCCGGTGGCCACCTCCCACATTTTGATGGTACGATCTCGAGAAGCAGACAAAACATAATCACCAGCGGGCACAAATGCCACCGAGGATACATTGTGATCATGACCATGCATGGTCTTAACACATTCATAGCTCTGTTGAAAATCCCACAATTTGATGGACAAGTCCGCACTGCAGGAGGCTGTGAAAAGGCGAAAATATTTCGATTAAAGATTTGCCTTTTAATTTTGATTTAGTTATCTTACCCAAAAGTTTACCCTGCGCATCAAATGCCACATCCTGTACTGAGTCCGTGTGTCCTTTCAGGCTGCGCTCATATTCGCCAGTTTCGAAATCCCAAATTTTAATGGTGGCATCTTCCGAAGCCGAAACCATGAGTCCAAAAATTGGATGAAATATTACCTAAAGACAGAGAAGGAGATGAAAACCGGAATTCTGGTTGTGTCAGTCTATGCCAACTCACCCTCGTTATGCTGGCTCGGTGACCTGTCAGTGAGTATTTCTCTGGCGGCCTGGGTATCCACTCGCCGGGCGTTCGTTTGTTCTTTGTGGGCGCACCCTCAATCACCTCCTTCTCAGCTTCGGTAAGCTTAGCCTCTAGTTCCATTACCTTCTTTTGCAAACGTATGACCGATGTCCATTTCTTTTCCAAAAGTCCACCGAATTTCTTTTCCGCCTCTGAACTGAGATCGGCCTCCTTGCGAAAGGCCTCCAATGAGTCGGCATAGCCATTTGTGCCCAAATAATCGGCAATCGCTTGGTTACTAAAAATGAGAGAGACAAAGGGGATAAAATTAAACGATTCCGAAAACAGAGTGCCAAATGGAATACACAAACAAATTTTAAAAATGTAGGCCGATGTTTGTCATGAAAATTAAGTCTTCCAACTTTCTGCTTTATTTCACTGGCTATTTTATAGTCGAGGCGCTGCCCATGTCTGACTTCACTACGAGAAATTAAAAATCAAGTCCGTTTAAGTTATACGACGTTATCGTTGGTAAAGATTGACTTATTCATTTTAATATTATTTGGGACAACAATATTCTTGAATGAGGCCGTACTAGAACCAATACATTGTATCGGTGCAGTTTCAGTATTTTTTTGTGGTATTTGGAGCGATTCGGCGGAGAAGACGGAAGGAGGCCGCTAAAAGGGTTCAAGCCTTAGGCCTGGTACCGAAGGCATTCTAATTTAGCTGTTAAGTTCTTGTTTCTTTTCTATAAATCAGTTTTCGGCCCAAAAACGACCGAAATCGTATGGGAATTGGGTTGTTTTTGGGTCGGAAACGATTTTTAAAACACATGGGTATATCTAAGTACACAAACAGAAAATTTTAAGTCAATCCGGTCATTATTTTCGAAGTTATAGGCATATTTGTAAAGATGTGTTCGTGACAGCTGAAATTATGTTGCACTTAAGGGGGTTGACCCGTGTGATGGTTTCAAAAATAACTAACTGCATCTATACATACATTGGCATTTCGTACAATACCTCGAAAAGTGAAAAAGAAAAAAGTCAAATTGAATCGAATTTTTAATTCGTTTTTTACTGTATAATATAGCTCTTAGCAAGCACTTTAATTAGTGTTAAAGTGTATATCAAGTGAAATTCGGTTTCCAAAATAATGACAAAATTGCAAGCTATTCGAACGTGACAAAAACAGAAGTGGTTTTCGCGAGCAGCTATATAAAGACAAATTTTTTGCGAAACCTAACACAATAACTAAGCCCAAATAATCTTAATATCTTATGAATGAATAGTTCTTTGAAATGTATATTATTTGATTTAAAAATCTTGAGTACATTTTTTGTTAAAAAATATTTATCTCTGTCGATACGTGACATGTCGAACGTGACATTTTTTTCATCATCATATTTAAGTGGTTTCTGCTTTAATGCGTAGCAAAAACTTACAGTTAGTTGCATTGGCATAGTTTCTCATGGTTTCTTATGCATTCTTGTATAGCCCTTTGTACCATCAGAAAGATTTTAGATAGCGAAAGTACATGTAATCTATAGTCACTATTTTACAAAAAATTAAGCAAATTTAATGTCAAAATGAAATAAATCGCGCTAGCACGGTTGTGGAACCGAATATATCCAATTGGGTTATTAGTAAATGTAAGATTAGCTTACATTAGTTTAATTCAGTGGTGCACAAAACGCCTAAGGCCTGTGAAACGGCTACCTGGGATAGTGTGTTATTAGCACGTATTATTGTGTAGCCCATGTTTGCTAGTTTCTCTGTTTCGCTGCTCACATCAAAGCTAAGTGTGTTTGTGCCCTGTTTAATGCATTGTTTCCCTATGAAAGATCTATCAAATATAGTGTTTTTAACCACTTTAATTGTTTTGGGCCAGGTGGATCTTTTTTTTGGAAATGCCCATATGTAGAATATGTGGTTAGAAGGATTTTTCGATATTCAATGTCGTTACCTCTGTACATATAAACACTCATATATAGAGGAACTTTCAAACTCGTTTTTTTCGAAACCACTATTTTGTTTTTTGTAGTGATTTTTCAAAAACGACTTGACCGATCGCCCAGAAACTTTTAGTGTATGTTTGTATGTGGGGCTATGAGCGGAAATAGGACATTTTAAAAATGTCACGTCGTTTTTATTTTTTATGCAATAAAACAGGCAAAAAGGTATTTTTTGGAAAAAATAATTCAAAGTCGCGTAAAATTTCTATTTTTCTATATATTCCAATTACCCTACTTTAGCTCATAGCTACAGTCCAACAGATTCAAACGATATTTTCCTTCACATCACTCAGTCGGCCGGAATCGTGTTGACCAGTGCGGTAACTTTTTTCAACATGATTTACTTTCTCGCGCTGTATCACGGAAAGTTCCTAAAATTTTGACTTTAAAAAATTTCTGAATCAGTAACTAAAGTTACTAAATTTACTACAATAGTTACTTAACAATTTCAAAGTTCTAAGTCTTAACCGTTCTACAAAAAACAGTTAAAAAACGGCTGTCACAAGGGTCCACCACCTTAAAACTTTAAACGCGTTGTTAAATAGCTTTTTTAAAACTCATCAAAGTAGTGCCTGGCCGACTTTTTTTTCACAACTTCATAAAGTAAATAAGTTTCTTCAAAAATATGTAACAGGGAGAAGGAATCATTTCCGACCCTATGAAGAACATCAGGTCTGTTCCCATTTCCGAGTGGATTTAAAAAGTAAAACGATTGTATTTCCGAATCTTTTTCATTTGATGTTCCCGTTTCCGAGTTAAATAGAAATCGATTTACTTTTCGAATGAAAGTTCGAATCGTTTTCGATGGTTAATGGTAACATAAACAATTTCGATCAGCACTGCGCATGCGTTGATGCGGAATTGCGAACAGCTCGGTTTCATTTCGATCGTTTTTGCTTTCGTCGACATGCAATTTCTGGGGTACAACTTTAAAATAATTAATTTTAAATCAAATTGAATGCCCAATATTTTTATGGTTACTTTAAAATCTTCTCAAAATATGACTTATTAATGTCTTGGTTTTAGCGACTGTGTAAATCCAAATGTTTGGTTATTCCGGCTCAAGGTCATCCGTCCCATCCAAGGAATGAAAAACGGTGGATTCTTTGTTTCCCAATATATTTCGAGCCCACATCGGGGTCCGTCTTCAGGGGGCTAATAAACAACATTGAACAGATATAAATAACAAGATTTTAGCTAACGAAAAGTGAACAACATTCGAACATATACATACATTGATACGGGACAAGAAACAAGTGCTCGCCTCGGAGTTTGATGTAAAACTAATTAATCCTAATGTTTGTTTTGGTCAAGCAAGTGTCTATATATGTGTGCGCAGTTCTCTGTGTCGTCGTACCGATACATAAGTTTCGCAGGCATCGTAAAATCGAAACCGTAACTGATATAGGACTCAGTTTGAATCTCTCAAGAATATGGAGTAACATCTTACTGCTGTAGTGCTCAAATAAAGTTCTGAACCCTTCCAGGCTCATCTATGCAGACAAAATTAGTGGTACGGTCCAATTGGTATTCTCTTAATAGCTTCTGCTCTTTTAACGCCAATTACTCCACTGCTGATTCCAGTTGAATGCGAAAAGACTTCAGTTTCATAGATGAGAAAGCTTTTAGGCTGATTTACTATTCGTCCACGTACAAACAGACAGATAGCCAGTCATGGCCATATCGATTCACTTTTTCATACTGATTAGATTTCAGTAGTTCCGTTTTTAACTACATCGAGTACACTGGTCTTTCGGCTGAACTTCTTAACAATAACTAAAGTTTTATTTCGTATTAGAAGGAACCAGCGTGTTGAAAAAGAGAGCAGTATAAGCTCGTATACTGTCGGTGTGTCGACTTCGCTGCCGCTATTGTATACACAGTAGATAAGAACGTGCCGGACTCTGATCTAAACATAAATTATCAATTTTCATAACAATATAAACATATGAAAAATTGGCAATTTTAAATTAAAGTTATATAGACGATGTTCTATCCAGTTTATCAACAAAATTTTATATCTATAATATTATTAAGATAACATAGTAAGTCCGAACTCACTTCGAGAGTTCACCAATTGGCTTATGTGATGGTTTGGTGGGGAGTTGCCTATGATGGGGTTACCAAGCTCCATTTTTGTTAAAAACGAAACTAAACGAAAGTGAATCGATCCGACTTTTTGAAAACGGTTGAGAAGCCTTTTAACACATTATTTGCAAACAAGCCGTGGACCTTTCAAAAAGACTCCACTCCAGCTCACAAGGCAAAAAACGACTCCAAAATGGCTAAAAAAAAACCATGTACCGAACTTCATTTCTACGGAGGAATGGTCTGCTGGTAGCCCAGACATGAATTCATTAGACTATAAACTTTGGTCCGTTCCCGAGGCTATAGCTTGCTCTATTCGACAATTATTGAATCTTTGAAGCGCGCCCTTGTCCAAGCAGTGGACAATTTGTCAATGCATGAGGTGCATTCCATCGGTGAGTGGCCAAAGAGACTTTATCATTGCTGGAAAAAACATGAGGCTGTCATTGGGACATTGAGTGACCGAATAAAAACTTAAAAACAGTTTGAAAAAATATTCATTCGTTTTCATTTTATGTCCAAAAAAAAACCATGTACCAAAACAATTGCAAGTACTAGGTATTATATTTGCATCAAGTTTTTAAGCGGCATTAAGCAAAGGCCTACTTCTTAGTTCGTTGTGTTTTTTTGTTTCAAACATTGAATTGGTTCGTCCGCTAATAAAGTTCTTCAAATATTAATTCTTATAATAACAATGCACTTCTTCAAAATTTGTATAAATGTTGGCCGTAACTGCAACTAGCTTGTTCCATTCTGAATTCCATTTTTCGATGATGCTTCCGAGCATTTTGTGTTTTGTATTTGGATATTGAGTAGATTAAGTCGTTTATTCAATCCTCAATTGCTTTAGTTTAGGAACCATAAGGCATCTTCAAATCCTAATCTCCCTTTTACATTGGTCTCTCTCTTTCTATTTATTTAACAGTTAGTTTAAGCTAAAGCTTGCCCATTATTCAGAGTTTGTGATTGTTTTGAAGCGAAATTCTATTAAAGGCAGTGTGTCTCAAGTCCTCAAGTAAGAAGAAGGTGCAAAATTTTCTTAATTTGATAGTTTGAATATGTATACGTGTTTAATTTAAACAGATACAAATTATATCCTATTGAAAATTTCTCTCAATATTGATATGGGAAAGGGAAAAACACTATCATCTGAAGAAACAGAAAAAAATCCTTGCTTACAAGCAGAGATTAAAACCGAAACGAATAACGGTTTGGGTTACGGTTACTGTTTTGGCCGATCATTTTTTTCCGGTTACGGTTATATTACGGTTGTGAGATATGGTTTACGGTTAGGGTTATTAGCCTTATTTTGTTTCGGGTTTCGGTTACGGTTATTAGTAAAAAATATTACTTTGACAAATCTTGCCCCATTTGTAATCCCATTTATTCAGTAAATGTTCTTAATTCAAATTTCTAATACAGAATTTTAACAATTATTTTCGCCTGTTTTAAAGCCTGTTCCGAATTCCGGAAAACGAGTGATTCGCAAATCGAGTTACATTGCTGTTCCGAATTCCGCAAATCGACCAGAATTGTCGTTTTCAAATAGTTGTGCTGCAGAGTCAACAGAACGTAATGAAAACGTAATTGCTAAAAATTAAAAATCCATTAAAATAAATCCACAAAAATTATTAACGAATCAAATTAATAATGAGTTAGATCTTTTATGCGAAATCGTCTACCATCACTATTTCGAAAATGGTTACAGTTTAAGTGCATTTTAAAATCATTTTTTTTATCAACATCTATAAAATACTGCGTGAAAAGCAAAACGAGCGGTCGTTTTCAAACCGAGCTGTTCTGAACCGCCACTTTACTTTTTAGTCGATTTTCTGTCAATCGATAGCTGCTAGGGTTGCTTCATATAAATTAATGTATTTGCACATGGCACTTTTTTCGTTAGTTTAGCTGTACCTAACTTCTTCTTTGGGGATATCTCAAATTTAAATGTAATAATTAAATTCTGTTTTAAATAAAAAAATAAATTGACTTAATTTGTGAATAAAAGAGCTATTCCGCCAATTAAAATTTTAGCGATGATGACAACTCTGGCTGCTGTCGATATACAGAAACACTACGCGCAGGCCAGCCAGCCAGCCATTTAAGAGAAGCGACTTCGAAACTTGATGTCGAAAACAAATCTACTTGGAACAAATTAAATGTTAGGAATTGCCAACAGCCAAATTTTTTTTTTCTTTGATTTTTTAAAAAAGGGTCGTGAATATGGGCAACCCTGTATTTTTTCATTTTAATTTAAATAAATGCCTTTAATTGAATATCGCAGTATAAAAATAAATTTTTTGGAAAATAATTTGTTCGTTAATCTAACACCTGTTGATTTGTAGTGGATTAAGACATTTGTTAAACTAATATCGTTATTCACTTTATTTTTTCATAAAAATTTGATTCATTTCTCATCTAAATTCCCATAAATCATAAAATATCCATGTGCCTTTAATTCAATTTCGCTGAGTTTATATGAAGATTGTGCATTTCACAGCACCATCAGCACTGCTTGCCCGTAATTGGAAACGTATAGATTCCTAAGTCTTTCTCAATATATTATCAAACCTGTTTTAGCATTTTCGAACATTATTGAAAGACCTTTTTACTTTTCGCTTTTTTATTTGAGTTCGAACTTAAAGAAAACACCCACTAGGTGCCGAACCCAACGACTAGATTAGCTTTTCAACCGATTAGGACATTTATGAAGAATGTCTCCTGGGTAAGCCGGAGATATTCAACAGATGTTAACCCACTTTTTCTTAGGCTGGAATGCCATTTGCAATTTGTAGTTAATAGACAAAAGTAGCTGTTGTTTATCTTCTCTGAATCGCTTTCAAAAACTGCTTTTCCCCCCAAGGACAAAAGTTGTCCCTAAAAACTGGAACTGGATTCCAGATTCACATTAGTTTCCAATTGGAATCTTAGACTATCCCAGTCACTAACTCCCACATTTTTATGCACTTACAGCTCCTCGCGCTGCCGCTGCGACAACACCATTTTCATGCTGTTCTCCTTCGATTTGGCCGAGAGCTTCTCGTACTGCTAAGCTGCTGCTGCTGTTTTCGACGACTTTGTTTACCGCCGTTCAGAGTTCGTGCAGTTCTGCAAGGTACAAAAGAAGAAACACATAATAAATTGGTGTACTGGAAACAGAAACAGGAAATTGGCTTCACAGAAAATGAAACCACAAAAATGCCAAAAAGAGTTTCATTTGAATTCACCCACATTTTTTTGGCTTACGTGAAGGGGGACGGCGCCGAATTGTGTGTGTGTACCTAAGTGTGCGTTCCTAAAGCTCATCTTTCGGCTTGTCATTGTTTTTTGTTTCTTTGGCTGAGGCTAAAGCGTAGCATCATCAGCCGTGGCACAAATTTTTGTGTTGCGACTTTGCCATTAATGCGCGCATTGTCTGAGAAATTCCGCAAACATGATTGCAAAATAATGAAAAAACTTGAAACATTTCCCAATCTGCATTAAGCCCGATTTGTCATCATCAATAAGTTCAAGGGTCAATAATTAGACGAAACAAATCAGAGGCTTTATGGCGCAATAAATCACTTTTGATAACAGAGTTCGCCGCGTTGCCAACCATTTGGTTGGTTGATAAAGCCAATTAGCTAAAAGATTTAACGGTAGTTCAAGCAACTTCTCGTTGGGCAACAACAACAAATAACGAAAGAGAAGAAGCCGCAAACATAGTTCAAGCTCAGAGCGTAGCGTGGACTAGGAAATGACGTTTACAAATTATTTTTGGCCAAATGATATTTAACGATCGTCAAACACAAAAACTGACCAAACGAGAAACGACATTGAATTTAGCCATGAGTCATTAGAGCAGGGAGAGACAGAGAGAGAGAGACTCTGGCTTTATCAGCAGCTAGGAGGAGTAAAAGTCATTTACATATGTATGTTTGTAGCGTGTGTTTTGTAGGTGGGGACACCCACTAACTGCGCATCTAAAAATAAAAGAAAAATCAATATAAAAACAAACGTCACGCGTATTAATGGAAATGGCGCGTGGGCCGAGTGGAGAGGAGGTGGCATCGGTTTCTTGGGCTCCTTTGCCGGACAACGTCAACAACAGTTGTATTGTGGCAACCAGCTCACACAAACACATTCCCCCACACAGCCCATGCGCATTGTAACTGTATTTGTTTGTAGTAACGGTAACAACGGCAGCTACAACAACAACAATAAAGTCAGATGGGGGCGTTCGGGTCACACGCTGCCAGGCGTCTGCACTTTCAGCATAAATTCTTAAGTAGATTCTAGTCATAAGTAAAGCTCATATTTGAATTGTAAATTAAATTTACTTGGCAACTGGGGCTGCTGCCAATTACAAAGGATGCAAGCTCCCTCTCTCTCTCTCTCTCACACACTCTCTGATGACGCAGACCTTGCACTTGCTGCTGCTTCTGTTGTTGTTGCTTAATAGCTTTGCGTGTTTCATTGATTAACGTGTATGCAAGTTTTGAAAACTGTTTCAAGTGCAGCCAAAAAATATAGCTAACCTTTGCCAAGGCCTGGGGCTTCAAAATGGCCCATATATTCAGCAAAATGCTCGCGATAAAGTCAAGTGACGAAACCAAAAGACTATTTGTCGAGTCACAGCTAGACAACTCGACTCGGTCTTGGAGAACTCCAAGCTCAGCAACATTTCTACACATTCTGGGAAATTGCAACGGGAACAACAACAGCAGCGCTGAAATACCTAAGCGAGCGCCCTGGCAGTGGCCAAAACGGAAAAAACTGTAAAAAAAAGAGAATGAAAACAAGCAGAACTGGTTTGGTTTATTTTTCTTCATAGCTTTGCCCATGTAAAGGTGTTAGCTGGTGTCGGCCAGCAAGAACTAGGCAAGGAATTGTCTTGGGCTAAAAAATCGATCAATCGTCGGCCCAGGGGCGGGGGAGGATAACACTCTCCAACACATGCGCAAAAAAGTAGCAAAACGCAAAGCGATGTGTCATCGCTTTTCGGTGGTTGTAAAAGAAAATGTAATTTTTCTTTGGTTTGAATTTTTTCGTTCGCACTGTTTTTCTTTTGTTTTACACTTTATGCTAATTGTGCATTACTTTTTCTCTTGTTGTGTGTTTTTGGCTTTTCAATAACAAACACAATGACAACAACAACAACACTGACGAAAAATTGTTACGACGGCCATCTTTGATGGGCCAGAGAGCAAAAGGCCATATGCAAAATTGGAAATGTCGAAACACACACACACTTTCACCAGCGGACACATGAACTGACTTTTCATTGACGCCTACTTACTTTTATGACGTATTTCATATATTATTTATTTATATATAACTATTTATACTCAATTGAATTGCGAATTACCAGAATACAAATACACGCTGCGACTGCGACTTTGACTCTGTTATACACGCATACAAATACAAACTAACTGTAGCCATCTTCTTCACTCGTTTATTGCACTCGCTCGATGTATTCGCCATCAAAACAGCTGTGCAGTTACTAGTGCTGCCAAGCGATCTAAATCCGTTAAGTGGCGTTCAAATCTGTTATTTTGTAAAGCTTAGTACTCAGACAAACTAAATCGTCTGCTAGCGGAATTGACAACTTATTCCGATGGGTGGCGTACCCGTACCCTGCAGTGTGACTGCTCAACGCCAAAACACCACTCTCATCAAAATACCACCAGCTGTGCAACGGTCACACTGTGCTGATTTGCTTGCATTTGATTTTAATTAATTGTTCTTGCAAATATTAAGGGATTTTTGGTGGATATATGGGCATTTGAAAATGAAAAAAAGTCAAAATAAATCGAATTTTCAATTCGTTTTTTACTGTATAATAATATAGCTCTCTGCAAGCACTTTAATTAGTGTTAAAGTGTAATAAAGTGAAATTCGGTTTACAAAATAATGACAAAATTGGAAGCTATTCGAACGTGACAGAAGTGGTTTTCTCGAGCAGCTATATAAAGACAAAGTTTAGCGAAACCTAACACAATAACTAAGCCCAAATAATCTAAATATCTTATGAATGAATAGTTCTTTGAAATGTTTATTATTTGATTTAAAAATCTTGAGTACATTTTTTGTAAAAAAATATTTATCTCTGTCGATACGTGACGGGCTTATGTAACGTAACGACAGGAAACCTTCAGCTTCAAAACGTATCTTCGCTTAAAATACTAGGACTCCACTTTAACAACAAGTACAGATGGCAATCACACATAGAACAACTTACACTCTTTCTCAAACAAAAAACATAATTAAATGTCTTTCGAGTCCAAAATTCAACTGCAACACCATGAAATCATCGCAATCGTCGAAGCCTTGCAAATTCTAAAAAACAAAAGAGGGAAATATTGCATCTGCTCAGATTCACTCTCCGCTATAGACGCAATAAACAACATCAAGAACACCGAACATTATACATCCCTAGCACGACACATTCTTACGAAATCTTTCCCGAAATTCAAACTCCTGTGGGTACCTGGACATACAGGCATTTAAAGGGTAAAAAAAAAAAAAAAACGAGTTAGCTGATGCTACGGCAAAAAACACAGCTAATCAACCCCTCACCATAAGAGAAAACATAAGCACACAAGACATAAAAATAAAGGGCGGAAAAAAAAATAATAAAAAACTCACACTTAACCAAAATTCAATCCAACTTAAACGAGACTTCCAACTGGTATCAAAACATAAATCCAAACAAACGCAATACCTACAACCTATTTAAAACCAATCAACAAAATCTCTCCCGAATGGACCAAATTAAAATAACACGCCTTAGACTTGGACACACAAAAATTACACACTCACACTACATCGACAAAAGCCCCCAACACATGTACACTCTGCAATAACCCAATTTCAGTAGAACATATACTCAACTCTTGCACCTCGCACGACATGCACAGACAAAGAATACTCTGCAACAAGAACCCACTACAACTCCTTTCCAATCCCAGAAAACCCCTATTTTTGTGGCCGAAACTAACAAAAATACACACCAAAAATTTATTCAACAAGTATTCGATATCGATATTTCGACATCCCTAATATATACACACACAATCATTAAAAGAATCCAGAGCTGAAGGCACCAGTCGCCATTGCTCCGTAACTCTTAGCTAGCCTGTAATTTTATATTATATTGTTAGCTCTACATAAATAAAAAAGGAAAACCAAATTAATACATCAAAGTTTAAGAACGCCAGCATTTAAACAAACAATTTTCTAAATAAAACCCACTTTTCAAAAGAAGACGGCTATAAGATATAGTCATCCGATTTTGACCAAAACTTCCAAAATCTTTGTAAAAGCGCATAATATTAATAATTGCTGAAGTGAGACACGTTAAGATTAAAAAACCAAAAAATTTTTTCTCATAAAAACCCACTTTTCGACCGATAGTTCCTATGACAGCTATAAGATATAGTCATCCGATTTGGACAAAAACTTCCTAATCTATGTGAAAGCGTATAGAAATAATAATTGCTGAAGTGGGAGCCGTTAACATTAAAAACGAAAAAGTTTTTCTCACAAAGACCCACTTTTCAACCGATAGTTCCTATGGCAGCTATAAGATATAGTCATCCGATTTGGACAAAAACTTCCTAATCTATGTGAAAGCGTATAGAATTAATAATTGCTGAAGTGGGAGCCGTTAACATTAAAAACAAAAAAGTTTTTCTCACAAAGACCCACTTTTCAACCGATAGTTCCTATGGCAGCTATAAGATATAGTCATCCGATTTGGACAAAAACTTCCTAATCTATGTGAAAGCGTATAGAATTAATAATTGCTGAAGTGGGAGACGTTAACATTAAAAACAAAAAAGTTTTTCTCACAAAGACCCACTTTTCAACCGATAGTTCCTATGGCAGCTATAAGATATAGTCATCCGATTTGGACAAAAACTTCCCAATCTATGTGAAAGCGTATAGAATTAATAATTGCTGAAGTGGGAGCCGTTAACATTAAAAACAAAAAAGTTTTTCTCACAAAAACCCACTTTTCAACCGATAGTTCCTATGGCAGCTATAAGATATAGTCATCCGATTTGGACAAAAACTTCCTAATCTATGTGAAAGCGTATAGAATTAATAATTGCTGAAGTGAGACACGTTAAGATTAAAAACCAAAAATTTTTCTCATAAAAACCCATTTTGTTTTAAATATCACGATTTAAAAAACTAAGAAACGTAAAATTAATAATTGTAGGGAGCCGTTAACATTAAAAACAAAAAAGTTTTTCTCACAAAGACCCACTTTTCAACCGATAGTTCCTATGGCAGCTATAAGATATAGTCATCCGATTTTGACAAAAACTTCCAATCTATGTGAAAGCGTATAGAATTAATAATTGCTGAAGTGGGAGCCGTTAACATTAAAAACAAAAAAGTTTTTCTCATTAAATCCCACTTTTCAACCGATAGTTCCTCTGGCAGCTATAAGATATAGTCATCCGATTTGGACAAAAACTTCCTAATCTATGTGAAAGCGTATAGAATTAATAGTTGCTGAAGTGGGAGCCGTTAACATTAAAAAACAAAAAGTTTTTCTCATTAAATCCCACTTTTCAACCGATAGTTCCTATGGCAGCTATAAGATATAGTCATCCGATTTACAAAAACTTCCCAATCTATGTGGAAGCGTATAATTAATAATTGCTGAAGTGGGAGCCGTTAACATTACAAACAAAAAAGATTTTCTCACAAAGACCACTTTTCACACACATAAAACAACAAAAAATAACGATCGGTCGGTTCACATAGGAGAAAAAAGTTTGAGCAAAGTTTCAGCTCGATAGCTTTAAAACCGAGAGAGTAGGCGGGAAACAGACAGAAAGGACAAAGAGAGAGATGAGGGACACGCACAAACGACGAAGGACTGAGGTCGTGATCAAGAATATATACAGTTTATAGGGTCGGAAATGAATATTTCATGCGTTGCAAACTTCTGGGCATTATCTGTAAACAAAATTATTTTTCTGGATAGGTTGTATAAAATGAATAAATTATTTAATTGGTTTAAACATTGAAATTTGCTTTTTCAATAATTATAAGGAAAAACAACCAAAGTCTTTCATGTTTATCTAAACCAACCACATCAGTGGCGCCGTTTAGCGATTGTGGTGCCATCTGGTTGGCAGCCAGCGCATTAAGGGCTGGCAAGTTATGCCTCAAGTTTGGCGCCAACAAATATTTTAATTTTTAACTTTATTTATGAAGAATATGAATTAAATTTGAACTATAATTTAAAAGGCATCATAAAACATTTATCACAACCAACAAATTTCAGTTGAACATTAAATTAACCAATAACTAAAATTAGGGAAATTTTTTTGCGAGAGATGCAGCACTGTTTTTAGCGATTGAACTTTAATTGGAACAGTTTTTGTCCTAACTAGATTTTCAGATAAGAAAATGAAATCTCTTTAAGTTCTGGGACACCGACAGATTTTTCGAGCGTATATATGGAATATCTTCATTGAAAAAAAACCAAGAAATGTTTGGGAAAGTTTTTTTCAAAGTAAGGAGTCGATGATATCTAATAGAGTATCAAAGCACAAATTACTAAAAATCTGAACGTGGTGGACCATTTCTGAAAAAAGATTCTTGTTCACCACACGAAAATCATCTCGAATCAACACCAACCCTTCAATAAACTCTAAAATTTCTAATTTTGTTGCCTTGTATAATTAAAACTAAAACCTTATTGTCGAAAAAAAACAGAACTTTCCAACGGTATCGATATTTTTGTTAGACGATAGAGGTTATTCCGATATGATATTTTGTACGCCGATATAGACGACTATCGATATTTTCAAAGGCGATATATCAGACAAAATTACTATGGTGCAAAATATATGTCAAGCCTCATAAAACATCTGGCAATACAACTTATTTAAGAACTAATCATGCACGTTTGGATGCTGCAGTACGCTGCAATATGAGGTGTCACTGTTGGAATATATTGAAGATATCGACATGAACCCAATAGCTTATTGAAGAGCTAATGCGGATGAGTTGTTCATGCTGTCTGAAATTGCATTTCGATACTTAACTGCTCCCGAAAGCTTAGAAGAATAACTGTGGAACACATTAAGCAGCGGGTTTCTTAAATTCTATTGGTATTTTTTGAAGGCAGAATCTGTGAATCTTTAAAGCTTATACTCAGATAAGATACAAATTTAGGCACAATACTTCACATGAAAATAAACACTTTTAAACAGCTTTGAAATAAGAACAATTTTGAAGTATTGTGTCCAACTAAATTTGTATCCCATTAGACTAAAGGTTTTTAAGGTTTAAAAAAAAGAAAATCTCTCTATTAATGAATTTTGAAAAAATGTACAATGTATAATTTGTTGAAAAGATAACATATAACGGCCACTGCACAGAGGGAAAAAACCTGTTCAGAAAATAAGTCGCCTTTAACTTAAAATAAGAACAAGATGGTCTCAAAATTCTTGAGAACAAATGTTCCAAATGTTCTTGGTATGAGTAAAGTTGTTTTCAATCGGATAATAGTTGCTTTAAGCAACAACGAACCCGGTTTTCAATAGAGAGAAATACAAGAGAGAGAGAGAGCGATTGAGAGCAAGTTGGCTCTCTTTATGATCTCTCTCTCTCTCTTGTCAGCTCAACAAAGCATAAGTAGCCCTCTAGACGTGCGTCTGTAAAACTGTTCAGCGGTGGAATGGGCTAGCGCGTCATTCCATACGTTGAGTGCATAAGGTACCGGGCTCAAATCCCAATCAAGACCGAACAAATTTTTCTGTGTTTTTCTGAAAAGGTTAAATGAATTGAATCAGGTGGAGTGGGTCGTTAAAGCGTTGTTTCTGATTCATATGGAATATATGGGTGAAGAGAGAAGCAGAAGGCTCGCATATCCAAGGAGTCTTGCCTCCCTTCACTTCCAATCAAATGAGGTATGTGCCGGTTCCCTATTCAACCCAAATGTGAGAGGAACCCGCCTACACCACCTGGTCCAAGTGCAATCAAATTTCTTCCCAGTTGAGTTTAAAATGTTCTTGAAAACGGACCAATATCAACTCAAATCATGTTCTTAAAAATGGAACATTACCAACTCAATTTAAGTTTTTGCGTTCTCAAAAATTTATTCTTGAAGTGAGAACAATGTACTACAAATGAGAAATCCCGTTCATGCATACTTTTTGGTAACGATTGTGCTCGTCTTGAGTCCAATGTTCTCGGTTTTTTTTCCTCTGTGTAGAAATTGTTATTAGCAGTTTTATGGTGAAGACGTTCCTTAAAAACTTTTCCGTTTTCTTAAGTTTTAGAAAATAACGATATATCGATGTTTTTTAGACGAGATATATAAAATATCGATACAAATGGAGAAGTTACTTCTCCAACCTACTGGGAGGCGATGACGAACATGATGTCGCCTCTAGAGACAAAAGCATTCAAGACGATTGGAACCTAAGTTTTCTTTGCCCAATCTATAAAAAAAAGACCCTGCCGTTTGCGCCAATTACCGCAGGATCAGTCTCCTTCCCATCGCATATAAGGTTCTGTCGCGCATTATTTGTGAACGTCTAAAGGAGCTTATTAACACACTGATTGGACCTTATCAGTGTGGCTTTAGACCTGGTTAATCCACCACAGACCAGATATTCACATTACGACAAATCCTGAAGAAGACCTACGAGAGAGGAATCAAAACATACCATTTTTTTGTTGATTGTAAATCAGCCTTCGACACACCGATAAGGTCAAGGTTCTTCGAAGCCCTGTCTACATTTGGTATACCAGCAAATTACGTTGACTTTGCATGATGACGTTGAGAACGCTCCGTCAAAATAGGAAAGAACCTCTCCGAACCATTTGATACCAAAAGTTCGTGTGACTTCTTTAATCTACTGATAGAATATATATTGCGCCAGTGCCCGCGCATTTATTCATAAATATCTAATGCTACTCGCATATGCCGATGATATTGACATTATCGGCAAAATCAAACGGGCGGTAAGCAGGGCGTTTTCAGAGATTGAGAGGCAGTCTGAACTAATAGGTTTATCGGTAAATCTCATTACAAGACGAAATACCTAGTATCTGAAGTCCTTGCGTCTTGGACAATCTGTTACAATGGGAAAGTACAATTCTAAAGTTGTAGAGTATTTTGTCTACCTCTGAACGACGATAATCAGCGACAACAACATCAGTGTGGAAATCCGACGAAGGATCACTCTTGCAAACCGATGCTACTACGGGCTAAGTAGGGAGTTCAAGAGCAGAGACCTAACGCGAAGAACAAAAATACCTTATACAAGTCGCTTATCATCCCAGTCCTGCTATATGGCGCAGAAGCATGGACAATGACAGCAGCGGATGAAGCGGCGATTGGCGTGTATGAAAAAAAATTCTTCAGAGGATTTATGGATTAAGTGAGCGATGATTTCCGCATTGGAAAGAATGACGAACTGTATGAGCTCTATGAGGAAACCTGTCTGGTTAAGTGGACGAAGAAGCTCCAGTAAAAATGGTCTATAAATCGAAATCGGCTGACAATGGAGGCGGCAAGAGGAGGAGACCAGGTGTGGAAAAACATTGCCAAGCTTGGTGGGATCAACTGGTGCCAGCTCGCACGGAGCAGAAGCGACTGGAGAGCATTGATTGCAGCGGCCGAGACCGTCAATCGGTTGTGATGGCCAATAAAGAAAATGAAGAAGATATCAAATATCGATATTGAAAGTTTAGATATTATCGATATTGATATTTTGAGAAATATCGACAACCCTAGTTCGAGCCCCCGAGCAAACCTTTTCCAGAATTTCAGAGGGGTGTAGCCTAGGGCTGTCTATAGTTTTCAAAATATCAGTGTCAATCATATAAAAATTCAAAATTTTCAATATCGATATTTGATATATCGGGTCCAAAAATATCGATATATCGATATTATCTAAAGCCTAAGAAAACTGAAAAAAAATTTTTAAATGATTTAAATTTCTGAAAATGCAATTTATAGATTTGTTTATTGGCGGAAAAAAATCAACAAAGCGTATGCCAAAAACGAAGTCAATGGAAAATTCGAAGAAAATTTCACCAAAAACCCAAGGATCTAAAATGTTTTCCTATCGATCTCAAATATATTAAAGATATTTAGGGATTTTTCTTTTCGAACAGAACTTAAAAAACAGCGATTTTTATTTATTGTACTTAGAAATCGCACTTCTACGAAGAAAAGGTATTTGTAAAGAAAATCTCACCAACAAAATGAATTCGGTCCAGTTGAGAAGATACAGAAACTAACTAATTAAAACATTTGTCAACGACACTATTCGTAGAACCTTCGTAACAAATGGTTAGCAAGAAAGACATTTAATCGGATTGTAGTTACACTTAGATATCATCTTTTAAAAAAATTTACAAATTTGATACAAAAGATCTGAAATTGTTGATTTTTTCCCTACAACCTGTTTAATTTTTAATTTTTTGAACGTGATAGGTGATCAGCGTGCGGGGTAGGGCCGTAGGCGGGGGGGCTAAATAGCACACACCATTAATAAAAACATTTTATTACAAATGCCCGGTCAGGAGCCAAGAAAAGGCGAAAGGAGAGGAGTTTGCGGTAGGGTTAGGGGGGTTCGGTGGGTGGGTGGGGTCCTATAAAAGTGGGGGGGGGAGGTAAACAGGATGGTAAAAGACACGACACGTTGATTTATAGGTCAGATATTTAGCGTTCAAATATTATAATACCCGATAAAAATCGCCTATATCGGCACAAAAAATGTCATACCGGAATAACCCTTATCGTTCAACAAAAATATCGATGTATCGATAAAGTATTGACAACCCTAGTGTAAAATACCTTTGAGTGCAATCTCGGAAAGTGGATTTGATTTATTTATCTTTATTGGGGGAAGCCGAGCAGTACTTTTATCGATAGCACATTAACAAAGCCTTTTGGCGCATCATTTCAGCGCATATTTCTGCATATTTCAAAGGCAAACATTCATATTAAACTTGAGCTGCGTTATCGAACTTTAAAAGCTTAACAACACTGCAATTGCAACTGTTATTGCCGTTATCTTTCGTACTCACTCACAAAGGGAATGGGAGTAAACTTTTTCTTATCGAATTGTGTGACGATTCCTTCTTTTCACGCTCAGTACTCGACTAACGCTCAACGGAAACGGTTTGAATTACTTTCTGCTCTCTACTCGGTATCTACAGTTAACTTGTGCGTACATTTCATTAAACAAAACCATAATAAAATATTAACACAAAAAAAAACATATACATTCCGTGACGCAAAAACGTAATTTATTGTGCAAATTGGCAAAATATGTAAATTGGTTGGCCGAATTGTAATCTTATCAAGTGTCTTAATCAGCTGCTGTGTGCCTATTACAAACCGTTGATAAGCATTAAATAGCCGTCTAGTGTGGTGTTATAGCCGCAATTTGATGACCAATTGTTAGATTGACGGAAGCGCACTTTTCATCCAATCACTTTCCGTGTTTATTGCGGTTGCAATTCGTGTATAATGTTATTTGTAGGGCCCACCAAAAGGCCTTCTTTATGGCCATATGCGCGTTATCGGCCGAACTCTGATTATATGCGAGCTGATAAAATAACAAGCGAACCAACGGTGAACCCGCTATCCGCTAAGCGTTAAATTGTTATTTATGGTCCCCATTAGGTGTTTTCGGATGGGAAACGTCAACAATATGTGATTTGTTTAAACAACTTAATGTTGGCAAATTGTCTGCTCCGAACATCGAACAATTTGCCAAAAGGCAGAGATAACGGAATGTGTCGGAGTGCTCTATTAATAAGTATCGAGAAATGTAATTTTATTTGCTTTAAAGAAGTATCTTCTGTTCAATGATAAAAATTAGTAATTAGCGCTGGCGTTTTCCGTTTTGTTATTCGCCTGAGTTCGATTAAAATGTCAGCTTACTCACACCCATAATGATGAAATGTAAGCGGTGCGCGCATGGTATCTGTGTATCTCTAAAACTGCTCTCGAGCGTGATAAGAATAAGCTGAATTATTATTGGGATTTTATATATTTCGAAAATGTATTTATTACCCACATGCACCGTGAGTTGTACAACAATCGATATCTATATCTTTAATTGCCTGTACTTTTGCGCATCTCAAGTATTGGCCCATGAAGTGGCTTGATAAGATTCTCCCAATCCCAACGATTCGTTTGGCATTGGTCTTCTTGTTAATCTAGAATTCGGGTTTTTTGTTGTTTTGCCATTGTTTTATGACATTGGCTGTGCCCGCTTTATATGGAGCTTGTTTCAGCTTCAGTTAAATTCACTTTGTTGCTTACAGCTGTCGTTACGCATGCAAGTAAATATGTACATGTGTACTAAGTATGTACAAACGTACGTTCGTACATCTCAGCTATTGCTTAACTACACTTTTTCCAATTAGCCAAAGTATTTGTGCAATTATCATAAATAGTTGAGTCTCATGAGTTTTTAACATGACTCGGGTTAGGTGAGAAGTTCTTAATGGTGAGTTGGTTCTTCGAAAAGTACTTATTGATAGCTTAAAGAAGTGCTTATTGGCTTTGCCTCGCATCACTACTCTGATTGATGCATTTATTTGAGTATTTGGACTGTCCAATAGTACGTCGTACTGATGCAAAAAAAATGAAGTTTGAAATTTAACAGCTGCAAACACTTAAATTCAGCAAAGTGTTCCGTCCTTGGTTCGAATCATGTCTTAAGCTTAGAAAACACCTCAACAAAGGAACTGCGAAAGCAAAAATACCAAAATTTACAATTCTTTTGTTGTGGGACTGTATGACCAGATTGTAAGCTGTATGCATGTAATATGGTCACATTGTCCATGCATTGTTTTAGGTCTAATTTTAAAATAAAAGTTTCACACTCAAGAAATAACGAGATGGCCAAGCTAACTTCGTCTTTGCCGAAGTTTTTATACCCTTGCAAATGTTTTAATACATCAGAGTTTAAGAACGCCAGAATTAAAACAAACTATTTTTCTAAATAAAACCCACTTTTCGACCGATAGTTCCTATGACTGATAAGATATAGTCATCCGATTTTGAAAAAATTAATGATCGCTGAAGTGGGAGACGTTAGTATTAAAAACAAAAAAGTTTTTCTCACAAAGACCCACTTTTCGACCGATAGTTCCTAGGGCAGCTATAAGATAAAGTCATCCGATCCGGTCGGTTCCGACATATTAGCAGTGTGCAGTAAAAAGAAGACTCTGTGCAAAGTTTCAGCCCGATAGCTTTAAAACTGAGAGACTAGTTTGCGTAGAAACAGACAGACAGACGGACAGACAGACGGACGGACAAAGCTCAATCGACTCAGCTCGTCACCCTGATCAAGAATATATATAGTTTATAGGGTCGGAAATAAATATTTCTATGCGTTGCAAACTTCTGGGCAAAATTATAATACCCTTTGCAAGGGTATAAAAATGGCCCACCCTTGGCTTCGGGGCCTGATGAGCAGATTGACACTTTAGTAATAAATAAATTCATAATATATACCCAGTTTAAGTTTAGTGACTTCAACTCAGTTTAAATTTAGTTGAAGTCTAACGCTGTTTAAAAACTTGCTTTGAAAATTGTGCTCAATCACTAATGGTAAAATTATTTAAATTTCTTTCGATTACGCATATTTTTGTATCGACAATGTGCAATTCCTCTTGAAATAATTAACAGGCCTGTTCCTTCACTTTCATTTAATTTGCTCGAATTCGATTTGGTTACCTGTTACGGTATTCACAATTCGACAGATTTACTCGATTTAAATTCACATTGCACGGAGACGATGAATCCAAAAGTAAAGGACAAAATTGGAAATGAAACAGTCGAATTGCAAATCGTTCGAGTACCAGAACAACTAAAATAAAATAGTTTGATTTTGTTTTCATTTGAAATCGAAAAATTGGGGAAAGGGATCGTAAAATTCATTATTTGAGGAGCTATCGACTAAAACACGGATCTAGTATTTTTGCGGTATCTAATTGAGACCTTTTGTGGGAAGTGTGGACTGCCAAACAAAGAGAGCACCAAAGGGCTTTGGAGCAAACAATTTTGTGCGTTTCTTTTATATACCTATATGGAGTATTTTGCTTTGGCAGTTTTTTTGTTGAAGTGTCTACTACGCTTAAAGTCTAAGGAAAGGCTTTGGTGCGAATTAGTGTTGGGTTAATCATGAGTGAGTGAACAAAATTGAACTCTGTCTTGCTCAGTTGTTCTTTTGCTCAGCGAGTTGTTCTTTCTTGCTCTGTTATCTGTTCAGTCTCTCTCTTGCTCTGGGAGTAGTTCTGTCTGTCTCGCTCTGTGTGTTGTTCAATGGGCTGTACTCTGATCTGTGTTCAGTATCTAGTTCAATAACTCGTTCAGTGAACTGTTCAGAGTGACCTGACTGACCTGACTGTTCACTTAGTTCACTGATTGTGGTCAATTTAGGACAACTCTGTTTTAAAGAACCTTCAATCACCTCCGTTATTAATACCCTGTACCCTTTGAAAATGGGTAAAAGGGGATCATGAAGTTGTGCAAATGTATGTAACTTGAAGAAAGAAAACATTTGCGAACCTAAAAAGTATATATATTCTTTATTTAGCCATGTCCGTCTGTCCGTATGTCTGTACGAACGCGTCGATCTCAGAGAGTATAAGAGATAGAGACACAAATTTTTGAATGTACATGGGTGCTTGCCGTACCCAGATCAAGTTTGTTTCAGATTTCTCCCCTCCCCCCTTAAACCGCAAAAAACTGTCATAGCCACAATTTTAAAGTTACAACATCGTGGCTTCATATATGTTATCTTAGGACTTTTATCTATCTATTCTGAAAACCGCAATAAGATCCGAGTAAAAACACCTTAGTTATGCATGAAACAATTTTGTTAGCGAGATGGATGTTCCTATTTCAGAGTCAGTGCGCGCGAGTTAACAAAAAATATTGATCTATTGGAAACGACTTCTATAGCGACAAAATTGAAGAAGCTGTGTCCCATCCGCTGGGTTCAGCGTCACTAGTCTGTACTAATGTTTCTGGTACTTCAGACAGCAGTTATACAATTTTCAACAAATTTTGTCAAACAATCGGTTGCTCTGTCTAACTCGTCCGACTTCTATTACGGTTATACGGATATACATATATTATGGAAAACGGGCATAGGTTGCCAAGGCCAATAAAAATGCCTTGGCCGAATCCGAATTTCGTTTCGGTATTAACCCCTAGTTTGGAGGTAAAATTGGGAAAAAGAAAAAGCGCCGCATTCCCCCTGCGTACGCCACTGGTCAGGCATGACCCACTTTCTCACTTGTTATACCCTTGGAGAGGGAATATAAAAATTGTCCGGATGTTTGTAACGCAGGAAGGAAGCATTTCCGACCACATACGCTAGATATATTCAGGATCAGCGTGACGAGCTGAGTTGATATAGCCATGTCCATCTGTCCGTCCGTCCGTCTGTTTCTATGCTATCTCCTCCGTCAGTTTTAACGCTATCTCAACCAAGCTTTGCACGAAGTCTATTGGTAGAAATACGCTCCACATTTGTCGGAACCGGCCGGATCGGATGACTATAGCATATATCTGCCATAGGAATGATCGGTCGGAAAAGTAGTTCTAGTGAAAAAAAAAACATTTTTGTTGTCCATGCAAACGTCTCCGAACCTCGTTATTTATAAATTATCTATGTTTTCACATAATCTCAGCAAGTTTTATGAAAATCGGGCAACTATATAGTATAGCTTGCATCCAAAAGATTGGTCTGAAAAAAGTCTTAGTATGAAAAACTTTTTTGTTTTTATTGCTGTCGCTTCCATACTCGTTACTGATTAATATTATATGCTAACACACAATTCTGTCAAGTTTGATCCAAATCGGATGACTATAAATAGCATATAGCTGCCATAGAAACGATCGGTAAAAATATTACTCCTAACTAAACCAAATATTACTATTTGTTACTTATATGACAGCGTATCCAGTTGCTTCCGTTCAACAAGTTGATGCAATCGTCCAAACTCAAATACGGCGTTCCAAAGTATCCTGCCCTGATTTCTTGTATGATAGGACATTTCCCCAAGAAGTGTAAGACAAACCTCGCGTTCCCTCAAGTTGAACAGAAAGCATTCATTAGTATGATTTTTCAGGTGTGGGCAGTAGTTAAGGTTGATCATCTCTACTCTTGTCTTGAAAGTAATTGGGCTTGTTCAGCAGAATAATTGATCCCTGAGCAGGTGTCAGAAAAAATTTTGCATCTAGTAGTTTTTGCTGTTAGATGGAGCAGTATCACTATAAAGTAGCATACTATTTCTTTGATACATGCTCCTGTATCATGATACCTCAAATTGGCTATTATGATGCCGCATTACTCAAGTTTAGTAGGAAGATTATTGCAAATTTATACTTGATCATGGAGCAAGTTGTTCTGCTGAACACGGTCATTGTTTACATTTCAGTTGTATGTTAAGTGTTTGTAAATTTATCTCCCAGAGCTCTCTCTTGCTTAAACCTCCCACATCCTCCTTGTCTTGGCGTTTGTGTTAAGAATCAATATCTCTGATTCTGATGATAGTGTACCCAGCGGCGCAGAGCTCAACGTGATCTGTCGAAAATATGCATTGCGCCTGACAAAAAAGTAATGCAGATGAGAGATAGTAATCGAAAAGAAACAGACTGTGAACTATCTGCATAACAATTTAAAAGAAAACACACGCATTCGTAATGGGAATCCGATGACAGTTCGGTTGTAGCATACATCCTTTATTACAAGTAATGCAGGCTGTGGGCACCCCGTTTACGAAGCGGCCATAAAATATGGGATTATTTCCTGCATACTGATGGCAAAGTAACGTAGGAGTAATGCATTATGTAATGGCAATTTGCGTCGTAGAGATATTACCATCTAAATATTGAGAACATTTAGTCTTCTTTGATGAAATAGTTTCTCTATAGAAAACCGACTATTCACTGAGCTATGACATCGGCAAGTGTTCCACACTAAAAAATATAAGATTGTTAATAAAAAATTGAAGTTTTAAAAAATATCAAATTTTTTTCGATCTTACTACGAATTTTTGGCGCATTGAGGAACAGAAGGTTTTCAAAAAAAAAGGTGTGAGTGTCGCCAGCACTCACGAGTTTTTGATGTGAAACATGATGCTTAGTTTAAGAGAAATCCAGAAAGTCCAGAAATCCAAATCCCACCCAAATCCAAACCAAGCTAGATTCCATTTAGATCCCACTTAGATCCAACGCTGATCCCACGTAGATACCGCCCAGATCCTACCCAGATCCCACCCAGATCTCGCCCAGATCCCTTCCAGATACCACCCAGAACCCGCCCAGATTCCATCCAGACCCCACCCAGATCCCGCCCAGATCACACTTAAATCCCTTCCAGATCCCACCCAGATCACTCCCAGGTCCCACCCAAATCCCATCCAGATTCCACCCAGATCCCGCCCCGATACCAACAAGTTCCCTTCCAGATCCCTTCCACATTTCTTCCAGATCCCACCCAGATCTCGCCCAGATCCCTTCCAGATACCACCCAGATCCCAGATCCCACCAGGTCCCAGCCAAATTCTTACCAGTTCCCAGCCAGATTCCTTCCAGATAAGATCCCACCCAAATCCCACACAAATACCACAAGATCCCACCTAGATCTTTCCCAGAACCCACCCAGTTGCCCCTTTTCAGCATTTATCCTACCTCTTCACTTCCCCCATCTGCCAATCCTCTTCTGTCTGTGTGTGTTTGCCGGAAACTCCACAAAAGAACAACACCAAATATGAATGACGTCAGCGTCACGTGACGCTGAAATCAAATTTTACTCCTGCTAAAATCGTTCGTACCGATATTAAAGATGTTTCACATCAAAAATACTTTTCATAAAGGGCGTTCAGTCTAGTCAGTCAGTTATAGGTTTATGTGTAACGTTTGTAACACGGCGGAGATATGTCGTTACCCCGTTTTAATGTTTGCGTTTTTGAAATTTGTCAACATTGTTGCGCTGGTCAGAAACTTGATTAACCCGATCCCATAAGTCTCCCTCGCTAATGTTTATTTGTATAATTTTTTGTTTTTGTTTTTTGTTTTGCCGCGAGGTTAATGCATGGGTAGAGATTTGTTTGGGGAAATCCCCAAAAAGGCGAGCCAAACCCGGTTGGCTCATTGAACTTCCAAAATGAATTAATTAGTTCTGGTAATTCAAGGCATTTGGAGAAATGTGGCCCTAAGATGGACGGCAAACACGGGAAGAAAATATCAAGGATTTATGGAATTACTCTGATAATATTGTTAATACGGATTAGTTGGGCTCGGGCACAAATCGAAACGACACCAACGGCACAGAATGAGCAAGAGTTGTCCGAAAGTGAGTTGTGGGTTCTCTGGCTATGTTCTTGGCTTAACCAAAAATACTCTCCTTCTCTCAGATGTGCAAATAAATGTAGTGTCCACGGTGTATACGCTGAAATTTAGTCTTGCGGGAGAGGATAAGGATAAATATACCATAGAGAATGTTACTTGCAGTACGGGAAGTGGGAAACCCATAGTGGCAGATGAGCAGCATGTGTGGTAAGCAGTGGCCTTGGGCACAGCTGATTCACTCACAAATGTATACTTCCAGCAAAGGGCTGGATCCTTGTTCTTACTATACATCTGCGGTAACACTGGGAGTTACGGATCCCTCGCTAACACCACCCGGCGTTCAAACGATCCATGCCTACACAGAATATAAAGGTAACTCAAAATGCTCTTCTTACGATTTCCCCTACTGAACTCGAAAATGGTCCAGCACCCGTCACGGATATTACCTCACTAGAGGCCACGTCCCATACCATTAAAATAACCTGGACGACCTCTGATCGCGCCTGTGTGGAAAAATTTGTGATTACTGCCAACACGTCCTACAACAACGTGTACAACACGGAGCAACCGAAGGGGAGCAGCTCGTACATCTTTGACAATCGCCTGGCCTGTCAGACCTACAATGTTACCTTGGAGACCTTCAACAATGCCAGTGTGAGGGTCGACTTGGATTGGAAGCAAATCGATACTGATTACTCCGAGCCGGGAGATCTTAAGCTGAAGATTAAGAATTCGACCAATGGAGAGACGGAGATTTCATGGGATGATCCGCAGGACTATAGTTGTATCGGAAACTATACCTTCAACTGGACGCGGGTTGACTGCGAGGTCAGCACCACAGAGCTACCTATCACACAGACCACTGTGGACATGAACTTTGACGCTCTGGCCACAAGCGAGCCGCCTGAGGAGACTGCACCGGACAGCTCCAGTGGTGAGTTGGGTTGGGCTGTTTAAGATTTCCACTTACTAATTTCGTTTCCCTTGCTCAGATCAGTGCGGGGGGAGTGACGTTTTACTCACTGGCACCAGAAGAAATTTTGTGCTCCGGGATCTACAGGGCTGTGAACTGCATTCCTTAGAGGTCTACATTAATCTGAATAAAACACGCAAGGCAGCTGAGCAGTTTGTGTCCGCCGAAAAGAGTAAGTGCATGCGGAAGTCGAAGTCCCTCCTAGCTGTGCCTAATCCGATTCCCCCCCGCAGTGGCCGGTCCGGTCTGGGAACCCAGTCACGACAATTTGCTTACGACTGATCTACGCTGGACGTGGTCACCGCCCCGTGATCATGTCAAATGTGTAAAGGAATACCGTGTCAAAATCACGGGACCCACCCAGCGGGCGAAGCCAAATGCAACGCAGAAATTTACCCCAGAGACTTTCGCTCTGTTCGAAGGCCTGGATCCCTGTGGCAACTATAAAGTGGAGATTGTGCCCATGTCGCTAAACGGAAGTGCTGGAGAAAGCTATGAAAGCGAGAGTACCATCGAAGAGGACAAGCCTTCGGCCATACGGGAACCAATAGTCACACCCGGTTCCAACTCCCTAAATATCAGTTGGCTCACGCCCGCGTATGGTGACCTTTGCATTGATGGGTATCGCTTGTCCGGCTGGATGGAGGATGGCAAGGAGGTGAATGGCTTGAGCGTGGTCACTCAAAACAACAATGTATCTTTCGACAAAGATTTGTTGGCCTGTCAGGCTTACACCATACAGATAATACCCTTCAGCACCAATTTGGATGGCGAGCTGAAGCAATTGGATGTGGAGACCAACGCGGCCGTTGTCAATGCAGATAAGGTGGGAGCTTCACACAGAAATCGCAATGGATTTGAATATTGAATTGATTGTCCCATAGATCACCCTGCAACTGGTCAACAAGGGAAGTGCTTCGCATAGTTTGGAGCTCAAAGCCACCAGTCAGGACAATGAGAACAGTTGCCAGACCATCGTTGCTTACTTTAATTGCACCACGAAGGCCAAGGTGAAATATACCTTTGCCGAGAAGTATGTGGAAGCCTACAGCACCTGGGGTATGTACACCACCCTCGCAGACGTCTCTAAGCTTTTCTTACCCTGCCTGCTTAGGTTTCCAGGCCCTACTGTCTCCCCTCTCACCCTACACCACCTATGAATGCAGCGTGGTGCTCTACAACGTGGCGGGTTCATCCAAAGCCAAGACTGTTTTGGGCACACAGACAGAGAGCTACTGTAAGTATGACGCGTGGATGACCCTTCGTTTTAAGCAATCCAGTCGCTTGCAGTTCCAGATCAGCCCAGGGAAGTCAAGCAAAGTGCGAGCAACTCAGAAAGCCTGGAGTTCACGTGGCTGCCTCCGCTTTTTATAAATGGACTATTCAAGTACTATCAGACCTATTTAACGCGCTACGAACCGGATTATTATGTGCCGCCCGATGCCGGCTGTCCGGTCATCAATGATACTCCCAAATCCGAGGCCAATGAATTTACAGAAAAGAATTTTACCAGGCTACAACCGGCTGTCAAGTACATCATGCAGGTGGCTGTTCAAAATGAATTTGGTCTGGGACAATACACTTTACCCATTATAGGGACGACGAAGCCGTCGGGTAAGAGAATTCTCAAAGTTTATCCTCCCACCGATAACGCAATCAACTCTTTGAACAGTCTCTGATCCGGTCACCAATTTACAAGTCTTAGCGATGGGTCCGACGGTGGACAACAACACGTATAGCGCCAACGTGACCATTAGTTGGACTGTGCCTTGCAAGTCCAATGGCGAGATTGAAAGGTTTGACCTGCACATTACGGGTGAGCGTCATCTCCATGATCCGGTTCATAAGTTGGATCGTACTGCGAAATTGGATAAGAGAGATCCACGTGGACGTATGTCATACATAGAGACGGAAATGCTGCCCGAATATAACTACAGGGTGAAAGTGACAGTTAAAACGTTGAATGTGGAACAATCGAGTGAGGGAGTGGATCAGACATGGCAGTCTCCGGCGGGCAGTGAGTATTAAGTGTTGGGAGGTTTACGGCCCGGGGTTAACGAAAACTAGTATGATTATTTTGGAGATGAAAAGGAAGGCAATATTCTCTGCTGGCATGCACGTGGACGTAAATGGAGAAAAAAACTCACTCAAGGCTATCACTTACAATTCACAGCCGAATCTGCAGTTCTACGCCTCAGTACTGAGGTTATTAGTGCTGAATTTAGACTTGAGAACTAGGAATTGCTCCAATTCATGACTGACTTCAGTACTGTTTTTAGTACTTCCCATGAAACTCTCCCATGAAGTCAGTACTAGTAAAGCCGTGAAGAAGTGTTAAATTCATCACTGAAATGCATGTAAATTCATTCTAAACGCCTCCTACACTAATAAACAAGTAAGAAAGTCTGTCAAGCCATACTACCTACTAAAGTGCTTAGCAGCATGAACAGCGATAAATAGTGCTGGTTACTAAATATGTCCAAAAGTTACGAGCTATCTATCTGTTACGGTTTCGGTTACGGTTTTAAACTTTGATCACTATAAATTGAAACGAAAAAGCCATGCTAACCTCTTCTGTGCCGAAGTTCTTATACCCTTGCAAATGTTTTCAAATTTACTAACTAAAACCTATTTTCCGACCGATGGTTCCCATGGCAGCTATACGATATAGTTATCCGATTTTGACCAAAATTGGCAAATCTGTGTGAAAGCACATAATATTAATAATTGATGAGTTTGGAGACGTTTACACTAAAAACAAAAATGTTTTTCTCACTTATTCTTGACGTCATTCTCAAAATGTGAATTTTCCTTATTCCAATGACGAATGATGTTTACGGTTACACTAACGTACAGACAGACGGACAGACACACTATGGTCCCAAATCCCAAAAAGCTGGCCATAAGTCAGAATAAATATTTGTTTAATGGACTTTTAATGGTTGAAATAGTTGTAGTTTGTATTCTGACCGTTAATAAGGGGAAGTGTCCCTAACTGGCTAAGGTATAAACTCCGTTCGTAAGCGTCGAGCGTTCCTCATCGTTTACTCGTCATTCATCAAAATAAACACAACGTTTAGAGGCGTACAGAATCGCGAAAACTTAACCGATTTGGATTCTACAAAATGCATTCTACTCCCGAAAGTATGTACAATTCGAATGTATTGCTCTAAATTGTTATTAACAATACATGAAATAGTGAGTCATTAATAAAAGTAGAGGTTTTTTCTTGGTTACATTCTAAAAAGTCGTGTTAGAAAATTGTTGTTTATACACTTCTTTAAAACATATCCAAAAATTAGTTGCTGATAGCTGCAGATTCAGTCTCGCTAAAGATTTTTGTTCCACAATTGTCGCGTCATAATTTAATACACTGATCGACAGCACTCTCCCCCAATGCACCAAATTAATTTTTCCTAAAGTATCGACATGAAAAAAATCTGCCGAATAGTAATCTAGATATTATAGATAAACGGGTTTTTCGATGCTTCAGCCAAATCATATACGTTTTCGAAGATATTGTGCGCCATATAGGATCCGCCATTTGGTTTTTCTGAATTTTCATTTCGAATTCGTAATCAGCGACCCCAAAAACCGCCGCTAGATTGTCTGAAAGCGCCGACAACGTCGATTTTAGATAATACAAATATCAAAACTGCAAACCAGTTCTTAGCCGAAACAATCCAAAAAGTGAAACCACTCACTGTACTACTGAACTTAATCAGTTATCATTTCTGATCAGTTTGCCTCCATGACAGATCCACCATAGATGCAAAACCTAAAATCCCATCTTATGTCTGATTTCTCTTCTACTAGATTGCACTATCTGTTACATAAAGTTACAAAAAACAGAGTAAATTGTAAATTTATCTGACACATAGCAAATATCTTGAAGTTGAGAAATCGACCCTTCTGTTTCACTTTGTCTCAACAGAAATTTTATGCAATTCTTCTCAAAATTTCATTTTTAAGGACTCAACCTCATTTTTTCCAATGCCTACTAGCAAGCCAAATGCCGATCTCCCAAAGAATATTGTATTTTTGATTGCTTTAGAGAGCGGTTGGGCAAAGTCTTTCAGAAGCATATGAAAGATATTTAAAATAAAAAATTAAGGATATTTTGTGCAAATCTGGCGATGATGTGAATATGTAATATATAGACAGCGGATTTTGCATATTTTATAACAGATTTTAATCTCAGTAGGTCAAAATAGAGTACCCAAAATGACAACAAATTTGTTTAAAAATTTACTTCCCAATAGTAATTTACTGCCTACTAGGATTAAAATCTGTTTTAAAATATGCAAAATCCGCTGTCTAGTAATATATGTCTGTCCGTCTGTCTGTTTCTAAGCAAACTAGTCCCTCAGTTTTGAAGCTATCGAGGTGAAATTTTGCACAGAGTCCTCTTTTGACTGAATGCTCCCAATATGTCGGAACCGCCGGGATCGGATGACTTCTTCTAGTGGCTGCCATAGAAATGATAGTTCCGAAGAAGGGTTTTAGTGAGAAAAACTGGTTTGTTCTCAATATTACCACTGTCAAACACGGTCATGATTAGTATTATGTGTTTTTCTGCTGATCTGCGAAGTTTGGTCGAAATCGTTAGTCGTTGAAGCAATCTTTTTTAGGTGTATAAAAATTTCGGCACAGACGAAGTTAGCTTTGCTTTCTCCTTTTATTTTTTGATTTGCTTTAACGATCAATAAACAACGAACGAAACGAAAACAATTTATTTTTCCGACACTCTTCTAGAAAAGTTTTTTCATCGACTTTTTTTTTTAAGTCCATCTTTTTTCTTTTATTTAGTCAAAAAACTTCATAAATGTTATAAAGTGTTCGTTATTTTCCAAAAAGTGGTTTTGAAAAATTTTTTAGAAAATTTGTGCACATTTACTTTTGACCATGTTTTGACACACTTTGGCCAAAATTTCTTGAGAAATATTCAACCGATTTTGATCATTTTTTTCAGTGAAAGCTAACAACCAAATGCATCAAATCCATGTTTGAAATCTATCAAAAAGAAATAACGCAGCTAACTAAAATCTTTACCTTCCTCATCATTCCTTTGATTTGTTATTTCACAGCCAATTGTTTGGAAAATTTTTCTGGCATTCCGTCATTTTGACAGCTTGACGCCGCACAGTGGCCGGTTTCGCTGATTTCGCGTTGCAAAAATCGTAACTTTGAACTAAAAGAGATATTTCGAAAATTCCAATGGGAAGGTGATAGATAATTTCAATAGCTTAAAATAAGTTTAGGTTTATCATTGTAGGTGAACAGGGTGGCTCAGGATCGGCTGCCAAAGTGCTTAGTTTAATACACTGAAATACACTGAGCCAAACAAATTTAACTTCTCTTTTTTAAAAACGATTAATTAAAAATGTGGTTGTAAAACTACTTTCAATTAATGAAATATAATAAAATTTGTGTAGTAAAAATATTTTTTTTATATATTTTTATTTAAATATTTTTAGTAATAATAATAATAGATTTTCAATAAGAAGAAAAAATTATTTTTCTTATAATATTTTAAGTCGGTGTGGAGTGCTACCACGCCCTCTTTTTTTCCATATATAGCCCAACGGTATATATAACCTAAAGCAAAAAACTAGACCGCAATATCTTACTTGGTTCTTAAGTTATTAATTAATGCCTGAAATTTGGAAAAATTTCCTATAGTGCTGCGTGGAGGCCTTAAGTCTTAAACAAAAGTCTAAAACAAAATTCCACTCTAAAAGTTGTTACATTAATTTTCAAAATTTATTGTTTGAATTTCGAAAAATATAACGAAATTGAAAAAATAACTCTTTGTGAATTGAAATGGATAAATGTGTTTTGTTGTTCCAAACTCAAGCTTGAATATCTCTAAAAACATAACTTTTTCTAATCTGTTAAGTAAACTCTCTCTGTCACATTCGATATCGAACTTGGCTTGGAAGTTAGCTTGAACATATTGTGTACCTTTGCCGATCCTCTCGTGGCATCTGCCAGTGTCTCACTTTCTTTTTTCCTCTTCTCTCTCTAGTACCTGCTGGCCTGGGCGAAGATTTGGTGGGCCGAATGCGCGTCAATGCCTATGAGACAAATCATCCGACCAGCTCGGCTATCGTACGCTTGCCCGCTGACATACTTAATTCGGAATCGGGTAACATCACGTATGTGGCTTTGCTTCTGTCGCAAAAGAATTGTGCTGGAGTACCAAGATTGCAGTACGATATTCTCCATGGAAATGAGTGGCCTCCGGTACCGTCATACCAAGAGGTTAGCGGGAATGACTGCATCTACCAGTATCAGACTACGCCAGAGCGTTGGGACCCAGATGTGAGCACTGGCGAGAGCAGATCCTCCGCCGACGAGATTGTATATGTTATCGGTGCCGAAAAGTGCGGAAACACGAACGCGCGTTATTGCAATGGTCCGCTGAAAGCGGATACGGAATACAATATGGTGGTACGACTCTTTACACAATCGGGCTATAATGATGCAGCACTGCTGGAGTTCAAAACGGATTCGGCCATCAAGGTCACCTTGATACTGGTCAGTGTCTGCAGCTGTCTGCTGATGGCCTTTGTGTTGGGCTTGGCCGTACTGTGGGTGCGCAAGCGAATAGCCTGGTAGGTATCACAAGAAGCACTTCCCCCCTAACCCATAGTGTAGATTCTACTTGGTACTTAGGCATCGGGACTCGGGCCAAGGAATTGAAGATCCCTTTGGGAATGTAATAGCCAAGAATTTTGCTATATTCTACGAGGAGGTGTCCAAGCCGGAGAAACTGGCGCGTGAGTTCAAGGAAATCACAGTGGTGGCCCTAGAGCTGAGCTACGCGGCCGCCGAATTGGGTTCGCATAAGAATCGCTATGCCGATATATATCCATGTGAGTAGAACACCTGAATCAGGGCGACTTGGAAGAGATCTAGCCACTTACTCTATTTATACAGACGACAAGAATCGGGTCATTCTGGACATAGATGCTGAGGGATCGGACTATATCAATGCCTCCTTTATAGATGTATGTTTTTGATTTAAGTTTTCCGAAGAGCACTAGAGATTAATCATGCCTTTTCAGGGCCACACTCGCAAGAAGGAGTACATAGCCACGCAAGGACCCAAACCCGAGAGTGTGATGGATTTCTGGCGTATGATCTTGCAGCATAATGTGCGCATTATAGTTCAGGTCACCCAGTTTCGTGAGGGCAATACGGTAAGGGCTTTACTTATCATGTCACCTCAACTCCATCTATCCAAATTCTCTTGCAGATCAAGTGCCATGAATACTTCCCTTACAATATGCGTGGCCTGGTGGTCACCATGAAGTCCAAAGAATGCTTTGACCTTTACGACCGAACCGAGCTCACTGTGGTCCATGATAAATACGGCCTGAAAGAAAAGGTCATCCATTTCTATTTCAAGAAATGGCCCGATCATGGCTGTCCCGAGGATCCCCAGCATTTGATTAGCTTCGTCAAGAAGGTTAAAGCCGAAAGGCGCCCCAATTACTCACCCATTGTTGTGCATTGTTCAGCCGGAGTTGGCCGAACGGGCACATTTATTGGCCTGGATCTAATAATGCAGCGCTTGAAGAACGAGTCGAAGATTAATATTTTTGAAACGGTTAAGAAGCTGCGCTTCCAACGCATGAAAATGGTGCAGACCCAACAGCAGTATGCATTCCTCTATGCCTGCACCTATGAGTTGGTGAAGCATAAGATACCGAGAGCTGCTCTCAAATTGGAGGGAGGACGCCCCAAGTCTGTGACTCCAACCACCAAGAAGGTTAGTTTTCCGGATGTAGATATGGCCCATGGCGAGGGTGTATTGTCTACTCCGGATCCAGAACTGGGGGTTGATGTGCCCACCTTACAGCTGCCGCCGCGATTGGGTGGTCTGCGTAAGGCCAACAACAATAAAGATGTGAATGGCCATTACGATGATTCAATTATGAGCATAATATGACAATATATTTTTGTGTATTTATTGTAATTTTTTGTAAAATACTGTCTATAATTTAACAGCAATAATAGCCAAAGAAATGCATGTACTGTGAAAATAAATAGAAAATAATTATGTTTTGAAAAATAACGAAAACGTAACGGCAAACAACGTTTGAACTTCAATTAGCAGCACTGTTTGTCTTCAGCGAGAGAGCGAGTCGCGGGAATTTTGCAACACTGCTGTCTATCTATCGCTATCGCTACTTTTGCCATCCCTAATTCAAAAGTAAACAGCTGACTTGGCAGCTTGGCATTTAATTAGATTTTTATTCACATTTACACCGTCTCAGCCTCTCAACATGTCCGAGCGCAAAGTTCTTAACGTAAGTTGGTGTGCCTTATCACCATTGGCCACCGCCACTAACCACACTCTTCAATCTCGTACAGAAATACTATCCCCCGGACTTCGATCCATCGAAGATTCCGCGCATGAAACTCGCCAAGAATCGGCAGTACACCGTGCGTTTGATGGCTCCTTTTAATATGCGTTGCAAAACCTGCGGTGAATACATTTACAAGGGCAAAAAGTTTAATGCCCGCAAGGAGGATGTGGAGAATGAGACGTACCTGGGCATACGAATCTATCGCTTTTACATCAAGTGCACCAGGTGCCTGCAGGAGATTTCCTTCAAAACAGATCCCCAGAATACAGACTATGAAATTGAAGCTGGGGCCACACGAAACTTTATGGCGCTAAAGTTGGCCGAGGAGCAGGCGCGCAGGGAAGAGCGTGAAGAACGTGAGGAAGAGGCGAATAATCCCATGAAACTACTGGAGAATCGTACACAGCAGTCGCGAAATGAAATCGAAATGCTCGAGAGTCTGGAGGAGTTGAGAGACTTGAACCGTCGCCAACAGACCGTGGACTATACGACAATGCTGCAGCAATACAATACAGAGGAAACGGAACGAGAGCGTATGGAGCGAGAGGAACGCGAGGATGAGGAGTTTATCAAGTGAGTGTGTGAAAGGCGATTTAGTGTCTTTATCATTAACTCACTTTCTTTTTTTTTTTTTTGTAAAGATCCGTCAACTTTAAAGTCAAATCTGAGAGCGGCACGCGCATCATTGCAGAAGAAATTATTGAGGAGGTGAAAGAGGAGGCAAAGGATTTAATGCCAGCTCCACCTCCCGCTAAATTGGCCAAACTACCCACTAGCTCTCTTGCTGTAGCTGGAACGTCGAGTAAAACGGCCGTAACCGCACAATCACTGATTAAGCGTAAAACTCCCTTGGTCCTAGTTAAACCCAGATCAAATGTAGCCTCCACACCAGTTCAGGCCAAACCTACCGCTCCAGTTGGCTTGTCTTTGCTATCCGCCTATAGCGATAGCTCAGGGGACGACTCAAACTGACATTGGTAAAATGATAGCATTTATTTCTATTTTCACATTTCAATAAATTGAAAGTATAAGCAATACTTTAACTGTCAGAAGGAGAACTGCAAAACGAATATCAGATTGTGTGTATTTAGCATAAGTTATAAATAAGAAATAGGCTGGGGACGTAAATAAATAATATACTGCGGGTGCGGGAAATCAAAATTGTGGGGGAGAGGGGACTGGGGGATATTAATTGAATGAAAAAATCGAAGGTGGCAAATTACACATTTACAGCATTTCCGATCCCGACAATTTGACAGTCATTTCATATCTGAATCCCTTCGCTGAGTCCAAAAATGCAGTCCAAATATTTTTAAGTGGGGTCGTTTTCGAGAAATCGCGGAGAGGCTAGATTTTCGATTCTGAAAAAATAACCTTTAGAAAAATATGTATATCTTTGGTGTCAATTCATTCATTATGAAATGGTAATTGAACGCCCTATCATTCATTCATACACCACTTCTTAATCCGGTGCTTGAATTCGGCGTTATAAAGGTTTTTATCGGCAACTTTGCATTAAATTTATAATTTTTTTAAAAATAGCTAAAATTTAAGTGCGACTTTCAACACGAAAAAATCTGTCTAGAATTTGTTTTATTTCTGGTCACCAAAGATTTGGCTATTTAAAATAGAACGCCAAATGTTTGGTTATTCCGGCTCAAGGTCATCCGTCCCATCCAAGGAATGAAAAACGGTGGATTCTTTTGTTTCCCAATATATTTCGAGGTCCGTCTTCAGGGGGCTAATAAACAACATTGAACAGATATAAATAACAAGATTTTAGCTAACGAAAAGTGAACAACATTCGAACCTATACATACATTGATACGGGACGAGAACAAGTGCTCGCCTCGGAGTTTGATGTAAAACTAATTAATCTAATGTTTGTTTTGGTCAAGCAAGTGTCTATATATGTGTGCGCAGTTCTCTGTGTCAGATTTAAAGTTCAGCCTAATATTTGTTGGTGTATTAATGATATGTAACATCTCCAGAGTAAAACGCTTGTTGTAGTTACGCTCTTGCTGTAGAATACTTGTGGCATCAAAATCAGGAGAATGTCCGCTCTCTGCACAATGGGCCGCAAGTGCTGTTTTTGTGTGTTAATCTCGTTCCGTCTTTTGATATCTGACCTGTGTCCAGATATTCTCGTCTTAAGTTTTGATTTTGTCGTTCCAACATATATTTTGTCACATAAGTTGGTCCCGTCTCCAGCGCATGGTATTTTATATATTAGATTATTCTTGTCCATATTTGCAACACGACTCTTCATATTGCTAAACAAAGCAGCCGTGGTGAATGTTGGCTTGTGGCTGTTGCGATTTGATCCCTGTCGTATAGGTCGCTTTGGCTAGCTTCGGTCTGGGGATTTGTCCTTTTTTGCGTTTTGTTGGGTTTGGATTGTTTAGTCTGTTCCAATTAGGAGAAGTTAAAAAGATAAAGACTTGAAATAGTGCGTCTCTTCGGTCAGAGAAGAGGACATCCAAACAACTCTACAGGTGCTAAATTCATATCACAAGGACATACAATTTACAATAGAATTAGAAGCTGACAACAAACTACCATTTTTAGACGCAGCAGTGCACAGGATTGACAACACGCTAAAAGTTAACTGGTATCAAAAACCAACAGCATCAGGACGGATTTTAAATTACCATTCTAAACATCCAAAAACATGGTAATCAACACAGCAAGAAATCTTGTTAAGCGAATACTGGATACCAGCGATAAAATTTTCCACACAGAGAATTTAATCAAAATTAGAAATATACTGACCAAGAATGACTTTCCACACAAGATCATTAAGTCCATTATCAAAGGTATCGGAAAAGAATCCACAACACCACGAGCTGAACAGACCAAAACATACAAATCAGTGACATATATTCCCCAGTACTCGGAAAGACTAGCCAAAGCTGACCTATACGACAGGGATCAAATCGCAATAGCCCACAAGCCAACATTCACCACGGCTGCTTTGTTTAGCAATATGAAGAGTCGTGTTGCAAATATGGACAAGAATAATCTAATATATAAAATACCATGCGCTGGAGACGGGACCAACTTATGTGACAAAATATATGTTGGAACGACAAAATCAAAACTTAAGACGAGAATATCTGGACACAGGTCAGATATCAAAAGACGGAACGAGATTAACACACAAAAAACAGCACTTGCGGCCCATTGTGCAGAGAGCGGACATTCTCCTGATTTTGATGCCACAAGTATTCTACAGCAAGAGCGTAACTACAACAAGCGTTTTACTCTGGAGATGTTACATATCATTAATACACCAACAAATATTAGGCTGAACTTTAAATCTGACACAGAGAACTGCGCACACATATATAGACACTTGCTTGACCAAAACAAACATTAGGATTAATTAGTTTTACATCAAACTCCGGTTTTTCTTTCCCGTACGACAATTCTTCCCTACAATGTATGTATAGGTTCGAATGTTGTTCACTTTTCGTTAGCTAAAATCTTGTTATTTATATCTGTTCAATGTTGTTTATTAGCCCTGAAGACGGACCCCGATGTGGGCTCGAAATATATTGGGAAACAAAGAATCCACCGTTTTTCATTCCTCTGTCAGAAAATTATAAAAAAATTCCGACGATAGATTGTCAATTATGAACAATTTTCATGCAAAAAATCGCAGGGTCATTCAAATTTTTTTTTAACGACTTACCTCTAAAATTTAAAACTTATTCCATTTCCAAGTTCAATGGTTATTGTCTGAGCGGATTGTGGGCAGACAATTTTAGACTCTTTCACGCGACTTAATAAAAAAATCTTGCCTGCGGCGCTCCATTTTCCAACATTTCTCCTAAAAAATATAAAACCTAACTGACAACATTCGTGGAAAAATTTTGTGTTTGCGATCTGTGTTTTCACTGGTGCAAATCGAAATTTGTATATGGGCATTTCCACAGAAAGGTCCACCGAGATTGAAAAAAATTGTTTTTTTAAAATGATTTTTCTTAACATAACATTGAAAATAAATATCCAAATAAATCTTAAAATGTAAGTACAGCTTTTCTGATTCTTTACTATAAAAAAATTAGCCTGAATACCGAAGAAATGTCCATTTCACTGTTAGCTTTTTTTAAGATGTCGCGTGATAAATGTCGCGTTCTTCATAATATTAAAGCTTATAAAAACAAAACTAATGTAAATAATTGCGTATGATTGCACTCAATAAAAAGCTGCATTATTCCCCTTTTTTTAAATGTTAACTGCTTCAAAATATTTATTTAACTTTCGCAGATTTATGAATTTTTTTAGATGCAGTCGAAAACGACTTCCATTTTTGTCGCGTGATAAATCCCATGATTTTTTTAAAGTATATTTTAATCGTCAAATCGACTGAACCTTCCCTTTGCACTAAATATACTGCTATCAAAACTCTACCAAAAAATAGAAACCAAATCAAAAATTCCTTTTGTTTTCTATATTTTTCTGCACTTTAAAGGCGTACGATTGTCGCGTTCGCGACTGTGGAAATGCCCATATATATTCGAAATAATGCTCTTTTTGTAGAAAAATGTTTCAATTCGATTTTTTACAACCCGCCAGATGCTTTTCATATTTTGAGTGTGGGGGAGTTTTTTTGAAAACCCTTTTCACCGATAATTATTAGATAAATCAATTTTGTTACTACTACTCAATCTGGCCCGCATATGTGCAAAGATCAACCTAAAACTACGAAATTTAAAGACATAGACATTGAAAACAAGTAAGAGTGTTGCGGTCGAGTGCCCCGACAGCAAAATACCCTGTTTCAAGTAATGTGGTTCCTATAGCTTTGAACTCCTTTTATTTTAAAATTTATTTGAATAATTGGAGAGGCGCACTTGCATATCTTCGGTGTTTTTGCTCGGATCTTATAGTGGTATACAGAATAGAATATATATTAAATCATTAGGTTCAAAATTAAAAATTTTAGCTCTGACAGTTTTTCGCGGTTAGAAGGAGAAGGAGGAGGAATTTGCCAAATCTGAAGCAAACTTGATTTGGGTACGATATACACCTACATACATGCAAAAATTTGTGGCTTTACCTCTTATAGTCTCTGAGATCCACGCGTTCATACAGAGAAAAAGACAGTTTTTCGCTGATAAAAGATGGAGGAGGAGGAGTTTTCCAAATCTAAAACAAACTCGATGTGGGTACAGTATACACCTACATACATGCCAAAAATTGTGGCTCTATCTGTTACAGTCTCTGAGATCGACGCGTTCATACAGACAGACAGGACATGGCTAAATCGACTCGGCTGTTGATGCTGATCAAGAATATATATACTTTATGGGGTCGGAGGTGCTTCCTTCTGGCTGTTACATACATTTGAACAACTTCATGATCCCCTTTTCCCATTTTTAATGAGAACAGGGTATAAAAACTATAGATGACTTCCGCAACCTTATTGCATGATAATTCTTCATAGTCTCGGTCCATCGATGTAATTCTTTGAGCAAAGGGGGATCTAGGCCTTGAATTCTTGGGGTCGTTTACAAATTCGTTGTTTTTGACGAAAAGGATATCTGCATATTTCAAAATTCGTTTCAAAGTCATTACACCATGGATGTCTCCCAATTATTTAGCTCGAAAATTTTTAATAATTCGCGATCCATCGAAATAATTTTTTTTTATAATTTTCGGAAAGAAGGCAGGAGCTCTACAGGCCTGTTCCGGGTTTCAATTTCGACGAAAATTGTGGAGTTCGTATTGGTTAATTGTGCTGTTGTATCGAATTAATTGGGGTTATCAGACGTTTTAATTTGATTCCATCGAGTAAAGAGTAATTAATAACTAAAGGTTGTATACGGATTTCCTTGGATGTTTAATAGAAAAGAGAACATCAATTCACTTTAGCGAAAACCGGAACATGGCAGCTAGACTTGTCCCGATAACTTCAAATAAAATTCTAAAAACCCCAAAAAATGTTCAACATTTTGGCTTCATCACCCCCCATTGCAAAAAGCTATCTACGCCACTGATTGGCATTTAAGTAAAAAATTGAAGGTTAAGTTCATACAAATTGACTTAGTTTGATTGTTTTTCGTTCGGCGTAGGAGGCATAGTTAACATTTAAACTATTCTGTTTAAGGACTACTATGACCTGCCAAATTTATTTTTTACCTGGTTAAGTTCTTTTGTGATTGACTAAGGTTGAAAATGAGTGCAAGACGTCAAATTGCTACTATATTCTTGAACGGATTTGAATGAATTATGAGGCGTTGTATTTTTAATAGATAAATCTTTAGTGACCAGCAATAAAATAAATTTTAGACAATTTTTTTCGTGGTGAAAATCGCACTTAAAATCTAGCTTTTTTTAAATTCATTAATTTAATGCAATGTTGCAGATAAAAGCCTTTATAACGCCGAATCGAAGCACCGGATTAAGAAGTGGTGTATGAATGAATGATAGGGAGTTCAATTACCTTCCAAGAAAGCACCATATCACAATGGATGAATTGACACTGAAGATATAGACATTTTTCTAAAGGTACTTTTTCAGAATCGAAAATCTAGGCGAGGTATGTCGTTTTGAAACGTCATATCTCCGCCGCTTCATAGACGACATATCGCCGCGCGGAGGCTACATAATTTATCAGCAAAAATGTTGCCAAATTAAAACTGTATAAAATATTTTAACAAGCTAATTCATTTTTTAACAAGTTAAGATCATATTAGCCTAAATATTTAATTTTTTTTAAATAATTAATAATAAAATAAAATAAATTAAAATAGAATAAAAATATTTACTCTAATATGATCTCAACTTGTTAAAAAATGTATTAGCTTGTTAAAATATTTTATACAGTTTTAATTTGGCAACATTTTTGCTGATAAATTACAGAATTTTCAAAAAAACCGTCCAAAAATCATTTTTTTCTTTATTCATGGATAAGAACAAGTAAAACGCGTAATGTTTTGCTCTAAAAGCTTAAAAAAGTAATTGGCAGCTATTTTGGTAAAAAAAAACTTGAGTACATAAAGAAGAATGACAACAAAAAAGTGATTTTTTTTTGGAAATACACACATTTGGGGCCGTTTTAAGGGATGTAGAAGTGTTCAAATTGTAAAACCTTGTTCAGAAAAGTTGTTTGGTATCTCAAAAGCTTCTCTTTTGCCAAAGAAAGTATGCGAAAATTTCTGATTTTTTTAATGTTGTACTCGAAAAAGTAAAAAAAAATACGTTTATGAAAAAAAAGTTTTTGAAGAAATACTCCCGGAAAACACGTGTTTTTTAAAAAGCTTTGTAAAACAAATTTATTCTGCGGACTGTCAGCTACAACTTTGCTGAAGACATTTTGCAGCTATCACCAAAACTGAATGAGCTGTTTGCCCAAAACTAATGACACCTTTTTTTGTTGTCACACCCAATTTCCAAAACTTTGAGGGTCCACAAAAAGAAAAGTGCTACCAATCTACCCAAACGCTGATAGGGTGACCCAGTTCGGGTAGCTCTATCGATTCCGCATAGTGTAGTTCGGTAGTTTTTTTGACTGTTGCACTGTGATATCTGATCTTGATGAAAATTTTAGGGATTGTAGATATTGCGAATATAAATGAAAGTTTTAAATTTGAACTCAATATTTTAAAGATTATAGGAATTATTAAGCATTTTTTGATCGGAAATGATTTTTATTTGATCGGAAATGATTCCTTCTGCCTGTTACATACATTTGCACGACTTTAGTATACTTTTTTTAACTCTACGTAAGTAACAGGTCTAAAAACAAAATTTAAAGAAAGTTTTAACAAATTAACCCTTTATTCATTAAAGATTACAATCGTGGACAAAAGTATTTTGACAAAAAATTTTTTTAAATAATCCATTATATCTTTAAGGCAAAAAATCCTAAAATTTTGAAATTTGTATCGAATACTGGTATACAAGTAGGCTTTCAATAAATCATAAGTAGAACACAATCAGTTGCTTAGGCTAGAAAATATAAATCAAAATGTGCAAATGGAAGTGGACAAAAGTATTTTGACAGAAACTCAAAATAAGTTTATTCTTAGCACAGAACCTAAAATGGTAAAAAATTCATTGTTTCTTGTCAAGTTTTTCACGCTAAACTCGAATCTGGCTTTAGAAATTCCATATCTCTAATGGATTAACTGTAAAATGGACATAAAAATGCAGAAAATGGCTTATTTGGCCATTTTGAAAGGACCCTATGTCCTAGAAACGGATTATTTTTCAAAAATTTGTAAATGTCAAGTTATAGTACTCAGTTGTATCTGTAAATTGTAGTTTATACTTTATTAATTTTTATAAGATATAAGTTCGTAATCGATCTGCAAAGTAAGGCCGATTTGTTTTTTTTTTTTTTAAATGAATTTTTCTTTGCAAATGAGTATATTTACCGGGTATATAACAATCAGGCTTTCTTTCTTACTAGCTTTAACAATAATATATTTATAACCTGTTATATGCTTATTAAGGGTAACCTTGTCATTTTTTAAAGGTTTAAAAAAAAATTAAATTACACAAAAACTGTAAATGATATTAACAAGCGGTTTGTATTCGATAGGTAATCGGTTAAACTAAATTTATAAATTTTTGTTGTTGTTGTTGCTCGTGCGGTTGTTTATGTCTTTCGGTTCAAAGTTGGCCAAAAAATTAAATCCTTGGCCCATGGTTGCAAAAATTGAAAATAAGAACTCAAATAATTAATTTATGACAAATTTATCATTACCCACTGTGGCAAAAAAAAGGTCGAGAGAAATATGAATGTCTGGGCAATGGGAAAACAACTTAATTTGTCTCACAAACCAACATTTTTGTATATCTTCTTTCGTTGTATTTTCCGGTTTTCGCATTTTTAATGGGTTACAAGCGACGTATCGCCGCGCGGAGTTATGTCGTTTTAAAACGTCTTATCTCCGCCGATTTCCAAACGACATAACTCCGCGCGGAGATATGTCGTTTCAAAACGTCATATCTCCGCCGTGTTACAAACGACATATCTCCGCGCGGAGTTATGTCGTTTTAAAACGTCATATCTCCGCCGCGTTTCAAACGACATATCTCCGCGCGGAGTTATGTCGTTTTAAAGCGTCATATCTCCGCGCGGAGATATGTCGTTTCTATCTCCGCGCGGAGGTATGTCGTTTCAAAACGACATATCTCCGCCAGAAAAAAAGCGACATATCTCCGCCGGCAAAATGTACTGGGCGGAGATATGTCGTCGGAGATATGTCGCTATGCCCGCGAAAAAACGCGTAAAAACAAATTACTGCTTTTGTGTACATAACAAATTAAAGAAAGGAAAAAATTATAAGTTGAGTTTTAATCTTCTTTCCAACATCGGAAAATTAAAACACAAATGAATTCTCATTTTGACCCCACAAACCGAGTTTCAAGTCAATCCGATGAAAAATAGTTATTTTGCATGTTGAATTTATCGCAAATTTTCACGCCCGGGGCCGGATTTTCCTACATTGGAAAATCAAATTTCAAATTATTTCGTATTTTGTCCTTACAAACAGAGTTTCAAGCAAAGACACTACATATATAGACACCGCATCTCACACAAACTTTTTTTTTGGGATCCAGTGTCAGCTCCCAAGAAAAATTGTTTTTTGCGTCACAAGTGTCATCTATAATATAAATCCGTCGGTGTCCCAGAACTTTAAGAGATTTCACTTTCTTATTTGAAAATCGAGTTGGAGGGGTTGTGTACATGCTTAATGGTCGATCTCAATCCAATCTATAAACAGGGCTGCCCTTTCTCGCAAAAAAATTTCCCATCTTCTAGTTATCAGTTAATTTGATAATTTAAATTTGTTGATTGATGTTTTATGATGCATTTAAAAATAATCAGGTATGTTCTCAATTCCACTAATTTTTGATAAGTAAATCGAACGCAATTCCGCTTCGGTTTTGTTTTTGTGTTCTGAATTTCGAATGAAATGGCTCTCCTTTTACTTTTTGCATTCCACTGGAACAAGCGAAAATGGCACTGGATACACAAGAGAGAAACCAGAATTCCAAGCGAAACGATCGAAAATGGAACAGTCGGAAATGAGAAAAGATGACTTTTACACACAAAGGTAAATAACTGTGGGTAACTTTCACGTAAACCTTTACGTAAGACTAACTATTGCTGGAAAATCTCGTTTAAAAATGCGCCAACCCACATAATAAGTAATATTTACCGATGTTTACAGTAAGTACCTTTCTTACTGAGTCTCACAGTAATTTTACCATACAATTGGTAATTTGACAGCTGTTACACAACTGTAGAATAGTAGGGTGGGATACTATTTTAGCTGTCACAAGTTGGTAATCTACTTGAGCTCATCCCAGAGGAGAAGAGGCAGCCCCACTACTCCCCCACCCACAAAATTTGGTTCTGAAACAATTGTTCGAATTAAACAAATATTTATTAAATTTGAAAAATTTACTTACTCTGGGGGAACCCGAACTCGGGGCCAATGGTCTCAACACGATTGGAAGCACGCCTTTACCAGTTACGCTACGCGCGCGTTAAAAGCAACGCCTCTAACATATTACTTGTATTAAATCTGCCTAAACATATGCACGAAAAATTTCTTGAAAATCGCATAAATAAGACCATTAGGAATTCTCAAGTTCAAATTCCGTTGAAGTGCTCTATAAAAGACCAACTTAAATTTGCTAAGTCAACAATTTTTACGGTTAGATTTGCCGTCGGAACAGTTATTCGGTGCATCAAATACATTCAAAAAGCTATACCATATGTGCGCTTAGATTAACTTGTTGGTACAGTTCATTGCTGCAAAAACAAAGTATGAGATAAAAAAACAAGTCAGAGTTACTAATTCCATGGTAAAGTTACTGTAGTAGCAGTAACTTATTAAAACAAAGAAAAATTTGACAAAATATTTGTAGTTAATTTTACTAGGAGTACAGTTGTAAAGTGCAACAACAAAACACGTCTTAAATAAATACGTGAAGCTTACAAATTTCTTCAGTAGATTTTACTGTTAGCAGAGTTACAAAACAACACCAAAACCACATGCATAAAAAATGTAGAAAAAAGTTACTGTCAGCGTAGTTAATTTTACCCACCAGATTTTTTTGTGTGTTGGTTTCACTATTCGTTTTTGTTTGCACAGCGAAAATCTGGACACATTAAACAAAAAATCTTTATAAATCAATTACAGGCTAGAATGCCAATTAAATTTCACTAACAATTTCTAAATTGATCACAGAATTAAGAAAAATTTACTTTATGTACATCTAGCCATGGCCGTCTGTGGCCCAGTGGTTAGTGTGCTGGACTGCTGGGTGGGAGGTCGTGGGTTCGATCCCGCCTCTGAACATCTAATAATAAAAGTTGTTTTCTTTCTTTACCTTCACCAGCTATTGGCGCCAGCTGTGAAGTAATCTAGCCATAAGAAGCAAATTCTCAAATTTTGCTGTTCGGATTCGGCGTTAAACTGTAGGTCCCTTTCTCTTGTGCGAAAAATTGAAAGCACACACGCCAAGAGATTGTGAGAAGGCTTGGCTTGGCCCCGTTGGAGGAGCTGTTACAGCCAAATTTACATTTACATCTAGCAACTGAAGAGTGCGTAATTTGCCACTTACTTTTCATTCCACCGACTAACAAGCATTACTTTTCAAAACGAAAAACTTTTTCGTTTTGGTGTTGCGAGAACATGAATCAATTCCACTTTCGAAAGGTTGCCGTGGAAGTGGAATTGAGAACATGCCTGAATATTTCAAATTTAAGTCATATTCTATATATAAAATGTAACCTGACAACCCGTAACGCTCATTGGTAAACAGAGGGCGCCACCAACGAGTTGCAAACAATTATTGAAACGCAAATTTTAATATTAAAACAAATAAAATATTTAATTCATTTGATGCAACCTATCCTGAAAAAGATATTTGCTTACAATTCCAAAATAAAATTTGGTTATCAAAAGTGTTTGGGTGGTGAATTTAACTAATTCTTCCATCAAATCGCGAAAGATTTGAAACCAACCAAAAGAGATTTCTGCGACACTGAGAATTGGTTTTGGGTTGGAATTTGGTTGGAAGAGATTTCTTTGACACCGCTGTATTTATGTGAAATACTGTGACGAAGGGGTTTTTCTGTCGTTCTGCGTACTAGCCTTAACCAGGTACAAAATAAATTTGGCAGGTCATAGTAACCCGTAAATAGAATAGTTTGAATGTTAACTATGCCTCCCACGCCAAACAAAACGAGAGCGTAAGTTAAAGTCGGCCTTAACCGAATTCGATATACCCGTTACTCATGAAAAGGGTGGGCTAAAATTTGAAACAAACTTGATTTGCGTGCAGACAATAGGAGTCTACATGTCAAGCTTTTGCTTGTTTTTTTTTATAAGAAGTCCTTAACAATGTAAAATTTGTGCAGTGACATCGGAAATCATCTTCATAGTGAATCCCAATAAAAATGTGAATAGTTTTACAAATATATTTTGTAATACTGAGCAGAATGACAGACAATTTCCCATTTCCCGTCCAGGGCTGAATGGGCATGGGTTTATTTGATGTTGAACTGAAATTTTTTCATTGTTTTATCTGTATTGTGATGCATTTTAAAATTTAAGTTCAAATTTAAGTCACATTCTCCAAAAATGTTTGTGCGACAAACATAAAGGATAACATGCATCCGCTTAAGCGTAGTATACACTTCCACCAAAGACTTGCCAAAACAAAAAACTCCATATAAAAAAAACTCACAAAAATTTTTGTGCCAAAGCCCTTTGGCAGTCTCTTTGGTGGTAGTCCACACTTCCAACAAAAGGCCTTAACTAAATACCGATAAAATACTAGATCCGTATTTTCTGTAGTGTTATCGATAGCTTTAATAATTTTTAATTATTCTATATTTTTTTTCGCACATTGTCGATACACAAATATAGTCGTAAGGTGAAATTTGCATATAACTTTCCCATCAATGATTGAGCGCAATTTTCAAATTTACTGTGTGAAACTTTTAATTAAAATCAAACCAAGAACAACGCTCTAGGCAATGTGACCATATTACATGCATACATCTTACAATCTGGTCACACTGTCACAAAACAAAAGAATTGTTACTTTTGGTATTTTTGTTTTGGCAGTTCTTTGTTGGAAGTGTATACTACGCTTTAATCTAACCAAAGAAATTTCTGTGCACCTAAGAATTGAATTCGGTTGGAATTAGGTTGGAAGAGGTTTCTGTGGCACCCCCGATTAGGGTCTTATGAACATCCTCTTAAAATTTCAAGATTTCAAAATTTTTTTTTAATTTAAAACAAAGTTACAAAATCATTGCTATTTATAAAAACAAACATTTTACTTGGGGATTTTCTTTTTACTATGTCTTGACCCACTTTGACTAGGCTTGTCAATTTTTATCGATATGTCGATATTTTTGTTGGACGATAAAAGTTATTTCGATATAATATTTTTTCTGCCGATATAGGATAAAATTATTACGGCAATTACTGGAGGACAATATTAGTATCTTAGGACCGAGGACCACAATGGACCACGATTGGTAACCAATATCTTATTTTTTTCGTAGATGCAATTTCGAAGTGCAATAAAAAATGAGTTTTTTTCAGTTCTGTTGGAAAAGGCAAAATCCCTAAATGTCCCTAATATTTGAGCTCGATTTGTGCGGGTTAGGAATTCATTTAAGACTTATGGATAGAATTTTCTTACTTCTGACAATTTTTCAGTAGATTTCGTTTTTGCTATACACATGTCTGCTGTCTGAAAAAATGTAAATACTAGAAATAAAATTATATGCAGGCAGCTTTTGTTTTGAATTGTACACTCACTTGATATTTGTTTCGCAAACTGTTCCATTTGCCGGGAACGTCTTTATTGGTAACTCTAAGCTGACGATTTTTATGATTTGAACCGGTCACATTCCAGAGGTATTCCATGTCCTCCACTGCTTCAATATGCTTAGGCCAATTTACTGTATGGCCACGCGGTGATCACGACTTATATATTTTGCCTTCCCCATTGTTTTCTTTTCTAATTATTCTTGTTATTGTTTGTAAAGGGTGATTTTTTAGCTATCTTTTTGGCAACACTGGTTTAAACAACTCACGCGCTTTTCGTGTTTTGTTTCACTGTCAAACATCTTCAGTTTGGGTTATAATTTAGCCATGAATCGTCTTACAATCGAACAACGCTTGCAAATTATTGAATTTTATTATCAAAATGCCTGCTCTGTTAAGAAAGTTCATCGCGCGCTTCTTCCATTTATGGTCAGTTTAATCGACCTACTGAAGCGGCTATTCGGGCTATTGTGACTAAATTTCGCACCAAATTTACATTGTTGGACATTAAACCACCAACACGCTTACGTAGAGTGCGAACTGAAGAAAATATCGCAGCTGTATCGGCCAGTGTTAATGATGACCATCAATTATCGATTCGTCGCCGTTCGCAGCAATTGGGCCTCTGTTACTCAACAACGTGGAAAATTTTGCGGAAGGATTTAGGTGTGAAGCCTTTCAAAATACAGCTGGTGCAAGAATTAAAGCCGAACGACCTACCGCAACGTAAAATTTTTGGTGAATGGGCTCTTGGAAAGTTGGCCGACGATCCACTTTTTTACCGAAAAATTGTTTTCAGCGACGAAGCCCATTGTTGGCTCAATCGGTACGTAAATAAGCAGAATTGTCGATTTTGGAGTGAATATCAGCCAGAAGCATTGCAAGAGCTACCAATGCATCCAGAAAAAGTCACAGTTTGGTGCGGTTTATGGGCTGGTGGCATCATTGGACCGGACTTTTTAAAGATGATGCGAATCGTAACGTAACTGTGAATGGTGAGCGCTACCGTGAGATGATATCCAACTTTTTTTTGCCCAAAATGCAAGAGCTTGACTTGCATGACATGTGGTTTCAACAAGACGGTGCCACATGCAGCACAGCACGCGCAACAATGGACTTATTGAGAGGCGAGTTCGGTGAACATTTTATTTCACGTTCGGGACCGGTCAATTGGCGATTTAATGCCTTTAGACTATTTTATAGGCTATGTTAAAGCTCATGTCTATACAGACAAGCCCGCTTCAATTGACGGATTGGAAGACAACATTGAAGCATTTATTAGTGAGATACCGGCCGAAATGTTGGAAAGAGCACTAATTGAGGCGCAGTCACGGTCAACATTTGGACGAAATAATCTTTAACAACACAGACAACATTGTCACAGTGTAACGCTTTGTAAACCTAGCCTAACATATTTTAATAACTTCAACTCTTTTTTCACAATACCGGCTGTAGCTTGTATCACGATATGCAATATATACTTCAACAGAGCAACTCCCATCTCTATAATGCAAGCCGAATGCAAGCTAGATTGAAAAAAATTGAAAAGATAGGTGGTCACACTGTCGTTCTTGTCCTTGTCGTTCTTCAGACTTGGCACTTACGTAGTTAATCGTTGCTCGAAAGCGTTTCTAAAAAAAATGCTAGTGCGTTATCACTGCACGTGTGGTAAATCGTTTAAAACTCCATTATATTTGCAGAGGCATTGTCGATTAATTCGAGGTCATGGTCATGGTATGCAATAAGAATGCTTTATAATATAAACTAATATATTAATAATTTTTGTTGTTAGTGGCGGCTACTCCACCTGCTCCACCTCTTAAACCTGTTATAGATGTTCAACACCCTGCGAGGACTCTGACGCTGGACACGGAGAATCACGACCAGAATAATGTTCCTTTACTTGGACCTGGTGTACGTGTTCAGCAATTTAATGTCGATAGTTTTGTTGATCCCGTGAGTTACTTTTTTTTACTCTTGGCATTGACAGGTTTTCGATTCCCAAATCGCCTTGCCGAAATCGCCATTGACGTCCCCCATTGACGTACCCCAACCCCAAGCGAGGGCAAGAGTGCCATGGCGGCCATTTTCGAATCCCCACTCCGAGCCGAAAGTGGTGGTCACCTCTGTAATTGACCTGGGTAATTGGAAAGGAAAGCTTGACGCACCAATAGAACACTGTACAACTGGCACTCTGCCCATGATCATTACAGCTCTGCAGAAAGGAACTATGGTATACCTTTCGTTTTTATTGTGGACACACACGTTTCGTACACATATTGAAATATCATCATCCAATTTCTATTTATATTTGGCAGGTTTTTGATTCTTCTGAGGTGAATGGTTTGATTGATCAATTGATCCACACTACTAACACGAAGCCAAAAAAGCCGGAAGTGGTGGTTGACTTTGGGAATTTGAAGAAAAAACCTGAAACTGAAACTGTTCCAATGGAGAACTCCAACTCCAGCAATTCATATGAGTCTCCAGCAACTATGGAGGTATGGAACTCGATTAAGCCCTGGGGCTTTGTTAGGTTTCGCAATATAAAAACATTTTTTCCGTTTGGAAGGTTTTCAAAATTGGTGATTTGGTAGAGGAGGCCACCACCTCGGGCCAAGCGAGAGCAACAGCCAAAACTCGGAAGCCTCACATGGCTAAGGACACCAGCACCATTCAAGCAGCTCCAGCCCAAAAGCCAGTATTTGCAAGCGCAGCCTTCGACATGGACACAGCTATGAAGAAGAAGGAGGATATTGACATAAACCTAGCTGTAGTGATACCGGCTCTTTCGGAAGACGAAGAGTTTCACGGTTTTCCCGACTTTCACGTTCAAGCAGAAGAACCCATCATAAAGGGATCATTTACTTATGGATGCTAACCTTTGCGCAGTGGATCGTGTGAAATTTCTCATTGGTCAGAGAAAAATAAATACTTAAGTTATCAAGTCATTTTTAACTCAATAAATAATTATCTTCATAGGAGACGTTACCGATATCAAAAGAGTTATTCGATTCTGTCTTAATCTTGGATTTTAATAAAACATTTTTGAAAACAAATCTTACTTAGTCGTCCCCCAACTCCAAAGAGATTTACTTATAGAACGTTGTATAATTTTTTTGCATTATGTATTTTGTTTTATTTAACATTTTGACTCCATTGTGTATATATTGTATATATTTAGTACATTTTGTCAAGGCCAATTCTGGATAAGGCAAATCAATTTCAAGTTTAATAATAACTATAAACAAATTTACTTCTTCTTTTTTGTACAGGCAAACTCAAGATGAACTCAAATATCCGAATGGGAGTACACACACTTCATTCATTCATAGCCATATTCTGGGCAATATTTAGTAGTGTCGTGTGCTTAAGTTTAAACTAAATTCAATAGTAACTAAGGCTAAGTCCTATGGGTGAGTTGTGTGTTATATACAGAAGTGGGTGTTACGCTTAAAAGTCGAAAGAAATCAAAAATAATAATAAATAATATCACAAGCGAAACCAATTCTAAATACAAGTTATAAATTATTTGGGCATCCATTTACATACATACAGTATATACGCATGTGTATGTAGCTTGATTATAGGTTTAAATAGTAAATCCATTTTAATTTCATAAATTACGAAGACACTGGTATGTTCTTTTTCCTTCTCGTTCCATAAGGCCGCCAGCTGTGGGTGGTCATAACTTTACAAAATACAAAAAAAAACTACAAGTTAAAACAGTCTTTGTTCAATTTTTTGTTTTTGGGTGGCGGGTTGGGGTGTTCTTGCTGCTTTTTGGTATATTTTCTCTGGTTGGTTTGGTTCATTTCAAATGTCCACTGCGGTGGACTGCTGCTGTATGGGATTGTAGTTGCTGCCGGTGGCAATCGAACTGCATTTGCGAGGTATAACCATCGGGCCCACTCCCCCAACACCGCCACCGCCTCCGTCGTAGTTGTGATTATTGTTTTGCAGAAAATGTTCCTGCTCGGCTCTCGTTCGATTCAATTCATACAACTCTATGTCATCGTACTGCAAATCGACGTCGTTTTCCTCCTCCGCTTCGGCCTCCTCATCTGTGTGCCGGACAGCAGCATCGGAGCCTGTGCCTGAATCTTTGCTTGAGAGATGATCCTGGTGAGTGTCCAAGTCGGAGTGATGTAAACAGTTCAAGGTGAGGCCCTGCTCCAGGCAGCGCTGCTCATAGGAAGGTGTAGTGGTTACTATTAATCGACTCTCGCCCTCCACGTCGGCCTGCAAATCGGCCAGACTAAGCGGCCGCCTGGTCTGCTGCTGCAGGGGTAGTCCCTCTAAGCCCAATTGTGATTGATGTGTGCGCGTGTCCAAAGTTGGATGACTGCTCTGCAGACCTCTTCTGGCGGCAGCCAACAGTTTTCTCTTCTGATACCGCAAAATGCACCAAATGATGCAGCAGTCCACCAACACACAAATGGCAGTCAATCCAATCATGCCTATCAGTAAGACATCCCAATTATAATTCTCCTTAACCACCAGCATCTCGTACTGAAGTGTGAAGGTGCGTGAGTTGTCTGTGATCTCACAGCGATAATGACCCGCATCCGGAGACTGGGCATTCACAATGACCAGCAACTCTTTGCTGGCGGAGAAGAAGTAGCGTTCACTTTCGGGTGTCGAAGGTGAAATGTGTAGTGGTTTGTTCTCCTTGAACCACTCACGATGCGGCTGCTCGAGTTCTATTTCGGCAGTCTCGCTGAGACACTCCAATACACAAGAACGACCCACAACCACCTCTTGGTGGACCAAGGGAATTGCAGGCTGCGGTTTATCTACAAAAACGACAAGGAAATGTAAGCTGGGGAACTGAATATGCGAACTGACCCTGCACTTACCATTCACCAAGAGAGTGGCGTTCACTTTAATCACTCCCGCTTGACTTTCCGCCGTGCAAGTGTAAATGCCCGAATCACTTGGCTTGGCATTGGTAATCAGAAATGCATTCTCCTGGCGTATCACCTGCAGCCGTCGCTCGGTGGCAGCTGGAAAATCACTGGCCCCAAACTTCTGCAAAGCAATCTCTGGGACGGGATCCCCGCTGGCGGAGCAAACCAGACGTGCCGTTTCACCAGCATCTAAAGTCAAGTTGGAGGGCACATGCAAAAAGGTGGGATGAACTGCAAAGAGGCAATAGTTATGTACAATAATTCCCATTCTCCGTTTCGTCAGTCACTCACTTCCAATGGATATCTTGAACTTCTGCGCATAGGTGGTTCCAAAGGCATTGGAAACCACACATTGGTAGCGTCCTGCACTCTCATAGGTCACATTGGTCAAACGCAAGTAGCCATAGATGGTGGTTTGATTGGTGCTCTGGTCATGATGTACTTTCATTTCCATGCTGGAACCATCATGTAGTGTCCCAGTACGTTCCTGGATATGCTGGTTATCATGACGCCACTTAATTTTAAGCTCATCAGCAGCAGCCAGGGAAGCAGCTGCCGGTGAAGTGGCTATACACTCCAAGGTAATGTTGGCACCCTTGACAGCCAGCATATTGCTGGGTTCCTGTGTCAGCACCGGCTTGGGTGAGTCGGCTAGAGCAGCAAGAGATGGAGTTAAAATCACGTTAAGGATTCATTGAAGATTGCTACTTACCACACACCAACTCCGCATTGCTTAGACTAAACAGCTGACGATCCAGCAAATGTTCCGGATAGCCGCAAACCACATTGCCCCACTGGGCTTGGTTAGCAAAATGACTGTGATACCACTGACGGAACCAGATGAGATCACAGTCACAAATGAAATTCAGGGATTTCAATATCAACTTTTGCAGGCGCAGCATATGCTCAAAGGCATTCGGCTGTATGCTGGCCAAGGCATTCTGACCCAAATTAAGCACCTCCAGATTGCTAAGGCCACTCAAGGCCTTGGAGCTTATCTGCTTCAGATTATTGCCATGCAAGTCCAAGCGTCGCAGCTTGCGCAGCGCCTTAAATGGTGCCGCTGCACTATGATCCTCTATAATCCAGGCTAAGCGATTGCGGCGCAGATTCAATTCTTCCAAATTCTTGACACAGTCGAAAGTGTTGTCCTGCAGGTATTGCAATTTGTTATGGGCCAAGTTGAGAGTCTTCAAGCGATGGAGACAATCCAAATGCTGAGGCTTAAACTCGCTTATAGAATTGAGAGACAAGTCCAAAGATTCCAGTGACTGGGTGAATTCCCAGGTGTCCAACTCAATGCGGGAAATGGAATTATTGGACAGACTCAAATGGTGCAGTTTGGTGAGGTTGAACAAATGCGATTTTCCGAGCGAACTAATGCCATTCTGATCCAGCTCAATCGTCTCAATATTCCGCATCACATGAAAGATGCCGTCCTGTAGCGCTCGTATATTGTTCGCCTTCAGCTGAAGCTTTTGCAACGATACCAGCCCACGAAATGTGGACCAGTTGATCTCTAAGTTGTTAAAGTTGAGTGCTCTGTGGATGACAAGAAAATAAAGTATGTGCTTTTGCCCCTGACTTTAGTCACAACTTACAGCTTCTTGAGTCGATTCAAGTTCTTAAACACGCCCACTGGCAAGTTATTCAAACGATTGTTGTTCAACTCCAAATCCGTCAGATTACTCAATGCCGCAAACGCATGCTCATCCACATATTCTATCTCATTCGAGTTGAGTATTCTATGGTAGTGCGAGAGAAAAATAGTTTAATAAATATGGACGATTTTGTAATTCCTCCAACGATTCACTTACAAATGCCCCAAGCGGTTTGGTGCTGGAAATGAGTTGGCCTCGATGCGGTGCAATTGATTTTTGCTGAGATCTAGGGTCTTTAGCATGGGCAAGGCGGCCAAAGCTTCACTGGAAATGCGCTGTATCCGATTGTTGGCCAAAATTAGATGTCTTAGTGATGAGAGACCCGTAAATTTTGGCATCGCATCCAGCTGATTGCGTTTCAAGGTTCTGCAATAATAAGTTAATCAAAATATTTATATGAGTTTTTGCGACCTGTTTTTTGTCAAAATTTTATATCTGGCTGGCTTGAGGTCGGTGGAGAGTTACAATTCAATGTAATCAACATTTTGGTCAATAATTATTATAATAATTATTGACTTAATGTAAAGTAAATCTACGGGTATAAAATAATGATAAAACCGTCCTTCAACAGAAAAAACATGTGACTTTTCTCTCTTAACTTTTCAGTCTCTTTTCCATTTTTCTTCTTTAAAAAGAATTAGAATCTCGGTTCCTTTCAAGAGAATGTGTAGACGTGTTCGTACAATGCGCAGCAGATGCGACCCCAACCGACCAAGAGCGCGAAGGAAAAACATAAAGTAATGCTAACACCGGTCCATATAAGTCCAAATAGTAGTTTTATAAGCAGGAAGAGAAGCTTCCGAGTTGATTACTCGGTAAAGTTTATTGTAATTGTATTGTATTCAAGCAAGACATAGTAAGTAGTACAACGATTCAGTGATAAGGGGATAAAATTGCGAGTTAGTCTAATAGGAACATTGAGTTTAATTTGTAAAATCAACTCAGATTAGTCGATTCTACCATTAATTAGTATATGTATAAAGATTACCCCAAGCATATCTTAAAAGAAGTCTACTAGAATACGATTGTAAACGGACTTCAGGATTCCATTTTAAACCACGAAGAGCATTCAATTCGAATTGCTTTTACACAGATTTAATTCTATCTTGATGGGTCCAATATAGGGGAGATCACACACATGATCCGTACTTAAGAATCGGACGTTCGACCAGGCATAAACAGAGTTTCTTGTCCGTGGCGGATCGCTTAGCTACAAGCTATGACAAGCTTTTGCTATTTTTATTCGTGCAAAAAAAGAGCTTGGCCCGTTCTGAATCAATGGGATAGCTGTAATTTGTGAGTGTGATAGAAAATTAAGTGCTCGTTGCAGGTCTCTGATCACTAATGATTTTAACTCTAATAGGATAGGGGTTGTAGTTTGACGCTTCACAAATCCATCTTCAAAGGATGGGACTACATAAGTGTTGCAATAAAGATATCATAACAGACAACTTGGAAATGCTCTTATATTTCTCAACATCAGATTTATTACCATTTTGGAGAGCAAATGATAAAAGATTCCTTCCATTACAAAGGGAAAGAGGATTCAGGCACTCCATCGCGACCCTATGCATGCAGAGGTGTAACAGAGTTAAGATCGCAATGAAGAGGCTTTCAGTCATCACAGGGCTAACAAGAGCGAAAGTTAAAGTCGGCTCTAACTGACTTTGATATACTCGTTACTCATGGAGAGAAATGTTTAAGAGCGTTCCTGTGTTCCTGAGGGGGGAACATCCGAAAAGTATGCAACATTTTTAACTCGGCGATCGATATCTTAAAAATTGTGGCAGTTATTAAACCTTTTTTATTGTGAAGGCAAAGGTAGGCGTGGCAAAAAATTTGAAGAATAAAATTTATCTCCGTGCAGACAATAGTAGTCTACATTTCAAATTTGGTTGCTCTAGCTCTTCTTGTCTCTGAGATATAGAAAGACGGACAAACGGACAAGGCTGTATCGACTCGGCTGTTGATGCTGATCACTAATATATATATACTTTATTGGGTCGGGAATGATTCCTTCTCCCTGTTACATACTTTTGCACAAACTTAATATACTCTATGTACCATTGGTACAGAGTATAACTAGTGAGAAAGTCGGTCAAGCCCGACTATAATATACTCTGTACCTAGAGTAGTAGCTGAATGCAGTGCTGCTGCTGCGCTCATCTCTAAGTTTCTCTCTCTCTTTGTTGAATGAATAAAAATAAATTTTAAAAAGTATAACATTTATTTATAAAAGTATTTATTTTGCTATTGTCTGTGCTCTTCGATGCATTGAAGAACGCTGATCGCGTTTTGTACTACGCCCATCGAAGTACTCAACTAGTTTCACGCCCCTCAGCATCAGAACTCAATTCAATTGAATTTTCTGAAGCGACATAAAAAATGCCTTCTAAATATTATTATTTCCATAATATTTATTTCTCGGTTGCGGTACAACATCTTGATAGCCACATTTTGATCATTAGCTTCTGCACACATTTCTTTCGTAGATTCATTTAAAGCCCGAATGATTTCAATACACCATCAATTTGAAAGACATTGCAGTTTAGGCCCTTAATGAGCATTTGTATCCTCATATATTTGCAGGAGAACTGCCGACATCTTTTCTAGATGGTAGCTTTGCTTTAAAATATTTAAAAAACGAGAAAGGCAAAGCTAACTTCGTCTGTACTGAAGTTTTGATACACTTGAAATAGCTTGTCTCAACGGTTAGCGACTTCGACCAAACTTCGCAGATCAGCTTAAAAACATTACATATTACCCATGACCGTGTTTGAGAGCAGTAATATTGAGAACAAACCAATTTTTCTTACTAAAACCCATTTTCCGAACGAACATTTGTATAGCAGCTACAAGAAGTAGTCATCCGATCCGGTCGGTTCCGACATATTAGCAGCGTGCAGTAAAAAGAAGACTCTATGCAAAGTTTCAGCTCGATAGCTCCAAAACTGAGGGACTAGTTCGCGTAGAAACAGACAGACGGACGGACGGACAGACGGACGGACAAAGCTTAATCGACTCAGCTTGTCATGCTGGTCAAGAATATATATACTTTATGTGGTCGGAGATGATTGCTTCTATGCGTTGCAAACTTCTGGGCAAAATTAAGATAAGATATAGTCATCCGATCCGGTCGGTTCCGATATATTAGCAGTGTGCAGTAAAAAGAAGGCTCTGTGCAAAGCTTCAGCTCGATAGCTTTAAAACTGAGAGATTAGTTTGCGTAGAAACAGACGGACAGACAGACGGACCGACAGAGGGACGGAAAAAGCTCAATCGACTCAGCTCGTCGCCCTGATCAAGAATATATTTAGTTTATACAGTCGGAAATTAATGTTTCTACGCGTTGCAAACTTCTGGGCAAAATTATGTTCAATCTAGTGTTCATACAGACGGACAAGGCTATATCGACTCGGCTGTTGATGCTGATCAGGAATATATATACTTTATATGGTTAGAAATGATTCGTTCTGCCTGTTACATTTATTTGCACGACTTTAGTATACCCAATTTACTCTACGAGTAACGGGTATAAAAATACCAATGGAATTATTCAATTGATTAAGTTATGGTTTATTCGCATAATAGCTAAAATATGAGTGGGTTGACGTAAAAAACTCAGCACATCGGCTATTGCCCGCACAAAAGAGGGCAAAGTTTAAAATTTGCGTCCACGTAACGGGAGAAATCAGATTCTTGTTTTTCCTATCAGGATAGCGAGGAAACTGTGGTGGAACACAAACATTAAAAAGCGAATAAAAGGTTTATGGGGTCATCAATAACTGTACAGTGTACAATATTAAGACCGATCGGTTTTCAAATTTAAAGCGTTAGTGGATAGGTCTCGCTGATTTAGAGCATCATTGAGTGTAGTGCGAAGCGCGCCATAGATGCATGCTCTGGGCCTTGGAAAACCTGCATTGTTGGGCTGTCTTCTCATATGTTTTTTCGGTTCAAATGAAGCTTCCTATGCAGTGTGAGGACTAAATATTGTCTAATATATCAATCCGTTGAGTTTTGAAGGGACAATAGGGGGAATTTTGTATTTCCTGGTAAAAAGTTCAAGGTTCAAGTACTCGTTGTGGCCCTGGTGCACAAGGTTTGTAGGGATGCCTTCATATGATCACTTAGCGTTTGACAGCACTTTTCCAAAAAGACGAAGCAACGTCATTGGCAGAAGTAATCTTTCTGCAGCTTTACCCATCTATTTATGTTAGTAGTGAGTTCCCAGGTCGAGTGTGTCCCCCTTGTGGAGTACCTCCACTGATGAATCAGCAGCGTATTGACAACCCCAGTGATGCCTCGTCATCATCGCGGCACATGAATCCCACCGGTAAAATTGGAATTCCACGGAAAAAGCTCTGCTCTACTCAAGCTAAATGTTTTTGTTAATTTTTTATGTTCCTCGCTCATACTTACAGTTTGAGTAAATTGGGCAGATTTCGTACATCCAGGACAGTTGTGTCGTTCAACTTGTTGTTGGCCAAATGCCTGTGAATGGAATAGAGATTACAAAAGTTATTTGAGTGTACATTTGGTTGTAACTTCTCACCACCCCCACCCACCCGAAGGACCTAAGTGCACCTCAATTATGTCACAATTATTGATGCATTGCTGCTGATAAGGCTATACATTTTTTGCAAACAGGATTTGCATAATATTTTCGTATGCATTAAATTGATTAAAAGTGCGGCGATAAAATCGCAACCCCCGCAAATGAAATGAGAGCAAAAGGAAAAGCCGAGGGTGGCATTGCACTACAATTTGGGTTTATGCTGCTTATCTAGGGGTTGCTCCAAATTGTTTTGGGTTACCCCCACCTCCCAATCCAGTGGCGTAACCAGAGAGGGAGGTAAGAAGATTTGAAAAATGTGCCATTTTCTGGCTAGGATTTGCCAAACCCCTCTTAAACTGTTTCTCGACTACCCCCCTGGTCATCTCTTCATCCATCCTCCCCCGTTTTTATGACTTACAGTGTCTGCACATAGTTGGGCAAGTTTGGCGGCACGCGTTCCAAATGCAATTTATCACAATCGAAAAGTATATTCAAGCATTTGCAATCCTTGGGACAATTGTTGTTGTTGTTGGCTGCTGCAGCAGCCTCTGCCAGCGCCTTTTCCGCTTGCTCATATTGACCACCATCATCGGCCACAAATCCATTGGTTTCGAGGGACGCCGACTGTATGGACGTGGATTGAGCTGCTGCCACAGCAGCTGCTGATATCTCGTGCGGTATATGCAAAGTAGTAAAATCATCAATATCCATGTCCAAATCGCCGCCATCGGACTCATCGTCATGGAGTGGTAGAAAATGTTGACGTTGAGTTGCTGTCAAGAGTCCTCCTCCTCCTCCTCCATTTTTGGCCAGCATATTGAAAAGTTGTTGCTGTGGTTGGTTATATGACGCGAAGGAGGCGCCTCCTGATTTCAACAGAGCACTCAAGGGTGAAGCCGCTCCTCCGCCTCCGACTTCTGCTGCTGCTCTGGAATCAGCATCAGTGGGCAAACTTTGACAAATTGTTGTTGCCGTTATCAGTAGAATGTACGTAATTAGCAGCAATTTATTGATTTTATTGAAATCATTGGTTGTAGTATAATTGCAATTATCATTATGGGGACGGCTTGTTGTCGCGTCGTCGTAGTCGTCGCTGTGTTTGCGCCGTCGTCGGCGCCGTCGCCACTTGGTACTCAGTGAAGCGAGGCCTGACATTATAAATTTGCTATTATTCAGCTTATTGTTGCTGCCGCTGCTGCTGGTGTTGTTGATGTTGCAATCCTTTGCTCTTATATTTCTTGACTTTGGTGCTACTCCTGGAACTTTTATAGCCGAAACGTGCATTTGGTTATTTGTGTTATGCTTGATAAATTCGTTCATTTTCCAAATATTTGAAGTGCAGCCATTAAAAATGCACCGTTAATCTCGCGAATGTCACTCATTTGCATTTGAATCTGCGGCCAGTGTTGTGAAGTGACTATGCAAGGCGGCCAGCCGATGCATGATGGCATGCATGATGAATGAAGGCTGCAAAGAAAGAAAGGGAATTCGTTAAACAAGACTGATTGATTAAGTTTTGCATAAAAGTAGGTAATGGTTTATTCAAAATCAGAGTTTTAAACCGAAACTGATAACGATTTGGTTTACGGTTATATTACGGTTGTGGAAAATGGGTTGCGGTTCGGGTTACCTAATTGTGTTTTGAGTTTCGGTTATGCTTACGGTAATTAGTATAAAATATCTCTTTGACAAACCATGCAGGCAGTTAAAGAATCAAACAAATAAAATATTTTATATAGAAGAGTAGCGCTGCCGATTCCAGGTTTTTTCAAAACTGCCTTCTAATGTATGAATGTAGTTACTGCACTTATTTTAATTTGTTTTCCACAATTCTAGTAGTAGTCCTGCTTTTTGTTCTGTTTTAAATTTGAATAGGTTGTCAAATTCATAGAATTTCATGGGGAATTGCGGGCCTACTAGATATCATGGGACAGGTGTCGAACAGTGTGAAGGCAGCCCAACACATGTGCAAAAGAAAAGAGTCATCATGCATTTAAATAATGTTAGGGTAACAGTAGTGCCCACAAGCATACTTATAAAGAATCAAAACGCGAATAAAAATTGTTCATTCCTTTATTCCATCCATTGTCAAGTTACTGGCGACAAGCTGTCAAGATGACGCTGTAGTAGAAACATTTTTCAATCACAAATATATACATAGAATATTTCATTCACATTCAGAGGAAGAACAAAATGAAAAAGCAGCAAATTTTAGAGAGTAATAGCCTATTTCCATTATGATTACATATTTCGAATTATGATTGCTATAGTGGAAATAGGCTATAATACATACAAAATACGTAATAGAATATACATAGTTATGTATGTAAAAGTATTATTACTGTTACTGTTACGGTTTCGGTTACAAATTTTAAAGTGTTTTTTGCGGTTAAAAGTTACGGTTTCAGTTACGGTTTTAATATCTGTTAAAAATACCTTAATTAATTTCTGTTCCATAGTATACCACAGTTCTAATATAAGAGAGATCTAATTTATGAAGAATATGAGTGGGTGCTCGAAACTCAAAAAGGGCCTGGGGACGGGACTAATATATGGTGAAACTAGAGGTTTCATACACAGTTTTTAAAGGGCAAATTTATTCAATGCGAAAAAAATCTAGATTACAGTTTCGAATCGATGTCAGAAGATGCCTTTTAGACTTGTAGATAAATCAATAGCATTATTTTATTTGAAAAATAAAAGACAAAATTTAATTATAATTAGCATTTTTTCAAATATTTCAAGTTTTTTCAATCTTGATTTCATAAGATTGCAAGATTCTTGAAAAAGAGACTTGCAATCTAGGTTTTAGGTTGATTTGCTAACATCTTTGTTGGTTTTTTATTAAGAAAAAAATTTTAAATATCAAAGATTTGCAAGCGTTATAAAAACTTGAAAAAAAGTTAGATGATAAATTGTTTTTGAGATTTCTAAGCTCATTCAATTCAAAAAACCGCGACATTGAATACCACATTTGAACGCACCCATGATCGAGTCTATATGTTGTTAGGCCAAAAACTGGAGATCAAAATAGACCGAATCGCGTCTTTAGATTCACCATCGAAGCCTTAGTTCGCGAGCTACTGGCCATTTTGTGCGAGCAGCTTCTTCAAAATGTGAGAAATTGTTCAGATACAAAATGTGGGTTTGGTGGCTAACACAGAATTCTCTTTGGTGGGGAGCTTTGCAGGGATGTTTCCAATTTGATTACAGCAGCAATTTAAAAGCTAAAGAATAACAGAGGCAATCGGTAAACAATTGAAGTGTGGAGGACGGAAACAAGTGTAATTGTTACCGGAATCTTAGTGAACTACCTCCATATGTGAAACCATTAAGGCGTATTCCAATCGATACAGGGAGCGGTTGTTATCCCTTCAATAAACCGCAATTCTTGAAAATTAACAAAAATAGATCAGGTTCGAGGAGCCTCTAAAAGCTCAACTATTTTGTCCCACGCCCACCACTAAATTGAAGTGGATGCTGAGTAACAGACCAAGCACCTTTTAAAAAGATTTCATTTTTTAGTTCTAATTTTTCGCGCTCATTTATCTAGCTTAATCTGAGTAATTTGATATTCGAAAGGAGCCACAAACGTTTGTACGCACAAAAAGTTGTTTATATTTTTGAAAAATAAATAATATTTTGTTGAGCAATTTGGGTGTCTCTGACAGTGCACAGAAATTCCTACACTCATTAAATAAAAATACGACCGGATGTTTTTGTGCGAAAAAGAAAACGAAATGAATTGCGCAAAGCCAACGCTTTTTATAATGCAAACAAAACAAAACGCATCAACAGCAACAACATCCCTCCATCCAACCCAGCCCAGAGACCAGACAGAAGAGGCATGCAAAAGTAATGTCTTCATCTCACTTCAGAAGTGCACCGTTCGCAAAAGTGTATTTTATTTCATTTTTATTCTGTCGCACGGGGGCGAGTCCAAAGCCCGCCGAAATTCGGTGACATGCAGAGATAGCGAAATGCTGATGCTGCGCAGTTTCTTGCGCTATCTCACCTATGTATTCGTCCGTATGCATGTATTTGGATTGCACTGACAATCTCATTTTCCCACAGGCCAGAGACACCCACCAAAAAGGGCAGCAAAAAGATTGCTCAGCAATTACCACAAGACACAGACCTGGCCAAGCATATATAGACAGTGTCGGCCGGCCAGGCTACTAAAAATGGTCTGGCACACACAGACACACGTACGCACGGACGCGCGTAAAAATGCCCAGACAACCAAATTTAGTAACACACAAACGGCAGCAGCAGCAGCAGCGGCGGCTGCAAAAAGCAAAAGCGTAATGAAATCAAATAAAAAGTGCCCGCCGCCAACAACAACAATAACAACCGCTCACTTTAGTTTAAAGATTTTTCTTCAAAGAGTTTTCACGACAAGAAACTTTCCGCGCAGCTCCATGTCTGCTTCTCGCCTTGTCTATATATAGAGAGAGTATCCCCCAGGCTAGGGAAAACTTTCAAGTGTCCAAAATTGAAGTGGTTTTGATTAGTTTCAGTTGGCTTTGTAGCTTGTCAATAAAAATGCTGGCCTCAATTTGGTACGCTGCTCTACATTTATTGAGTTTTCTATCGCTTTTGATAGCCCTACCTATGTATGTACCTACGTACCTGCTCCATGCGCAATTATCTAATCAATTGGTTTGCACTGTCTTCGATCAGCGCGGAGCGGTATCTACAGAGGAAATTGTTTATATTTTTTTTATTGACATTGAGGTATGGTAAATATTTGGCTGGACAAGTGGGATGGCTAGAGCATGTTTTCTAAAAACAAAACAAATAAATAAAGGTTTGGCTTTTGAGTAAAATAGCGTCTGTGCTTAAATGCCCATAAAAACACAGCTTTGTAGTACTCATTTAATCAGTGTCTTAGAAACTGAGTCTGCTTGGGTCGTGTGAAAGTGTCCTTATACTTAACACTGAAAGTATCTTGTTTCCAATAGGTCAACAATTCTCGGAACTGAACTGCGATTGTCCATATTTTTAGTGTCGGGACTCAACTAGGGTTGTCTATATTTTTAGTCTCTGTACCAAAGTTACATATTAAGTTTGTATCAGGGATAATTATTCAATTTAGACCCTATAAAGAATATATATTCTTGATCAGCATCAACAGCCGATACGATATAGCCGATATAGCAGGCAGATCAAGTTTATTTTTAATTTTGTCATAAAAAAACGTCATATCCCGCCCAGTTTTGTAGCTAGATGGTTTGTACCTTTTACGCATATTTAGTAACAAGTATTATTTACCGATCCGCCAAGTGAATGATAAAAATTGGATGAGCTATACTCAAGTTCTGACCAAAAGAAAGGTTTTTTTGAATGGGTCACAGTAGTGGCGTCATTTATTGTTCAATTTGGAACATCTTTTAACAAGCATTGTTCAAAGCAAGTAGTGGCGCCATCTATTGGTTTGATTCTCAATATTAGCGCTCTTAAACACTGTCATTGTTAATATTATATGGTTTTTAAGCTGATCTGCGAAGTTTGATCGAAATCGCTAAACGCCGAAATTAGCTTTGCTTTCTCGTTTTTAAGTCCTTTTAAATCTCTTTGAAAAGTTATTTAAAAAAAAAAAAATAAATTTCTGAAAAAGTGCCTTAAAGTTGTTGTTGATAACTTGTTCTTTTGCGCAAACTGATTCAACTTACTCAGATTGCTCATTTGATAAGCTGTTCAGTTTTTCAGATGTTTTTGTTTCTTTCGTTTCTTTCGTTCTGTCCGACAGATGGTCCCACTGCGGCATTACGCCTTTCTGTTAGTCTGAAACGGTGCTAAATATCGCTGTTCTTTTTGGTCAAAGGCATTTTAATAAAAGATCAGTTAGAACCACCATAGTAATCTGAACATATCAAAACTCAAGGCAAAACTCAAGCCACTGAACAAAAACAAAAAACAAACCAATTGAAGAAGACAGCGGAGCGGAGTAGAGCTAGCTAAGTTTATGAATTTTACAAACAAAATGATCCACTTTGCTAAGTTGGAGACGCGATCGCTATGTACTAGGTTCGTTGGGTTTTACTCCTAATGAACTCATCGGATGCAAAGTGGGATTAGTACGGCGGGCTAAACAGTCAACAAGGAATATTTTTAGAGCGCTCACGGTTACCTTTACTTCACCAATGGTTCATTACGAACCATGGAATTAATGACTTACCGGACTTCATATCGAAAACTGACCATAAATCTTCTTATCAATAACAATAATTATTTTTTTCAACAAATTAACCGTCAAAATAATTGGATAAGAAATTTTGTTTAATAACATTCACCAGAAACATCCACCATGACCAAAAAAGCTTTATGAACTGTCTTTAAAATTTCGGAGTTATTTGGCCAGATCAAGGACCATGATCTACTTCCACTTTATATAATTCCAGGGTTTAAAAACACTATCTTTTAGAATAGATAAAATAAAAAATTAAAGATAATTTGATTTATGTAGAACATTTAGCTGCTTCCTTTATCTTGGTAGGTATACAACTGAAAGTCAAACAGAGCTGGGTTCAAATCTCGGTAAGGCATGTAAAAATGTTTTTTTTTTTAATTTTGCAATTTTTAAGATTATCACACACAAGTGTGTTCACTACAGTTGAAAATTAAATATAATTTGTAGGCAGATTACTTGATAACCCAGTTGATTTGAAAATGCTTATTACTTCAATCAAGAATCTCAATCACAGCTATTTATTCATGGTATTGCAATCTCTAATTCAGATCCATCTAATCCATTATATGAATTTTCTCACCTATCGATCACCACTTTGTTAATAAATAAAAATACTCATCCTAAACATTATGCGGGCCATTAAATCACAATATTTGAAATAAAAATTATGTAGTTTGTCTTGCTACACAACCGAATCAACAACCATGGATATGTAGATACCGATGTATCTTGTCGGTTGATCTCTGCCTCAATTTTCACACACCAATCAGCGGCAAGCGCTAATTTCCGCTGCTGCCACCATTTTGAATCGATTTGCATGCATAATCGTTGGGAGATTAATTTGCAGGTATGAAGTAGATTAATTTAGCATAAGTTCTTCTTTATCGTTAAAGGGAAAAACCCACACACACGCGGGTTTTGTAGGAGCTTTCACTTTGAACTCCATTTCGGACAGTTAACAGACAACACCAAATTTACGATTAAATGCAGATTTCTTCTGCTTTTTTTTGTATCGCTGTCAACTCCCTCACAATTTATTGAAAAAGATAACGACCGAGTGTCGAAGTATTGTTTTCTTATGAAAACGACAAAATGTGTCGATGTTGCTTGATTTTGATATGATAATGCATACAATAGATACACACACAGCCACATACACACATGTGTGTATCTTCTAATGATCATTAGACCTGTGTCGAGCAGGAACGACATCATTTTTCATTTGAGACAATCCACAATCAGTTTTTGTGTTGTTTATATAATTATCGTATACATATTTCGTTTCGTTGGTTTTTTTTTAGCATTTTACTTGACTAAATGTCTTGGCTGCATTTTGATTTGACTTAATTTTTACTTGTGCTTTGTGTCCGTTTCTGTTCGATTTCAAACATTTAAATTGGTAATTTCTTGTGTCTGGTCTTTGCTGATGATTTGTTTTTCACGTTATTGTTGCTGCTGTTGTTGTTGTTGTCGCCCACTGCTGCTTTTTATGAAAACGTTTCGTTCGCTTCGCCCAAATGCGTTTTTCTTTTTCTCTCGCTTTGTCTATTTTAGTTGTTTATTGCCTTTGCCAAATGAATAAAAATATATACAATATTTTTGTGAATAAGCTGGCTGTGGCAGTTGTTGTTTGAGTGTTTTGTCGTTGGCGTACGGAGGCAACATGCAAACAGAAAAAATAGTACGACAAAAGCAGGCAGCAAAGCGTTTATACCACCAGTGGGCGCAGGCTGGGCGTGGGATGAGGTGTGGTATGCTGAGCTGGTTGGATACCAGCAGCAGCACCAGCACGAGCACAAGCACTAGCAACAGCAGCTGCAACAGACGACGCGATCTATTGCCAAAATGTTTCATTCCACAGTGGTATGAGTATTGATTTCGTTGCATGAATCCTTGTTTCTCCCAAATTAGTTTATTAGTTTTCTACGCCTTTTCATAATTTCTCCAAGTTTGATCAAAATCAGACAATTATATACACCCATAGAAATCTAGCACGAATCGGCGAGACAGAAATCGGCTTCATTTTAGATTTTTTTCTTCTTGATTTTTTAGGACGAAGTCTGCTTGCATAGGAGAAGAGAATTAATCTTGACTTCGAACGTCTCAGAAATTCGTGCTTGATTTCTGTATTTTCGGCTTGGATCCAAGAATATTCCGTCTTACCGTACATTTGATATCAAAACTGCTTGATATCAAGCACGATCGGTTTGGTTCTTTTTCTGAGTGTAGTACTAAGCTGTATACCCGGCGTTGCCCGGATCCTTTGCATTAAATAAATATGTTTCTTATGAGTGGGTTCTTATTCAAGTTATCGGTATCGACCGGTCCTGATCCTGGTAAAAAAATGTATGTTCCATTGGATGACTTTTTTGTCCATTTGGACTGGATATTATTAATATAAAAAAATAGAGGCAAGCTTACTTCGGCTCGACCGAAGTTTATAGAAGAAAAAAGTTTTTCTTACAAAGATTTTTTTTCAAACCTATCTTTGGTATGGCAGCTATACTATATAGTTGTCCGATTTTCATAAAACTCGGTGAAATTATGTGAAATCATAGAAAACTTATAAATACGAGGGTTGGGAGCGATAACATTGAAAACAGATAAGTTTCTCTAACTCTATCTTTCGGTTCCGACAAATGTGCAGCGTATTTGTACCAAAAGATTTCGTGCAAAATTTGGTTGAGATAGCTTTAAGACTGACGGAGGAGATAGCATAGAAACTGACGGACAGACGGACGGACGGACGGACAGACGGACATGGCTATATCAACTCAGCTCATCATGCTGATCAAGAATATATATACTTTATATGTGGTCGGAGATGCTTCCTTCTGAGCGTGACAAACATCCGGACAATTTCAATATACCCTCTCCAAGGGTATAAAAAGGATACAAATAACATCCATTTAATGTTAAATGGATCTTAGACTTTCATCCAATGGAGCTGAAAATCGTCCAAATGATATTAATAATGGATATGTAAAATGGATAATATAAAAAGAGGAAACGATAATAATATATTATTAAATCTTTTGTGGTCTGTGTGCAAACCAAATTTCAAGTTCATACCTTAAATAAGTTCTGAGATATATCTCTGAACCACTTTTTAAATAACACAAAACCGGTTCGATGCATATCCTGATCCATTTAAATATCCAACTCCATTTTACTAACATACAGGCTAAAATTCAGGTTTATATCTTAAATAACTTCTTAGATATGGCTCTGAACCAGTCTTTAACCGGTTCGATGTCACCGGTTGGATTCCGGTCCTGATTCAGTAAAGTATCTAACTCCATATTATCATTCTACAGACTAAATTTCAAGAACATAGCTAATATAACTTCTGAGTTATGGCTTTGAAGCACTCTTTATGCAAGCCCTTATAATTCTTTTCCAATACCGATTAGGAGACTAAAAGTTTGTGAATGAGTTTTTCATTGATAGTAATCAAATATTCATATTTGGTGCTGATGATTAATGATTATTTCTTGAAGCATGATAGCAGTCAACGTACTTCTGTCCATCTGATTTCTCAGCGGAGTCATAATTTTCTTCACACCGGAAAATAAACGTTCTACGCTTATTTGTCGAATTTTCCGAACACCATTTAAGTACATTACCTTTATTTAGTAAACGTTTGAAGCTCAGCACAACCTTGATTGATGCCATTAAACTGTTTTGTGAAAATACTGAAGTTTTTGTATTGTCGTGATTTTTTTCATACAAATTCATATATAGATCGACTTCATCTCCACATTCAGACAAAGTAGTTGGGTCAGAGCTGCTTTCCTCATTTATTTACAATTGAACAGACGTGGATAAAATTCTTGAATATATATCTGTCAAAGACGTTACACATGGGTAATTATTTCTGAAGTGGGCAACTTTTTTTTTATAGTCTTCAAACAGTTTAATTTTTTTAACAGGCTTTAACCGCAGTTTTCCACGAGTTTTAATAGCTTTTTCAGAATTTTACGATGCAGAGATATAGCGAATGTTTTTCTTTTGTTAAAGTTTAAAGCTTATTGCTAAATATTTGATGGGCCTAAAAATAAATGAAATCTTTCAAAAATATTATTATATTTCCTCTACTTTGTGATAAAAATATTTGCGATGGTTGAACTGGTGGAAAACACCGCCGAAACTTAAGAAAAAAAATTAAATCGCGATTTCTAACAAAACGGCCATTTTGAGATTTTTCAAAAAAATTGGGAGTAATCCTCTTGATATTCTTAGTTCTGTTCAGAGGTTAGCCTGACATTACAACGAGGGTCTAAGAAAAGGCCACATAGGAATGCATTATTATTTACTGAACAAAAGTTTTGCTAAGCCAGAATCTTTTTTATTTGTTTGTTTTTCTAATCCAACAGCGAAGATTAAATTACAACATTCTCTCCATGTTTTCTTCGAGAGGAGAAACCAGCATTTAATATCCCACAACGCTTGTCGAAGTAGATTTAGATTAGGGAACTTCCAAATGTATAAAAATTTAAAAATTTTACTTTTTTTGGAACCGAACCATTTTTTGTCTTTTGTTCTTCAGTTCAGATTAGGATTCGGGCAGTAAAAACAAGTTTTCGGTTCGAACCCGAAACGGTTTGCTGTCTGATCCTTTTAAAGGCATTCTAGAATTAATGTTTTAACCAATTGTTGGTTTCAAGATTAATTATTGAATTAAATTAATTATTCACAACCAAAAGACATATTTGTTTTGTCCGTGATGAACTGAGCTAAACCCACTGTCTTTTTCTTCAAGCTATGAGCAGAAATTGCAACAACAACAAGAGAAACGTTTTGAAGCTGCAATTTTGTCGCGTGGTATTCTGCTGCTTCTGCTGTTTAGCCTGTTTGTCTGTGGTGAGGTGTGCAGTTGGTTGGGTTGAAGGCAAATTGTGCGTGGGCACGAGAACGGAAACAGCTCGGTCGGCATCGGCATCGGCATTGTCGTTGTCGTAATGTGTTACGTCAAAGTGACCGCATGCACGTGTGTGTATGAGTGTGCATTTGTTGGCTTACAATAACAACATAAAAGGTAAAATCGTCGCGCTGTCTGCGGCGACTAATTAGGTAACAGAAACAACAACAAGAACCCCATGATAAGAGGCAGCGCAGTTAGCGGCGCAGTCACAACGACGCAAATAGCAACATAAATTTCGCACACACACACAGATAAAATCCAATAAGAAACAAAACTGTGCGCGGCCTGCCAGGCTGTCTGCCAGCCTCATACGTTGTTTTTGCTCTTTTTTCTTTCTTTTTGCAAAAATAAATTTAATTTTGTAGCCATTAATTTTCCACTCTAGATACTGAGAGATGTGGTCGACGGCTGCTGCCAGGCCGGCAGGCAGGGCCTGCTAATTAAATAACTAAAAAAGAGTTTATAATTGTTGGCTTATTTTATTCGCGAGCGAGCGGCTTTTGCACACGCTAATAACGGTTTATTGTGAAGGGGGGGGCCAAACACAACACAACACAAAGAGTTGCCTCGTTCAGTGGGTTTTTCAAGTTCAATTTGGCGCAATTAGTAAACAATTTTTATTTTTCTGCGTTGCGTATATAATAAATTAACGTCTTTTTTTATCGCTTTAATGATAAACTGTTTTGCTTGATTGGTCTAAGGCACATTCATAAATAAATAAAGAATAAACAAAGCTTTTGTTGTCAATGCTGTGTTTGTTGTTGTTATTCTGGGCTGGTGTATCCACTGATAAGGCTTGAAAGAAGCGTGTGATGTGTGATATCATTTACTAAAAATTTATTTTGATATCTATAAGTCAGGTGCACTTCAGAACCTACCCTTGGCATACATTTCAAACGATATTAAGGCCCTATTCTCTTTCAGCAAAAAATTTTTTTCGACTTTTTTTTTTGATTTTTTATAGCTTGGACATTTAAGAATATAACCTAAAAGGGTTTTTGAAATTCGAAATACTTTAGAAGATATAGCCTTTAGTCAAACAATGTCTTTGCTAAAACAAGAAATTTTTGACTAAATAAATTTCGGAAAAAGCTGGGAAATATCGGCTGGTTCTTAATTGTATGGTTACTATTGTTGCCTCAGATCGATATCGATTATTAATCGACTTTTAATCGATAATTATGGAAGGCTATGCTACACATGCTTAGACTGACTAATCCGCTCAGAAACTAGAGCTGCGCCGTATCTAAAGAGGCAAAATGGCACGCGAACAGAGGGAGCTGCTCCTGAAAACAGTTTTTTGAAGAAGAGGAAGGTCCGTGTAGCGTGGCCGCGACTAATGTTCATATTGTAATATTTTGGTTACTCTAAGCACTTCGGCTGCAAGCCACTTTTCTCCAGTTCTACTGACCGTTTTGTGATTGCACGACGCAGATTATCCCATTTAGAACTGTTTTTTAATTTTTAGTTTTTTAGCTATTTCCAAAAAGGACTTACTTTAAACGGTTTATCTGAAACCAGTTTTCGAACTGGCGGCCTGATATCCAGTACGAACCGTTTTGATGTTCAACTGACGACGCGATTGTCACTCTGCCGGAAAATTTTTTTTTACTATTTTACACTAAACTACAAAAAAATGGGTCCAAATTCGTTGTCATTTCGTGGCCGCCATTTTGTCAAAAATCGCAAATATACTAGGGCCGATTACATTATCTGATCTAACCCTATATTTTAAGGAATCGTGGCCGCCAGACCTGCCTTTTTTTGAGGGCCAACTTTGCGGTGCCATCACTATGGCAGCCCTATATCCGGGAAAAAATTTTTTTCTTTCATTCATTACTAATTCAATAAAAAAAAAAATTCAAATATCTTTTTGCGTTTTCAAATGAGAATTTTTAATTCTATATATCTTACATCTGATGATGTTGAAGCCTACAATTCAGGCTAAAATTCATGCCGCAGGCATTTTGGTGAAAAAATTCAAACTTTCGTATGAAAGGGATGTTGCCTCTGTCAAAGAAAGTGCCCCCGGATAAAATTTTTAGAATAATTTGTTCAAAAGATTTCTGTCCGTAACATTTAATAATCGAAGAATTTATTACCAAAACAAAAACTCGGTCTCCGATTTATTTGCTTGATCTTCTATATTTATCTTTAACCCTTCCTAATGTCCTCCCTTCTGAATGCCTTTCAAAATGTACGTGATCTTAGTTCTAAATTACTATTATTTGTTCCTATATTCCTTCACACTCTTGACACCACAATTTACTCCTCTCACCTTTTTGCCTATCAACAAGGATTTGTAAAGCTCCGATCTACTACCACCAACTTATTAGAGCTTACATCATTAGTGATCAAAAGATTCTTTTATAAGATGCATACTGACTTCATTTGTAATGATTTTTGTAAGGTTATTGATTCTGTTAATCACTCCTTGCTGCTTCATAAACTGAGTTTAATTGTTTTTCCAACTAAGCTTCTTATTTGGATCTCTGATTGCCTAAGTTCTTGAACACAAAAAGTCCTATTTTGTAATTCATATTCTAAACTAATCCAGGTTACCTCTGGTACACCAAGGTAGTCACTTGGTCTATTGCTTTTTACTCTCTTCAGAAATGATCTTTCGTCAGTCTTGACTCACTCTCGTGTGCTTAAGTACGCCGATGATATTAAACTATATTTAACATTTAATGATTTGGTTTGATTTGATTTTATTACACCTAAACAGTTCCAAGTGTAGAGTTATGACATTTTACAGAAGCTTACCACAATTCTTTACTTATATGCTTGATAATGTTCCACTAGAGTGTTTAAGTGATACAGCCAATGAGGTAAACGATCTATTGGTAATTCTTAATCACCGACTTAAATTTGATTCTCATTTTACTGCTACTGTTTGTAAGGCCAGGAGTGTTCTTGGGTTTATAAAGCGCTGGTCGAAGGAATTTGATGATCCCTATACGAAGAAGATTTTGTACACCTCTCTTCTTCGCCCGATTCTCCAGTAGGGATCACGTGTGTGGTCTTCGCAATATTCGGCCCATCCAGATAAAATTGAATCTGTGCACAAGCAGTTTTTATTGTTTGCTGTTCGTAAATTTAAATAAATAAACTGTCAATAAAAATGTGACTCTCAATGTTCTTAACGTTTTGGTAAAGCAGTCTGACCAAAGCTGTCACTTTTAATATATTTATTGTCGTATCTCAGCTATTTATATTATCTATAATATTGTACAAATCGGGATATATAAAGATTAATTGATAAGTGAGTAAGCTTAAGCTGTGTAATAACCAATAATTAACTCCTTCTAAGTTTGCAATGGGAGGTAACAATTCGAAAGTCAATGATAGCCCATCGGCAGCGCAAAAAAAGGAGCCTTTTGTTCACCGCCGGGCTGCTAGTCAGATGACTCCAGTGGCAATAATCGACTTGACCGACGAAGATGTAAAGGACTTTCCTCTAATTGCAGGAAGTGCATACGAATGTCCCATTTGCCTAACCAGTCCTCGTTATAAACAGCCAGTAGCGCTCCCGTGCGGGCATATATATTGCTATGATTGTACTGAGGCCATTGTTGGTGATGATACAAAAGAGTGCCCGCTCTGTAGGACCACATTTTCAATGGACGATCTTCTTGATATTTATTTGTAAATTTTGTGTTTATTTTTCACATTTATTTAATTGCAAAATCACACGAAGAAATTATATACCCGACGACGTTTATATAATAGATGTAATTCTTATAAGAACGATTGTATTCAAGATCGAACTGGCCGATAATCCCTATAATCATTTGAAATCATCTAAACTTATTAGGAACCAGTTTGGAATTGGGGAATGTATCAATTAATTTCCATGTTTCCCACCTACAACTAATATTTCATGTTCATAGCTTGAACATTTTTAAAGATATTTCTTCGAACCGGTTAACTCTGGTTCGAATGAACCAGAAAAGAAAATGGAAAGTAATAAAAAAAAATTATTCACTTATTTGATCATAAATTGAGAACCGCTCATCCGATCTTTATCCAAATCGATACATATTGCTAATGACTAACTATCTCTAAAAGGAACGTATCATCTATCTACAAAACTGTGGGAGATATGACGTTTTTTTTTCAAAATTGCGGGGGCGGAAGGGGGCGTGGCAAAAATTGAAAATAAACTTGATCTGCCTGCAAGTATAAGATGCATTTGTCCCATACAAGTCAAACCACTATCTCCTACCATCTCTGAGATCTGTTTGTTCATACGGACGGACGGACAGACAGACGGACATGGCTATATCGACTCGGCTGTTGATGCTGATCAAGAATATATATACTTTAAACGGTCGCAAATAATTCCTTCTGCCTTTTACATACTTTTGCACATACTTAATATAGTCTATGTACCTTCGGTAAAGAGTATAAAAATCGAGGAAGATTTTCGAATGTGATAATCCGGAAAACAAACTTATATTATTTTAAATTATACAAAAAAAGGGTTTATACAAAAATCTTTGCCTAATTCGCAGAGTTTTGCAATTTTCTAAAACAGCCCATAACCACCTTCCGTGCACCTATTTGTGCTTATATCTTTAACTTCCTATGATCGATTAATGTCATTGTTTTTGCTGATTGTAGCGCTACTTAACTGCTAACCAAATATAAAACAATATTTTTAAAAATCCAATATTTTCACAAATAACATTATTTTTTCGTAAAATCGTAAAGTCAGCCAGTTTTGAAATGCTCATATATACTCCATCTGAAGAAAAAAATTTCGGATCAGATATCAAGAGGCCGCCAAGGAAAAAAAATTAAAAACTGATTTTTAAAAACAAGTAAGAAAGTCGGTCACGCGCGACTGTAACATACTCTGTACCGTTCCAAGTTTACATATATTTGATCAAATAAAGTTAGAAGCTACAAAAAGTGGCAAAAGAGCGAAAGAAAGTGTGTGAAGTGCTGCCCATCCCCGTTGCGGCCAGTGCTACCCATCATAATTTTTTGTTTTCATTATAACTTAACTATCGCTTATCCGATCTTTATCAGCATTTTGGAAAATCGATAAATAACGCTCATTACTAACTATCTCTAGAAGGTACAAACCATCTATATACTTTTTCCGAAGTATCTCGAGAACTATTGAACTACGAAATATATAGAACTATTGATGGTAGGGGAAACAAATTTTGGGTATTTTTCATCTATATACACACCAGAGATAAATGATGATGAATTTTGAAACAATCTTTAAATTCCGTGAAAGGAATCAATGAAGTCGTTTACCGATTTGATATTTGGCAATTTTTCATTATTTTCTTGTTACTTAGCGAAAGATTCCATTTCATCTTCATCAGCCTATGAACATGGTAAAGAATCATTGATGCTCTTATTTATTGGTTACTTTTGATGAAGAAATACGTTTATTTGCAAGCTATTTTTGTTTTAAAGGCAAAAATATTTGGTTTCTTGAATCCCACTAGATTCAGTTGTGGAAATTGGGACTGAATTTAAATTGTGAGAACGTTTTTCTGAGCACTTTTTAAATATGTAGAATATTTAAACTTACAAAAACTTGTTTGAGTGCATTTATGTGCGTTGGAAATTTATAGATTCTAAAAAAAATTTAGTAGAAACATTTTTTTGGACCGAAACCTTTTCGATTTTTTTTACTTCTGTTCAGGTTCGGATAGAAAAATTAGTTTTGCTCCGGACTTGGTTCGGTCTTCCCAAAAGTGCCAGTATATGAACTCTGAACCGGATTGCAGCCCAGTTTACATTATATTATCAAAAGGCGCATGCAAACCCCAAATATAGGGCCGAAGTTAAATTTGGTATATCTTTTCTAAATATGATCTGATCAACGATCAATGAGCAATGATTGTATGGAGAAGCATTTAGAAATCATGCTTTCTTCAGCGAAAGGCCTACTGAAAATTCATCCGGGAGGATGATGAAACGGTACCGTATAGGCAGCCAGTTCTTTTTATGTATAATGCATAAGTTGTTTACAGTTGTAAACAAACGCACCTTTTCGGACCAAGAACCAGCTAAACTCACTAATTAAATATTAAAAAGGTCGTGAGCTAAATTATAAAATTGTAGGATTTATTATTAGGAGTTATCGAACGTTTTTTCATTTTCACCTATGACAAGAGTTTTGTTTTAATACCGGGTGTAACAAGGGATTACTGGATACATAGTCGCATTGCTCGAATTTCAGTCGTAAGTAGAATCTGTCTATTACTGTGGGTAGTTACTAATCTATATTACCCCTTTTAAAAACTTGTATTCCTGGAAATATTTTTAATGTTTGTTATTTTAATAGAAAGCAATATCAAATGCATGACGGAATTGCACAATTTTGTTTTGCTTCCCTCATGTTATATGTATTTCTAAAACATGTTATCGGAGTGAGAGATAAGCCCGGTAACCCTAAAAAATGTTGTTTACACAACGTATTATTGTTTGTCAAACTAGCAAAGGCCTCGGCAGACTTTCGTACACTTCCAGATAGTGTCAAGTGGAAGCACTTTTTTCTTTTGTACTTCGCTCGAATTAAGCTCCTGCTGTTTCCATCAGATTTAAAAATTAATCTAAAACGCAATAATTTTCGATTTTTTGTGCTCTGCTGAAAATCTCAAGCATGTCAAATTGTTAAAGGGCGAGAAGGAAGGAAAAATGCTGTCAAAAGATCTTAACGAAAAAAAATAAAACGATCCTGGCCAAAGAAGACTTACAGAATAAAAAAGGGCTTTCAGCTGTCAGTCCCGGTGTCCCAGAACGCAGCATACAAAAGAGGCCAACCAGGCAGCGGGCTCGGGTTGGTTGGCTTGGCTCTCGGCTCAAGTGAGAAAACCAAGCGCGACACCAACACCAAAAACCGGCTATCCCTTCCTCTTTCTGCTCCCACACCACTTGCTCACTGGCTTGCTGGCTGCCTTCTCCATTTGGGCTCAAAAGGGAATTGAATTGAATTTCCAGTCAACGTTGAAATTTTTGTTTTGCTGCTTTTTTCAGAGGTGTGAAGAAAAAATAAAAATACAAAAGCAACAACAGCACAGCACGAAATTCTGAAAAACTCCAGGAACCAAAAGCAACAACAAACGAAATCAACTGAAGATCTGCAAGCGTACAGAAAACTGGATTGGGCCTCGTTTTCCAAAAGACGGACAGACCGACAGACAGACAGTCGGGCATAGAGAGAGCGAGAGCAATGCAGCAGGCGGCGGTGAAGAAGGGGAAAGAGGTTCTGGGATTTCAGTTGTTGCATTGCTGTTGTGGCTGGATATGATCGGTCAGATATGTATGTTCTATGTGTGTGTGTGTGTCTGTATTAGAAGGCAGCATCTGTTTCTTGGCTAAGGAAAGACCTTTTGACTTTTGGTTTTTGATACCCGTTTCTGAGGTGAAAAGTACTTATAATAAGAAGGACGCATTGAGATACATAATAGCCTCATTTAACATTTTCGGTATGGCTTTGTGATCTGCTACAGAATACCCTTCAATTGCATTGTGTTGCAGAGAGTTCCTTTCATTATTGAATTTTAGACCAATGACATTTTCAAAGAATCGTTTTAGAAGTTTTGGGTTGGGTTTAGAAAGAATGAATGAAGGAATTGTCTGTCATGAATCAGAAGGTTCCCACGATGGAAACTAAACTTAACCAACCTAGTCGCTAGAAATCTCAGAGATGGTAAGAGTTGGAGGTTTGACATGTACGGGACATAAACTTCTTATAATTGCAGGCAGATCAAGTTTATTCTAAATTTTTTAGACACACTCCCGCAATTTACACAAAATGTTATATCTCCCACAATTTTTTTAAAATGGATGGTTCGTACTCTGTGTACCTTTGGTATAGAGTATAAAAATCCTCACTCAAATCCTTTAGCAGCATCACTTAGTGGTCGCCACTCTTGCGAAAGCGCGGTTTTGGTTTGGGATCTCTGTTGTCTGTAATGGAGCAGCATTTTCTCCAGTCCTTCAAGTCCTTGAATCAGCGATCCCATTTTTTATACACTTAAAAAGTGTATTATAATTTTGCCCAGAAGTTTGCAACGCATAGGAGGAATCATCTCCGACCACCTAAAGTATATATATTCTTGATTAGCATGACGAGCTGAGTCGATTTAGCTTTGTCCGTCCGTCTGTCCGTCCGTCCGTCTGTCTTTTCTGGAGCTATCGAGCTGAAACTTTGCACAGAGTCTTCTTTTTACTGCACGCTGCTAATACCGGAACCGACTGGATCGGATGACTACTTCTTGTACATAGCTGCCATAGAAGTGTTCTTTCGGAAAATGGGTTTTAGTGAGACATGCTTTTCCAAGTGTATCAGAAATTCGGTACAGACGAAGTTAGCTGGGCCTTCTCGTTCTGAAATGTTTTAATTAATTTTTTGGATCTGTCAACAAAATAATGCTTCAATAAAAAGCACAAGTGTACTCGTGCTTATAATCCAAAACGTTTGGGATATATTATCGCGTAAAGTATATTAGACCAACAGACAATTTGAAAACAAAGATTCATTTATTAGAAAAAATTGGAAAAATTCTGGAATTTACTAGCTGACCCGGAAACGTGCCATATAAATAGTTTTTAGTAAATTATTATCTTCTTCGAATCACAATGTCTCTCGTCGCTGTCCGGTCGCCAACCATTATTCCAGCAACGTCGTCAACAGCAGGCTCCTTAAATTTACGCATGTGCTCTCCATCTGGTGTTTTATCACGATTGATAACAATACAATTTCAATAATTCATAGTGCTGATTCAAAGGGAGACCAGCTCGCCTTCGATGCGCCTGGCTTTAAGCGAATTGATGTTATTGAAGCCGATACGTGCATCCACACGATTGACGTCCTCACCGCACATAAAATAGGTTTGTAAAATTTATGTGGTTCGTTTGGCATGGGTAGCACTGAACCTACTTTTTGGTTTATGTAAATGGTCGATGTACTAGTTGGCGTTGACGGTCATTTGTTCTGCGTGTGTTATCTGTCCGGCGCTCTTGTTTCAGCTCTAATTGAACTCTTTAAACTGACCAAAAATTAATGGACAGGAAATTGATTCTAATAATAACACGGGAACTCAAAGAATTACGAATATGAATAACGAAAGTCTTTGTGTTCAATTACCATGAGTAATAAAAAGGATTATTTTTTTGTGTACACTTATATTATTGTATTATAAACACTTATTAACCTATTCAAAGAAATGTTTTGGCAGACTGTGCCCATGCAGTTACATAGATAATGTCAGTTTCGAATAGGAAAGATAGTGAATATTTTTCAATGACCTGCAGAGTATGAAAAAGACTAGTATACCCTAGTATATGACAAAAAAGCCTCAATAAAGAGCAGTTATCTTATTCTATCAAGGTACTTTTTGAATTGCATATGCATATTGTGCAGGTGTCACATAGAAACAGGGGTACAAAACTCGATTTTGAAGAAATCAGGTTCAAATCAAAATTTACTCATGGTTATTTTTCGAATATTTTCGTCCGAAGGGTTTGATTCGAGCATTGGTTCGGCCCACGAACTACCCAAATACCTAAATACCTTAGATTCGCCAAAGTGCTTGACTGGTGTGTGTGATACTTTTAGCAAATGAAAGTAACCGTAACTTACACTACCACAATCTGAGAATAAGATGATTCGCTTTCCTATTCATTTTAATTCGTTTTAGTTCCGAGAAACTTTCGTAGGCGACATAATTTGCAAAGGTTTTGCAGCGACAAAAGGTTAGATTCGTTAAAATGAATCAACCATTTTTGGTTTAAAAGTTAGGTTTAGTTATTTTTAGCAGGAAATAATAAAACGTAAATTCAGGCTGGAACAGCTTCGGTTCCAAGCCTGTTTGTAGCCCCTTAGGAGAGTTCTCTGCTTTTGCATGGATTGACAATTAAAATTAACTAATAAAATAGAGTTCGTGGTTCTGTTTAGAGATCCTGCAATAAACCCAAACTAAATAAGCCGCGAAGTTTTATATTTCGGACAGTTTTTCAGCCTTGTCTTAAATAACAGTTTTAATCAAAAGTTGGTTAAATTCTCAATTGGAACTATTCCTTATATCCAGAAGGTGTGCAAAACAACAACAAACAGACGTTTGCCAGGAATTTTTTCATTTTTTTTAAACTTAATAATAGTTAAGCCATCCACAAAGCTCCCTCCCGTCCGGGGCATTCAAGGTGTGAATTCTGGTTAAATTCAATATCAGCTCCACATCATATGCATATGAGTTGCAATTTTAGCTAAAGATTATATCAGTGGGCTCATAAATAAATGCATTTAATGGTTCGTTGCTTGAGTTGTGGCCGGGCCTGAGGTTGCAATTGCAAAAGGAGGAACTGAGACATGGCATGTCTCTTGTCTCACGAAAGGCATCTCTCTCTCTGCCGTTGCTGCTGCTGGAAGAGCTCATCATTAGCAATTTGAAATGCATTCGAAAGAGCGAACCTTTTCGAATCCTTTACCACACCAGAGTATCCAATTATTTCAGCATTTTATGGCGTAAATTTTCTTAAGCCCAAACCATTTTTCAACTGAAGCGAATGGCCAACAAGGAGAACAAAACTCCAAGTAAGGAGAAGAGCGGGCAGCTCCATAGCAGCGGCAGCAGCAACAAATCTTAAAAAGGCATCAAGATTATTGCACAGAAAAATTCTTTTCTTCACACCTCGACCAGACAGGCGAACGTCGCTTCACAAAGGTCTCCACACAACAACAACAACAAGAAATGAAAAAACGCTCAAAGAATTAAATGCGACTTCAAAGAAAGGTACAAAAAACAAGAAATATGGTCAAAATGAAGCTACGTCGAGGGCCAACACCAACAATGGACATGTGCAACAACAATAAAAACCAATTTAAGCCGACCCGAGCGAACGTCTCTTGAAGTGTGTGGAGGATTCCGATTCCTCGTAGGTTTCTTATGCCCGGTGTGTGTCGGCTTGCGTTTAACTGGCCAGACCAAGACTGATGTGCTTGCTGTTGGGAAGAGGAGAGCTCAGCAGCACAAGCAAAACGAACGCATACACAATCAGTTTCAGAAATCAGATTCGGTTCGAAGTTGAAATTCTGTGCTGGTTGTTGTTGTTGTTGAAAATTATGTGTGCATGTGGGTATCTTTGTCGCGGTGTTTCTATCTATGCTGGTTTGGTTTGCTTTCCTAGTACGTGCACAGCTGTATCATGGGCTTAGAAATTGTCGTCAGGGATCGTTAAGTAGATAAGTTGGAGAAACAGAAACATGTAAAATTAAAAAAATCTGTTAAGGTTCAATGGAAAGGGTTATTTCGGTTGATAGTCTTCAAATTTATGAGGTTTTGTACAGATTTTACATGGGCTATATAAGATCTCTGCCATACTCAAAGCCAGCCCACTATCATTCAGTCAATATAGAATTTTGAATTAGCAATCAAAGCAAGGTATCACACTGCCTATGCCTTGTCGGAAATGTGTTTAGCTCAACTACTTTGTTGTTTTAAAAGTTAATTCAATGAAATAACGATTATGGCTTTATTAAATGTTAGTATCTGTATATATTGGTCGTTCATTAATCCAAGCCCCCAAGAAGAAAATATATATTTAAAAATAACATTTTTATAAGATTATTCTTAATTTGATTTTTTTAAAGCATTCATCTATATTGCTGTCAAACAAATCTATTATTTCAACTCTCAATTTCCGAAAGAATCTAACCAAGGCTGCAAACCTCTAAAGTTTTGCAGAAGGTTCGGTACGGGGCACAGGGGTCGATTGTGCCAATCTGGCAGGCAATAATTGATAACATACAAAATAATCAAGTATTATTTTTGGAATTATTTTTTATGAATTTGTCAATAAACGAAAAAAAAACTTTGATCAAGAATTGTTTTTTAATTTTAAATTAAAATTTTAATTTTAAAAGATTAATAAAAAATTTTTGTTTTTAATTTTAAATATTTCAAATTTCATTTTGTAAATTACCTTGTGTTATTCACTTTCTGAGTTGCTCAAATCGGAGACACTTTCTAGAATTTATACGGCCTCTTTATGGAGTTAAATGTAATTTTCAAGCACTAAAAAGTACTTTTTGATATTGACGATATTAGACGGTATGACGACAGTAATTGAGAGTGCAATAAATCTTCTATCGAAATCCCTAGGAGCTGCTCATCTATACTAGCTCTTAGATTGGAAAGTGTTGAAAAGGCCCGTTAAACTGATACCTGAGTTGTGGGAACAGCAAGTATAGTAACGCAACATTCGCAATTTATAGACCTCTTTTTTTAACTTTCCAAAATTTTTAAAACATTTCTCGATGTATTGGACAATAGTCAAAAAAATCTATAGCATCATTGCTTTTTACTGCTTTTAAAAAAACTTCTCTTCTTAGCAAACAGAAGTTGATTCATTTAAAGTTGAAATCTCGGGCCTAAGAGCACTGAAGCCAATATTGGTACTGAGCTCATAATAGAAGAACGTTTGTCGAACGTCTATGGTAAGATTTTAGAAGAGTTGATCGAAATGAAAAGCAAGCGGAACAAAAATCACTTGGTAATAATTGTGAATCCTGTAGCTTTAGAGAATCTTTTTTGGCTGAAGCAATAAAAAGATATTTTGAACTATCAAATGTTTTTAGGTGGAGCTCTTTTAAAAATCTTTAAGAGTTAGTAAACTTTCGCACATTTCGTAAACTAACTCAACCGAGTTCCATCGCAACACACAGTTTATCTCTAGTTTTTTTTAAATTTTTTTATAGGCAAAGATTTCATTTAGTGTGAGTACGTAGAAGTGTGCGAACTCTACTAATGTCAAACTAAACTTCTTTAAAAACCGTTAACTACTTAATTTAGAGTGTGTCCAGCACAACAAACTGTAATTAATTGTCCCCTAGGGAATTTAGTTAACTTGGTCATCGTCGAAATCAAGAAAAGCTTTTGAAGCACATGAGCAACCTTCTACATTCTTCATAGTTGCGTTCCTTTTATGCTCTGCAGTTGTCATTTAAAAGTTCTTCTGCTCGATCCATACTCGCTCCTACGGTTCTTAAATACGAAGTTGACAAATCTAAAAACTGGGCATTCATTTGCCCTAAGCTCGTAAAAAAATTTTTAAGGTACAATAATAAAAATTTGTATCATATACTTTTGCTCTTTGTACTTAAACTAGTTAACCGATTTGAAAACAATGATTTACGAGATTAATGGAAATTCGATTACCTTTCGATTGAAATAATAAGTTTTTGAATTGTCATATGACTTAAAATACAAGTGCACTTGAAGGGCGTACGAATGCCGTGTTTGCGACTGTGAAAACGCCCATAGAACATGAGAAGTTCTAGACTTGATCTAAATTCGACAAAAACATCTAATTATTGCTTGGGTTTGAGGGTATTGTAGGTCTTTATCAAATTCTGTTTGATTCTCAAAATAGTCAATTTTCCGGAAAGGTGATAGTCACTCGTAGCCAAATCTTTAGCTCTATTTACACGACCTGATCACTCAGCTGAGTTTTCGTCTGATTTGCTGTCAGACCGTGTAATAAGGCGTCTGACTTGAAATGAAGCTACTCAGATGAACGATCATACGAAATAGAATCGGTTCTATTTTGCCTGACCACTCAGCTCAGTGGCATCTATCGAATTGCAGTGTGACCTAATTGCAGTGTGCTGGCGTTGCCATTTTTTGTCCGATGATATACATTAATTATCGAATTTTAAATTAAAATTTCGCTTCCATATTTTTTTCATCTTGAATTTCACCTAATAGGACGGAAATATAATTTTTAATGCTTCTTTATTCATTTCGCTTTTCATATTGCTTGTCTTCTTCTTTTATGTAGACAAATTGTCACAATATTCATATGAACCAGATGATTCTGATGAACCAATGGTTCTGCAACTGGCTCATCAGAGCTTCTCAGGCATTTGTGTAAAAGCGAAACTGAGTTGATCAGATAAGTTTAGGTCTGACGAAAACTCATCTGAGTGATCAGGTCGTGTAAATGGAGCTTTAGCCATCAATTTGAGTCAAAATAAGAAAAGGTAATTTTTAAAATGTGCGATATTTTGACTTCTATTTATTTAAAGATGAACTTAACTAACGCTATCTTAAAGACATACTTTTACAGCTGAAAAACAAAACTAATTTGACCTCATATCAATTGTAAATTATACTTATTAAAACTTCGTGGTTTGCCTTTAAAACATAATAATTATTTTGAAAATTTTTTAGAGACTTTAGATTTCATGTCGACGTACAGTAAGAACATTCATTTGATTTCTTGCATACATTCTGAGCCTAGCATTTGCAAACATCTTCAGTCGCCTTATATCATCATGTTGTTTTCCAGGTAGTTCATAAATATTTTAGCACATTACAACAGCACTTGGTTGCACACACACACACACACAAATATTTCCACTTATCAAGCCAAGCTAAATCTTACAACTACAAAATGCATTAACACCTTCCTCTGCGTTGTGTTGTTGTGTGCTCAATACGGTTCTGGCCCCTTATTTTTTTTTTTTTTGTTAAAGCCCTTGTAACAGAAAGTCCAGTCAAATGCATCGACGAACAAATGCATCTCAGCTTGCCTCTAATCATGAAAAAATCCCCCATCAATGTAAAAATGCAAAAAAATACAACAACAAAAAAAGAAATAGCACGAACATCGAGCAGAGAAGAGCTCACGAATGTGAGCACAGAAGAACACAACCTCATAACTAAATTGCATTAAGTGTAATTATAACTAATTAGAAAAAAATGGCAAGCAGAGGAATAACTGGCACAAAGAACAACAAAAATGGAATGGAAAAAAAAACATTTTAGAAATTATTGCTGGAAAGTTATTAAAGCCAATGGAAATATTTCTGATTTCGTGATTAGTTCAAGCGAAAAATAATATATAATAGAAAAATGTATTGTAAAAATTGTAATTGAACAATTTTTTCTGTATGTTGACTCAACAGCAGCAGCATGGGATCCACATGGGCAATGGAATTGATGGAGTGCCATTGGCATGTGATACGTATAATTACTTAATGTCAGGAAAATAATGAAAGAGATGGCAATTGGGGAATTCCCTAGTATTTTAAACATGCAACTAGAAGTTTCGTAATGTAGTGCAGAAATGTTAAAAAGTGCAGTATGTGGACGAAATCCTAAATGTGTACAATTATGATTTTTTTGCATACAGAACAAAACGCAAAAAAAAAAAAAAAGTAAGAAAGTCGGTCAAGCCCGACTATAACATACTCTGTACCTGGAGAAGGAGCTGAATGCACTGCTGCTGCTGCGCTCATCTTTAAGTTTCTTTCTCTCTCTCTCTTTCTAACATTGTGCGGCGTTGGTTGTGCTCATAACTTTAAAACCGCTCATCCGATCTTTATCACAATCGATACATATTGCCAATGACTACCTATCTTTAGAAGGAACGAATCATCTATCTATAAAACTGTCGGAGATATGAGGTTTTTTCAAAATTGCGGGGTCGGGAGGGGCGTGGCAAAAATTGAAAATAAACTTGATCTGCCTGCAAGTATAAGAAGCATTTGTCCCATACAAGTCAAACCACTATCTCCTACCATCTCTGAGATCGGTTTGTTCATACGGACGGACGGACAGACGGACATGGCTATATCGACTCGGCTGTTGATGCTGATCAAGAATATATACACTTTATAGGATCGGAAAAGATTCCTTCTTCCTGTTACATACTTTTGCACAAACTTAATATGGGCATTTCCATTCTGTCGAACCGTGACCGTCGTACACATTGAAAATGAAAAAAAGTCATATTAAATCGAATTTTTAATTCGTTTTCTACTGTATAATGCAGCTCATAGCAAGCCCTTTAATTAGTGTTAAAGTGTATATCAAGTGAAATTCGGTTTCCAAAATAATGACAAAATTGGAAGGTCTTCGAACGTGACAAAAACAGAAGTGGTTTTCGCGAGTAGCTATATAAAGACAAAGCTTAGGGAAGCCTAACACAATAACTAAGCCCCAATAATCTTAATATATTATGAATGAATAGTTCTTTGAAATGCATTTTTTTTTGTATAAAAGTATTTATCTCTGTCGATACGTGACATGTCGAACGTGACATTTTTCCATCATTATATTTATGTGGTTTCTGCTATAGGGCGAAGCAAAAACTTACAGTTAATAGTATTTGCATAGTTTCTCATGGTTTCTTATGCATTCTTGTATAGCCCCTTGTACCATCCAAAAAAAAATTTTTGATAGCGAAAGTAAGTGTAAACTATAGTCACTTTTTTCCAAAAAATTAGGCGAATTTAATGTCAAAATGAGAAAAATCGCGCTAAGACGGACGTGAAACCGAATATATCCAATTGGGTTATTAGTAAATGTAAGATTAGCTTACATTAGTTTAATTTAATTGTTTCCTTATGAAAATTCGATCAAATATATTGTTTTTTACCAATTTAATTTGTTTGGCCCCAGGTGGACCTTTTTTGGAAATGCCCATATACTCTATGTACCTTCGGCACAGAGTAGAATAACGATGCCACACCAACAGTCAAGTCAGAGAGGGAGCTGGAATTATTGTTCAGGCGGCAGGGAAATATTTTTAAGTCCTAAAGGCCTGTACTCAGATGAGATAAATTTTTAGTTTGGTACGACATTTCACACGAATAGAAACATTTTCATACAAATAAGATGCCTATTCAAACGTATTCAGATTTCAAAGCTGTACAAAATTGTTTCTATTCATGTGAAATATCGTACCAAACTAAAAATTTATCTGATCTGAGTATAGGCCTTAAGACATAATAATTTTCAAATTTAAGCATTTTCTTGTTATTTGCTATAGAAAATCTTTAAAAATTCTAAAGCGGTACGCATCACTCTCTAGTAAGATGAGACCTAGATTTTTTGTACTATTTCATATCGTAAGAAAGCGTCTCCGTTTTTTCGCCTAAGGAAGAAACTTTGAAACTTCAAAATAAAATATGAAAATATTTTTAAGAGTTATTTGAAAACATAACAATAACAAGGTTCAGTTCGAAGAATGAAAAACTGTGCTAAATTTAAGTACCCTTCGCTTTTAAAACTCGAGCTATAGTTTTCATTCCCGTTCAGTCAGTAATGCTCTTATCACTAGCACAGTGAGTGAGCTAATTCAGAGAGGAAAACAAACAAAATTCCAGTTCCCCGGAGCTAGTCCTCGGAGTTAAGGTGGGGGTAGGACGGAAAAGGGGGCCTAGCTGTTGGGCCATCGGACGGGTCGCAGGTTGCGGATAGCGAACGGCCTTCCTATGGAGGTTAGCTGCGAATAAGTGGGTTTACCCCACAACTAAGCAGTCCCGGACAGCCAGCGGTTGTCACGCTGCAGTGCAGATGCCTCACACATACCCAATTCCTACACAATACCTTCCCGTTTCCCAACGCACACCTCTCAGCCAGGGACGGACTAAGGTTTTATTCGGACCGTGCCGAGAGTCAGCCCAGCTGGAGGACCGGGTAACAAATAGTCCAGTCTCAAAGGGTGGGTAAGTAGCCTTGCCATTGGCCCCAAGAAAATGACATTCAAGCATAATAAATATATGCAGAATATCCTTGCAACCGCTTTCGCGACAGTTTGAGAGGGGGCAGATGGACCGGTAGCGTCCAGACCTCGCTAGAGATGCACATCGCACAGCAGTGCTCCTGTGGTAATGAAGAATTTGGGAACGAGAAGGGAGCATCTACTCCCAAAACGCGAACACGGCCCACTTCCTCTAGAGGACAAAAACGAAAATCCTGACCTTTATACAGGCAAAAGGGCCGCTGGGAGAGTCGTAAACACAGAAGGGCGTCACAATAGATCAGGAATGGTCGCGGTGCGCTATTTCCCCAAAATAGTCTCTAGATTTGGTTTGAAAAACTATTTTCTAAAAATTAATTCCAGGAAATATTTATCAAAATTCGAAAAATTCCAATTACCCAGAACTAGTCAACGGAGTTTAGTTACTTTTCTCGTCCGTCCTTTTAAAAACGCTGAATTGAAAACTCTTTGGGTTAACTCAGAGAAAGGATAACCGTATTTGTAAATATTAGGATTTTATAGATGGAAAATCAAGTTAGGGAAAACGCTTCTCAAAATTTAAAGATAACTTTTTACACCTTAATATTACAACAGGTGACGAAAGATTTATTGAACCATTCAGTTTGGCTACACATCTGTCATAAAGTTAGTATCAGTCCAAAAGACCTTCCAGCCGTCTAAGCGCAGCGAGTTGTCTCTAAATATACATGCCACCAGTATGCGTTCCCTCCTCGAAGGATGCGCTTGGAATTGTGTAAGTTTCCTAATGAAACGGTACAGTATTTGGTACATTCCTTCTTAATCTAAATCTAGTACCCATTATTTGATTCGAAATTTTATTGTTTGCATCTCTGCCTAAAACACTTCTGGGTGCTAGTTTGCCCGTATATAGACCCAAAAGCCTAAAGAACTTGCCTCAACTATCCAATATACAAATTCGTCTTTGCTTTCAATTTTCAATTGTCTAATCCCTCTGTGTGTTCATGCCAAGTTGCCTAATTGACTGATGGAACTCAATTCCGAGCTTTGCCAATTACATGGATTCCAGTTTTGCGATCTCTATTGTTGGATTGGACAACAAATTCCAATTGCCACCACCACCAACTGTACCCCATAGAAGATTTATACATAAGATTCAGTAAAAGATACACAGATTATCATTAGGAAAGATGCCGAGAGCATGAACTGAGAACTGGAAAGCACAATGAACCTACACACCGACACCGTGGACCTCAAGTGAAATAAATCATTTAATGTAGCGCGCAGCAACATTTATCATCTAACATGGCTGTATATCATTCATCTTTTGCGTTGGGCACACACACAGTTGGGTGCCTTGGTAAATAGGAAATGGCAGAATTTGAGGAGAACAAAAATCTGTTTTGGCAAAGTCAATTCCATTTGGTTTTAACTTAATTAGGCAGCAAAATGGAATGCGGGATTTACTTACCCACAGAGCAGAGCAGTACGTTGATGGCGAGGGGTGTGGGGCGGCGGTGGGTGTAAACAAATTGCCAGAGCCTTAATGTCTGCGACGGCCAGAGGCTATTACGTCGGATGTGTATGTGTGAAAAGAAATTCTGTGTTCTGTTCTCTGTTTGATTCCGATTCTTCGGTTGTTTATTCGTCACTTTAACACGGTTCGACTTCGACGTCACTGAAAGCACAAACACCGACACGTACAGCTGTAGAATTTATTTTTATATACATCGGTACATACATATGTATTTTTCTTCAATTGCGGTGGCGGCACGCACACACACACACCCGCGCTCACATACACACACGCACACACTTAAACGTCCATTGACAACAACAGTGCTCGTTACGAGAATGAATTTTGGTTTTGTTGTAGTTGTAGTGGCTATTTTGTTTACAAAATGTGACTTATATCTGCAGTTTCTTTGCTCTGATGGCTTATGTATTAGGTTTACTCCTAACGTTTAAAGTTGATTCTGATCTATGCTATCAAGCATATGTATGTTTTTGTTATTGCTGAGATTTTTATGCTCTCTGGCTTAGCTCTCTTTGGCTCTCTCAGGCAGCACTCGCTATTAGAATATTTGGTTTTTATAGGCTGACATTAGCACATGTAAAGGCTTAGTCGAGTGGCTATACCAAAGCCAATCTTAGCTTATATCAACTAAATTTCTTTTGGTTAATGTTGTAGTTTTATCAAAGTTCTTTTACTGCATTTGTTTTTAATTATTTCAGCGCGCCGACAACCTGCGACTTTGAAAAATGAACGAGAACTGATTGTGAAGCAGACCCAAAACTGTGTTGCAAAACAAACTAGTTGTCAGTGCTGGAAAATGTAAAAGTAAATGTAGCAGCTGCCTTTTTGAGCAATTATTTAGATGAGAGTCAGCTGTTCATGGCGCGCATTTTAAATTTTTAAGACTAATGTTCAGTACTCGCTCTGACAATTTTCAACGGCGACAGAATTTGTTCATCGATATGAAGCTTGACAGGAATTTTTGCTTTCCGCGGTGCTGGATACCCGGCTTAGCATTAAAGTATTTTTTTACATTTTTCCTATACGTTTGAAAATTAAATTTCTTGCGTTTTTGAGCAAAAATATAAAAATATATATATATAGGGTATTCACCAGGCAGGTAATCTCCAAAAGTTAACAACACAACAACAAAATACATAGGAAAAACATTACCAACTTTTTGTTGCCCTGTGGTATGATTATTAAATCGCTCGTAAAAGTGTAAAAACTTGAAGTGTTCAAAGTATACTTACTAAAAATACTTGGTATCGTGCTTATCTGATACAGAAATATAAATACATGTTTTTCTGTAAAGGCGTTGGCTGAGATCCCTAGTATTTTTTGATATTCCGGCTCGAAACCCGGCGATTGATTTAACCCGGCTTTACTCGCATAAATTGGCTTTACTGATCTGATATACAAGCGTTTATACGAAAATCTCTAGTGATTTCTGTGTCACCCTAGTATATTTAAAAAACCTTTGCATAGAAAAATTTTTAAAATCGCTTGGCGAACGACACTAAATAATTCTAGCAGATATAATTTATTTATTTTATTTTTGAAAGTTAATGTAATTACAAAATTTTTAAAATTCTTTAAATTACATTTTATTCAAAACTAAATCGAATATAAACCTAATACGCAGAATCAAGGCTGCAAACCTTTAAAAAAAATTGCAGAGGGTTCGATTCGATAAGGCTCCCTGAACCCTAGGTTTTGTTTCGAACACCGATTCGCTTGAACATAGAAGAATAGTTTCGATTTATTAATACATATTTTTTTAAAATAATATTGTTTGTATCTGTTAACCCTGTCCAATGCCATCATTTCTTATCAATATAGTTTCTTAAAATTTTGTCGTTTCCATTAACAAATCGTCATCTTTTTGCGTCTTTTTTTAAATTTCAAATCAACAAATTATTGGCGATGACACTTTCCGTTTCCAGAGAGTAACGAGTACTGGCAGAGAGTAGCGAGTACTTTTTTAAGAAGTAACAAATTCCTTCGTGGGGACTGCCTTCGGCCCAAGAAAAACAAATCTAAGCTGTTTCATTGACTCTCAACGCAATAACTCAACTTTGCGCCAGTATAAGCACCATTCTGAGTTATTGCGTTGATGACGGTATCGATAGCAAACTAAATGTAGTGTAAAACAGGGTTCCCCAGAGCAGAGAGCGCGACAACGGAACTGTGTCTCTCTCTAACACACAATTAAGGTTAACTTTTGAATTGGCAAGAAAGTTCATGCCCCCGGGGCTATCGTTGGGGAACTCTGGTGTAAATGTAGCATTATTGGCCATTTCAAAATTTTAAAACATTTGTCGATGTATGAACTATGTATACTATACTGTTACATATTCGATTATTATTGTTTTATATTATTTCCAGAGGTCGCATAAAACGGTCCCCGTTTGCCTGGGTTTGTAAAACGACCGCTTTCGCGCGATCACATTCAATAAAGGTACCAACCCAACAGAAACTACGCTCTCTGCTTCTCTTTGGTTGTCAGAGGAGAAAAACAATTTATTTTAAATTTTTCTGTCAGGTCTTGCTCGGGCCTTTTGCAAAATTCACGCATTCAAAAGGTCTTTTTGTATGTGTTGTAAAAAAAATATGAATGTGTGCGAAAACTATATGCCTTCTCTCTTTCTCTCTCATGACTCGTCTCTGTTTATGCTTAACTCTGGCGCAGTGCTGCCAGATTTTGAGAGATAAAATAAGCTAGATTGAAGAAAAAATAATCTAGAATAAGCTAAAAATTAAAAAAAAAAACAGCTAAAAATAAGCTAACCATGGAAAACATTAAAATAGTTGATTTTTTACTTTTATTGATACGATATTGATATGATATTTATATAACTATTATAGTAAAGAAATAATTTCATCAACTTCATCATTAGATTCCATATATTTGGCGGATGATTGAACTAAAGCTAGGTATTTTGTTGGAAGTTGGTAGACATGGCAACATTTGCCATGACGTCGCAGTCCATATCTATAACATTAAAAAAAAATACTTAGTATATTTTAAATAATTTAAAATTTCAAAAAAAACCTTATTCTTAAAATTGCGTTCAAGCTTTTTAAACACATTTTGTTGCGCAACTTTGTTTTTACGATGTTCATTTGGCTGAATACCCTCTCAACCGCAGCATTCGACCATGGCAGTGAAAGTATAAGCAAATAACGCCAATTTTTAAAAATAAAAATTTAAAATTTTTTTTATTATTAAAAAAAAAAAAAAAAAAAAAATATAAAAACAAAAAAAAAATATTTAATTTTATATAAAAAATTAAAAAAAACATAAATTTAAATTTTAAATTTTATATTTTTCCAAAAAAATTTTTACCATTTTAGATTTTGAATCACTCACTTTTTTATATTTTTTATAATCGATATTTTTAACAAAATACAAAGTAAGCAACAAGAACAACAACTATTCCGCAGATATCGAGATTATTTTGACTGATTTGGCTGCACACCAAATTTGGTGGCCTTGATCTCACAGTCGGGCAGCTGCTGCTTTAAGCGGTTGGCCACCTCTTCCATATTCTTTACGTAAACCATGTCGAAGATGAGCAACTGCTTTAGGTTTCTCAACTCACTGATGACAGCCAGACCCGACTCGGTAATGTTATAGCATCCAGAGACCTGTAGACGAGTTAAAGTACCTGCAAAAATAATCAGAACATATGAAAACAGAATAATGTTTCACAAAGAAGTAAGTACTGTTGGGGCACTTAAGTTTTGTTTTGTTTTGCGACAATAAATACCTGCCACATATTTCAGCCCCTCCAAACCGTCCTCCTCCAGATGCTTGCAGTTGTGAAAGATCACCGTGTCGATTTTATCACATCCCTTCAGATGATCCAAGCCTATTTTCATGATCGAAGCGTTAGTGCCATCCACAACCTTAATATTGAATTGACTTGTTTCCGCGGGCAAAGAATTGTAGTCCTTCCACAGCTTGCTGGGGTTCTCGACAAAGCGTACTCCGCCTCCATTCTTGACCACCCACTCGGCACATAAGCGATTCGGTCCCACCTTGACCAAGCGGTCTGCATCAACCTGTTCAACCAACACAAGAGCGTAATTTTATTAATGTTAATTTTTAATAGATCTGCATCAAGAGGGACCTTGTTAAAAGCTATAGCCACATAGCCCCAGAGCTGTCGAGCGGTGACGACGGAAAAATTGGTAGTTGGAAAAGTTGGCCTAATGCGTAACTGTTGTTTAAAGGCTTGGTGAATTGTTTTTAGCGACATGACTGAAACAGCTGTAGTCTGTGCACGCTGCACAACACTGTACGCAACAGTGTCAGGGCTGGACTGAAATTACCCTGCGATGCGCCGCTGATGCTGATTCGATTAGTTGCTGTTGCTGCTGCCTGTATGTAGGTGGATAGAGTCCATTTTTAAATTTAGATATTTTTCTAGTGCTTTCTACTTAAATCTGACATTTAGTTCTTAAATTATTTCTCCATTATTTATTATTTGCTCCGCAAAGAACTGGTTCACTGATTTATAAAGTCGTTACTCAACACTACTCCGTAAGACAATTTCTGTATTTCTGTCGCAAAATGTGAAAAGTCCAAAAAGACGAAAATGAACAAGTTAAAATATCTCATAAGCAGTCGATCCGTTTCACATGCCAACCCAAAAGAGCAAATCCTCAATTGTTTAACTTATGGCCTACTCACGTTTGTCCTGCTCTGTGCCTGCTTTCTCCTCTGGGACCTTTCACAGGGAGGCCACCAGGATGGCCTGTTTAAGAAGGATGCCTTGGTGCTGGATCTGGAGCACACACAAGAGGTCTTACTGCACACAACGGATGCGGCCGAGCAGCGGGTTCGCAATGTCAACTGCACCTTCTGGGATTGCTTAAACATTTACAAATGCGAACATGACCGACTCAAGGTCTACATTTACCCACTGCAGGAGTTTGTGGACGAGCAGAGCGACAAGGTGGCCACTACGCTATCCAGCGAGTATTTCCAAATTCTGGAGGCGGTGCTTAAAAGTCGCTACTATACCTCAAACCCCAATGAGGCCTGCCTGTTCCTGCCCAGCTTGGATTTGCTGAACCAGAATGTTTTTGACAAGCAGTTGGCTGGAGCTGCCTTGGCATCGTTGGACTTTTGGGATAGGGGAGAGAATCATCTGGTGTTTAATATGTTGCCCGGCAGCTCGCCCGCCTTTAACACAGTGTTGGATGTGAATACGGATAATGCGATTATTCTGGGTGGGGGATTTGATACATGGTCTTATCGGCAGGGCTTCGATGTGTCCATACCCGTGTGGAGTCCACGATTAGTACAGCCCCACGTGCCGCACTCCACCAGTCAGCGAAAGCTGCTGCTAATTGCAGCACAACTCAATCTCTTGCCCTCCATGCTGAGATCTCTGAGGGAGTTAACAATTACCCACTCGGATCAAATACTGTTGCTAGGACCCTGTGAGGGTCTCGATCTCAACCTGCGCTGCTCCTTCACGCAACACCGCAAACGCTTGGAGTATCCTCGACTGCTGTCGCGCGGTAAATTCTGTCTGGTGGGTCGCAGTTTGCGTCTGGGTCAGCCTGATCTTTTGGAAATCATGTCACAAAACTGCATACCCGTCTTGGCCATAGATAATTACGTCCTACCCTTTGAGGACGTCATCGATTGGTCCTTGGCCTCGGTACGCATACGCGAATCGGAACTGCACTCGGTTATACGTAAATTGGAAACAATTTCGAATGTAAAAATTGTGGAAATGCAGAAGCAGGTGCAGTGGTTATACACCAAATATTTCAAGGATCTGAAGACCATGACGATCACTGCCTTGGAAATACTGGAGAGTCGGATATTTCCACTTCGAGCGCGAAGTAGTCGCCAATGGAATGCCATTGATACCAACAGCCATGCTACCTTCAATCCTCTGTTCATGCCCACGCTGTCACCCAAATCTCAGGGCTTTACGGCCGTCATCTTAACCTTTGATCGCGTGGAGAGTTTGTTTCTGTTGATTCAGAAGCTAGCTGTGGTTCCCTCTTTGCAAGCAATTCTGGTTATATGGAATAATCAAAAGAAAGCGCCACCACATTGTGAGTGAGAGATTATGCTGGTGAATAGAGGATAACAATTGATTTCCCATATCTTTCAGTGTCCACCTTCCCATCCATTTCGAAGACTTTGAAGATTATACAGACGCGCGAGAACAAGCTGTCCAATCGTTTCTTCCCATATGCAGAAATCGAAACTGAAGCCATTTTGACCATTGATGATGATATTGTTATGCTGACCACCGATGAGCTGGATTTTGGGTAACTACAGGTATAACTTGACGAAATCTCCTTACTCACCTTCTTCTTTGTCCCGTGCAGCTATGAAGTTTGGCGCGAGTTCCCTGATCATATTGTCGGCTTTCCGAGTCGCATTCACGTCTGGGATAATGTCACTATGCGTTGGCACTACGAATCCGAATGGACAAACCAAATATCCATGGTCTTAACAGGTGCCGCCTTTCATCACAAATACTGGAGCCATATGTATACATATTCCATGCCCGGCGACATAAAGCATTGGGTTGATGAGCACATGAATTGTGAGGATATTGCCATGAATTTCCTGGTGGCCAATATCACCAATAATCCACCGATCAAAGTGACGCCGCGTAAAAAGTTCAAATGTCCCGAGTGCACAAATACCGAAATGCTATCGGCGGACTTGAATCATATGCGCGAAAGATCTGCGTGTATTGATCGATTTGCCAAGATCTATGGACGTATGCCCCTGCGTACGGTAGAATTTCGTGCGGATCCAGTGCTGTTTAGAGACAATTTCCCGGATAAATTGAAGCGCTACAATGACATCGGCAGCCTGTAAATGACATTCCATGGCCAAGGGATACAAATCCATACATACCAAAGACTTGAGGGAAGCGCGCTCGAATAGAAGAAGCTTAACTTGTTGATTTACTCACCGGGTGGTAAATCCTTTTATGGCTTTGGGGATCTCTCACAATTACGGAGATCCTTGACTTAACACATAATCAAGGGGTAGAAAAATGCAATGCAATACAAATATAACAAATTTAAATTATCTTACTTCTGTGGCGTATAAAAACGAGTTTAATTCTTGAAAGTGCTAAACAAATCCACTCTAAATGCTAATATCATGGATCAGGAGGAGCCCTTAGGCTCCGTTGATGGAGGCCAAATACTCTTTGTAGCGTTGTTCTTGCTGTTGCTGAAGTTTTTGCAATTTTTTGAGTTGTCCCTTGCTAATCTCTTTGCCATCCTTGTCAAGCGTGGGAAGACCCTGAAATGTGTTTAATCAGCAATCATTCACTTGATGCTCTTATTTGCCGCATTTACTTACATTCTCATCGAACGCTGAATACTTTTCCGTTTCGCTGCGATACATCTCTTTGGGATTGACACGTCGCTGGGCCTCCTTGGCCGCAGCTGCCTCAGCGGCTGCCTGTTTTTTGCGCTCCTTCTCGGCCGCTTTTTCCGCTTCGGCAGCCAACTTTGCTTCACGTTCGCGTAGCAGAGATTGACGATCCACCAACTTTACCGCAAACTTGCCACCATCTTTATCCTCCAGGCGTACACCCAAATTGGGTAATATATTGTCTCGCAAATCATCGCATAATTTGAGTATTTCCAACGCCTTCAACTCCTTGGCCTGTTCACGTACGAGATTACGGAATTCAGCCAACGATTGTACATAAGGCAAGAGCGTAGACTCCAGATCAGCTCCAGCTGCAGCTGCTCCGTCGCTATTCATGGGGAAACCAATGCCGCCACGTGGTCCAGCTATGGCGCCAAAGACATGCAACAAATCTGTGATGTAAGTGGCTATGTTGCGCAGCAACAAACTGTTCAGGCGCGCCTTGTTGTCCCGTATATAGACATTAGACGCAGAGACAAGTTCGCGTATGGCATCCAAGGCGCTGCGTGTATCAATGTTGTCTAAGGATTAAAGATAGGAGGGGAAAATATATAGAGTTAAGTTCGAACAAATCAAGAGTGGGCGCCAAGAAGGTGAGAGTCAGAAAGTGAAGTTATTTCACTTTATTATTATCGTATTATCATTTTCGTAAGATTATAAAGTGCTATCCCCCGAAGTGTGGGTAACACCACAACCCGTGCGAAAAATGTCATGTGAGTGAACTTTACTATTCAGAAATTTCAATATTTTTGGCTACATTTTAAAAGTCTGCAGCATTTTATGGGTAAATTATATATCGGTATAAAGTTTATACTATAAAAAGCTAGTCCGGCGTTCAAGGCACTTAGCCAAAAGGTCTTTTCATATTTTTAAGATTTCAGATCTTTTACATTTTTTGAGGTTTAAAAAATCGTCAATCGTATTCTTTAATGACAATCTTTAGGAAGCCGGCCGGCTACTTTCATAAGTCTCCCTTGAGATTTGTCGGATTTATAATGGGACTTTTCAACAAGGCTGTAAACTGGTCCAGAAATTAAAACCCACGTAACTAGTTTGGTTCAGGTTGTTTTGGGTCCATCCAACCTGACCACGGACCGGACCTTTAAAACGGAGCCTGAACTGTAAATAGTCTGTTTAGAAAAAAGTTCTGTTCAGTATTTTTATACTCTTGGAGAGGGTATATTAAGATTGTCCGGATGTTTGTAACGCTTAGAAGAAAGCATCTCCGACCACATAAGGAGCAACTCCTGCCCAAAATTATACGACACCCCGAAAATTTTAGTTTCGACCCTCGTAGGAGAATGGGAAAGCATAATACAACGAAATCAAGTATGCAGAATGAAAGCTTAATGAATTCTGCTTAAAATCTGATATTCTTATCTCTGATTGCATCTCGCGTTTTCAAGTAGCGGTTAAAAAAAGCAAAAAAGTTCGATTTTTGTCATGTCTGCAAGTGTATCAAAATTATACGACATATTTCAAATATTGCGGCTGGAGAGAAAGATTTGGTTTCAATTAATTTTTTTTATATATCTGCTAACAATTTAATGAATTTGTAATAAAATGCCGCGTGGGCGTTTGTTATCCGACGAGGAAAAGGGAAGGATAAGAGCCTACAACGATGTTGGCTTTAATGTAAGCGAAATATCGCGGAAAATCGGTCGAACACGTTGTGTTATCACCAAATTTTTGAACAATCCGGATGAATATGGTGTGAAGCATAGCTCTGGAAGAAAACCCAAGTTGTCTGACCGCGAAAAAGTCGCATAATACTTAAAGCTAGCAATTCGTTTGCTTCGTGCTCCACACTTGCCGCATGTTGCAGTACGCCTGTGTCACGGATGACTGTTTGGCGGACGCTGCAATCATCGGAGTGCATTGTCAGAGGAGTCTTAAAAAAGGCTCCGTTCTTAAAGCCGCACCACAAAACAGCACGACTTCAATTTGTGGAAAAAAAACTTGGAGAGAAACTGGGCCTCGGTATAAAATTTTAACTTTATTTTGTTTAAACAGCTTTGTTCAATATTTATCATTTAGATAATTTTTTTCTGATGAAAAAAAAATTTAGTCCTGACGGCCCAGATGGGTTTCGGCACTATTGGATAGATTTGCGTAAGGATCCACTTATGTTTTCCAAACGCAATTTCGGAGGCGGATCCGCAATGGTTTGGGGAGCCTTTCATGCGTCTGGAACGCTTGATCTGTGCTTCACAAGCTGCAGGATGAACAGTGGAGAATACAAAAAAGTATTGGAGGATCGTCTTCTGCCATTTTTGGAAAAAAATATGGAAAGAGATCTTGTTTTTATGCAAGATAATGCATCTATTCACAAGAGCAGAGAGACCCAGCGCTTCATAAGTGATCACCATATAAATGTTTTGGATTGGCCAGCATGCTCCCCTGACCTAAACCCAATTGAGAACATTGTGGGTATCTTAGCCAGGCGTGTTTACGCCAATAACAACAAATTTGAGAATGTCGAAAGCCTCAAAAGCGAAATTTTGGCTCAATGGTCTCTTTTAGACCAAAATTTACTTACAAATTTAGTGAATTCAATGCCTAAGAGACTTTTCGAGGTAGCAAAGGCTCAAGGTGGCTCTATTAATTATTAAATATTGTTTATATACCATTATAAGAATAAAATATTAACTAAATCCAACAAATTGACATGTGTCGTATAATTTTGATACACTTGCAGACATGACAAAAATCGAACTTTTTTTGCTTTTTTAACCGCTACTTGAAAACGCGAGATGCAATCAGAGATAAGAATATCAGATTTTAAGCAGAATTCATTAAGCTTTCATTCTGCATACTTGATTTCGTTGTATTATGCTTTCCCATTCTCCTACGAGGGTCGAAACTAAAATTTTCGGGGTGTCGTATAATTTTGGGCAGGAGTATAAAAAAATTTAGATAAAAATTGTTACAACGTGCTTGATTTTAGTTAGTTATAAATTTATTAAAATTAAAAGCAAGTCTTTACAAAAATAAAAAGATTTCAGAATACGGATAATAAAAAGTCAATTAATTAACCTCCAGACTTAGCTCGAAAACACCGACCCGGATCGCACTAATCATGAATTCAATCTCTGCATCCAGTATTTTGGCCCATTCCTCAGTAACAACTTTTCGAAGCTCTTCAGTGGAGTTGAACTTTCGTCCGCCAGCATAAACAAAAAGCTTGATATTCTTCTCAGTGAACCACCATTATCTTGCTATAAGATTGAATTCGGATCAGGCACTCACAATAAATTATAATAGCCCTCTGTCTTCCTGCGACCTCTAATCTTGCATATCGGGGTCAGATGGTGATTGCTAAAAGCGGCCCAAAACAGCACAGAGCCACAGCAGTTTGGGAGGTCGAAATGCGCTCAGACGCCTTAATGCCGTGCCTTTAGTAACTAAAACCATCTGGTCCATTCAAGTTAACCTTTTTCTCAACTGACGTTTCTTAATATCCCTTCTGGCTTGTGTATTAGATGTCTTCAATGCAGGCTTGGTCTTCGTTTTCTTCATGATTACAGGTCGCATGAATTCAGGTTACTTAAACTTATTAGATGTCCTAGTAGACTTTTTGGACCAAGAGTCGTACCCGTACCCGGATACAATCTTTTAGCAAGATAATGCTGCCATACAGGTGACTAGGGCCAGTCGTGAGTGGTTCAGTGAAACGAAAATCAAGCTTCTTGAATGGCCAGCACGTTGTCCGGTCATGAACCTAATTGAGAACATGTGGCATAAGCTTCCACATCGTGTTTATGCTGGCGGACAGAAGTTTAACTCGACTGAGGTCATTCGAAAAGCTCTTATCGAGGAATGGGTCAAAAAACCTTACTCCGAGTTCGAAATCATGATTAGCGCGATCCGGTTAGGTGTTTTCAAGCTCATAAATAAGTCTGGAGGTTAAATACATTATTAATTGATTTTTTATTATCCTTTTCTGTATCCTTTTTATTTTTCAAGACTGGCTTTAATTAAATTCGCAGTAAAAATTAAAATTATTAAAAAAAATGGAGAAAACATGCTTTTAATTTATTAAATATATTCGAAATTGTTGATTTAACTTAAGTCAAGCACGTTTTTAACAATTTTTGTAAAAAAAAACCTTTTTCTGGGTAAGGAGAAAATCAACGGGGAGGAAACCAGAAACCGCCCCCAAGCCCCGCCCTCCCGCGCCCGCCGCGCCGGCGGCCCGCGCCCCAGCCCCGCGCGCCCACCGCCCCCCCGCCCGCCCCGGCCCCCGCGCCCCCCGGCCGCCCCGGGCCCCGCCCGCCGCCCGCCCAGCGGCGCGCGCCCCCGCCGCCGGGCCCCCCCCCCCCGCCGCGTGCGTGTGCCGAAAACAACAACAAACAAGAAGGGCGAATGTGATTTCTTTTTTAAAAAGAGAGGAAATCGAATATAAAAAATAAAGAATCAATACCTCAACCGAAACGAACCTTTAACCAACGCAAAGTTTCGGTGCGGTTCAGCAGAATTAAAAACATTCTGAAATATAGCAAATACCACAAGGTAATCTGCCACATACACTATAATGAAATTTGTTAAAAAAATTGTAGAACGACGTGTTAAACAAGCAATAAAAACGCCACTGATATGCTTGCGCTTGCTTACCAAAGTGTTTCAAAGAATCCGATATATTAATAATTATTGACATCATTCATTAGAGGCTTCCACGGGACTGCTTAATCACGACTAGAGCAAACATTTAAAAGATTTCAACAGCTTATCAATGTGAACAGCCTTAAGCTATTGCGCTAACTGTTTTATCAATATCAAGGATGTAAACCGTTCGGGGGTTCACTTATTCACTTATCACCATGTGTTCTTAAATGACTACACAAAGTAAATGTAAAATTGGCTATACTGCCCCAAAGGGTCAAGCCAAGAGCTTCTTTCATTCTCGTGGCGTGTGTGCTTATAATTTTTTGCACAAGAGAAAGGGACCTACAGTTTAACGCCGAATCCAAACGGCACAGATTGAGAAGCGCTCTCATGGCTAGTAACTTCACAGCTGGCGCCAAAAGCAGATGCGGTTTTAAACCACCATTTCGGTAAATCAAATGGTTTTGGGAACAATACACAACGCGTTGCTTCGGTGTTTGACGACCACATTTTAAGTATTTTTGTGGGATTAGTCCTTGAAATGTATTTTTTAAGTACTTAATTATTGCTTTTTGGTTTTAAAATTCATTGTTTTTTATGTGTAACCTATTTTTTGTCACTTCTTTTTTAATTTTTAGCTATGTCTAGTTTTTTATTTGGCTTCCAGCCCTGATAATTATGTAGTAGAAAAAAACAAGATTTTTAATTCAATGTTCTTTTCGTTAGTATTTTATAGATTTGGACATCGAATTGAGAAAAACATCTCTTCTACATTTTTATGCACTTGAAAAGTGTATTATAATTTTGCCCAGAAGTTTGCAACGCATAGAAGGAATCATCTCCGACCACATAAAGTATATATATTCTTGATCAGCATGACAAGCTGAGTCGATTAAGCTTTGTCCGTCCGTCTGTCCGTCTATCTGTTTCTACGCGAACTAATCCCTCAGTTTTGAAGCTATCGTGATAAAATTTTGCACAGAGGCTTCTTTTTACTGCACGCTGCTAATATGTCGGAACCGACCGGATCGGATGACTACTTCTTGTAGCTGCCATACAAATGTTCGTTGGGAAAATGGGTTTTAGTAAGAAAAACTGGTTTGTTCTCAATATTACTGCTCTCAAACACGGTCATGGGTAATATGTATTGCTTTTAAGCTGACCTGCGAAGTTTGGTCGAAGTCGCTAACCGTTGAGAGAAGCTATTTCAAGTGTATCGAAACTTAAGTACAGACGAAGTTAGCTTTGCCTTTCTCGTTTATAAATAACACAGTTCAACAAATATTGGGCCATCTCGGGCCGGGGAATGAGGTTGATACCGTTCGACGGAGGCTTTCAAGCTGAGTAAAAGTCAATTTTCAAAATTATTCTAGCACGTCAAGTTTTTAAGATATCAATGGTCAAAGTTGGTAAAAATGCCTAAAAAGGCAACTTTCAAAAATATATTAAAAAGCCATCTTTAACGAAATAATGCTATCGAGGGCCATAAACCAAATTCTTGATTGATGGGCAAGAAACCGTAAATAAATTAAAAAGGAAGATGTATATTTTATATTTTCTCAGCAAGCAAACTAACTTGATTTTGTGTCAGTAGGCTTTTTTGAAAATCAGTTTTTAATTGTTTTTAATTTTGAAATTGCCGTGAGAGTGCTTAAACTCACTGGAGTCTTGTGTCAGAGAGAGACCATCAGGACATGTCCAACATGGAAAAAAGATACCATGGTAAAAACCTGATGAGACCGACTACTGCTGGACGCTAATCTCCGAAGACAAGGTGCCCTATAAGAGAAATTCAAACAGGATTTCTTTTCCAACTTATATTTCTGTAAATAAAAATAAAGACAATGTAGCACATGTATAGCACATTCAATGCAAATTTTAATTTATCGCAAAACTATAATTAATTTTTATTGCATTTAAATAGAGAATAAGACAATGGTTAAGACACTTTGAGAAAGACATTTCCGTATGACAATGACAATGAATAGCAACCGTATTTTTTTTCCTTTGACGGAGAGGTGGAGTTTTCGGCGTCCGTGGTACCCACGATTTGTCCAAATTAACAATTTGACTGTCAAAGACCCATTCGTTTCAACCGATTGCTTGATGGTCTCTCTCTGACACAAGACTCTAGTGAGTTTAAGCACTCTCACGGCAATTTCAAAATTAAAAACAATTAAAAACTGATTTTCAAAAAAAGCCTACTGACACAAAATCAAGTTGGTTTGCTTGCTGAGAAAATATAAAATATACATCTTCCTTTTTAATTTATTTACGGTTTCTTGCCCATCAATCAAGAATTTGGTTTATGGCCCTCGATAGAGGAAAGATCAACCTATTTATCTAAATTTTCACAAGCATTATTTCGTTAAAGATGGCTTTTTAATATATTTTTGAAAGTTGCCTTTTTAGGCATTTTTACCAACTTTGACCATTGATATCTTAAAAACTTGACGTGCTAGAATAATTTTGAAAATTGACTTTTACTTAGCTTGAAAGCCTCCGTCGAACGGTATCAACCTCATTCCCCGGCCCGATATGACCCCATATTTCAGTAGTTGTGAATTTCATAAAAGTTTAAAAAAAATCTATTAAAAAAAACAAATTTTCACCATCTTTCCTAATTTGGATTACACATTTTTCAGATTTTAACGAAATTTCGCATAGAAAAAGCTCTAATCTTCTTTTTATTTCCTATAATTAAGATTTGACCCCACCAGCATCTCTCTCTCTCTCTCTTACTTACCACAAAGAGCCGCATGCACTTGATCCTGTAAACTGGCGAACTTTTGCTGCAGAGCCGCCTCCACTTGTGTCCAAGCATCAAACTGTCGTCTAGGTTCTTCGCTTAAAACATGTCGCGTCAAATCCTTGACATTCAAGAAGAATTCCTGCAAAAAACAAATTTGTTTTCCCTGATTGGATCGTTATAAATTCTCTGCCTTACATTAAGGAACTTCTCATATTGTGTGGCCATTTCCATGGTATTTTCCGAGTAGTCGAGCGTATCCTTCCACGAGTGCAGCAGAAAGGCCAAACGCAATTGAGTGGCGGAATGCTTCTTCAGGGCTTCCTGTATGGTTACGAAGTTCTTCAAAGATTTCGACATCTTGCAGCCGGCTATGGTTAGATGTCCCGTATGCAGGAAATACTTAACCCACTCAGACTCATTGAATGCCGCCTCCGATTGGGCCAGCTCGTTGTCGTGATGTGGGAATTTCAAATCCACACCGCCTGTATGAATATCGAACATGGAGCCAAACACATCCGAAGCCATGGCTGAGCATTCGATGTGCCACCCAGGACGTCCACGACCCCATGGGCTGTCCCACCAAGGTTCACCAGCCTTACTGGCTTTCCATAAGGCAAAATCATTGGCCGATCGTTTCTCAGACAGGCGATCTTCGGCCACAGAGAGATCACCTTCACCCTCTTGCAGGGATTTGGTATCACCATAAGCTTCGGGCACCAATTTGGCATAATGGTGCTTGTCCCTGCGATCGAAGCCGTTTACATCGAAATATACCGAGCTATTGGCCGCATAGGCCAGCCCATTGTCAATGATGCGCTGAATGAAAGCTATGATCTGGGGCACATACTCACTCACTCTGGTGAGCACATCTGGTGGCAAAATCTAAAACGGAGATGGATTTATAAAACATTTTACTATTTGAATTTATGACTCACATTGAGTGACTTCATGTCATTGTGAAACTGGTCCTCCCAGTATTGCGGCAGAGCCTCGAATACTGTATTATCATTGATTTCCGCACCCTTGCGCTTATCGAGCCACTCGGCTATTGGATCCTTGGCCTCGTTCAAATAATTTCCACGCATTTCTGATATTTTCTCCTCTTGTCCTTGGTTTACTGCCTGGGTAAGTGACTCCACGGCATCATTCATGCGTTGCAGTGTCTTGTCCAGCATCACTTTCTTATCCGGATCAGTATTCTTCGTACAGGTGGCCTGAAACTGATTAAGCACCTCCTGCTGCTCCGCTAGAAGTTGATCCAATGGCAATTTTCCTGCCTGCTGGGCATATTCCTCAAATAGATGATTTTGACGTGCCCGCTTGATGATCTTGTCATCAATGTCGGTGATGTTCATCACATAGTGGATGTTGTATCCAAAATAATTGGCCAATATGCGGCGCAGTATATCAAACGAAATGTAAGATCTGTGAGAATAGGGTGGCAGGTGGAAGATAAGATACCAAAGCAGATGATGTGGCAGCGTTTACCTTGCGTGTCCCATGTGTGAGGCATCGTAGACAGTCGGCCCGCAGCTGTACCACGTTACAGTATTTCCCTGCAGCGGCACAAACGGCTCCTTTTGTCTGGTCAAACTGTTGAACAGACGTAGTTTGGGACGCTCTGCCGCCTGAGGGGCTTGCCACGCAGGTTGAACACGTTTCGACATGGTATTTATAGCTAAAATATTATTTTAATCTCCGTAAGCTTGAGCTTGCACTTGCAATGCGGGCGGCAATGTTTCATCAGCAGCTGTTACACGATAACAAATATTCGATTGCCAGCTATCGGAAAGCTTGAAGTTAAATGACGTCACAAATTTACATTCAAATTATTGATGGGCGCGGGAAGTCCCTTCCGGGACGGCAAGAATTTTTCATGATTCAAAAGTCCCCACGGGTCCCAAAAAAATTGTTATTTAATATGAAAATTACTTCCTAGAGCGACAATAAAAAACTTACATAATAATTTGAGGATTCCGAAATCTTTATAAAAATATTTAGGGAATGATCTGTGTGCTGGTGCTCTGACTTACATAGAACAATACATGTCCCGGATTCGCCTTGTGGCATATACCTTTATTTTGCTAGCTAACTGCCCCAGATTAAATATTAGTTGCGATATTCAACCAGCTCAATATTGAATATAAACGCTCTTATATATAGCCACACAATTCAAAGACCCGGTCTTTTCCGGGTATACAGGCAGTATCACTATTTTAAATCTTATTTTTAGGTGTAGCATTGCAAACTGCTAAATTTAAAAATCAATTCTATCAAAAACGCACGAAATTTTATTTTTAACCACCTAGCAAAATATACTAAAAAATACAAATAAAATATATTTGTTTTTTGTACTTAAGAATCACATTTATACGAATAATATAAAAAATAACCGTAGCTTAATCAAATTGCGTGGAGTAACTAACAGTATATTTTGAGTACTCTATGAGTTTACTAAATATAATTTTTTCTTTCTTCGTCTTTTGGTCTATATTAGAGTCAAGAACACAACCAATTTCAAAGCAAATAAAACCTTTTTTTCTATAAAGCTTAAATATACCCCGTTTTTGAGGTCGGTGCACTCAATTGGTCCTAGCTTCGATACTTATCCGTAGAATTTACCAAAACATTTCTTTTTTTGAAGTATTAAATAGTATTTTTGTGTTTTTAAATATTATTACTAGTCTGTATGTTTTTAGCAAAATGTGGAATTTTTCCTCAAATGCTGTGTGACCTTATGCAGACCGCACTGACAACACTGGCTCATTGGACAATATCATGTGGATAGGGTCAAACCGGCTAAAACGGAATTAGTTCTTTTCACCAGGAAGTACGAAATTCCTGATCTTGTTCCTCCTAAAATCAACGGAGTAAGCCTTGTATTTGGAGACAAATACTTGGGTGTCTTTCTGGGCAAGAAACTATTCTGGAAGGATAACATAAATGAACGTATAAAAAATAGAGGAAAGCTAACTTCGGCTCGACCGAAGTTTATATACCCTTGAAGCATGATATATTACTGCCAGTTTTTTATATGGCAGCTATACGATATATTCATCCGATTTTGATCAAACTCTCTAAAATTGTGTTGAGACCGATAATATTTATAACTGAAACGTACAAAGACGCTACCATTGAAAACAAAAAGTTTTTCTCACTAAAACTATTTTTTCGACCGATCATCCCTATGGCAGCTATATGCTATAGTCCTCTGACTATAGTATAGTATATATAACGAATTTGGGAGCGATAGCATTGAAAACAAAAAAGTATTTCATACTAAAACTTTTTTTCAGACCTTTGTTGCGACGATAAAACTTGCTGAAAAGGGTAATAAAACGAGGGTTGGGAGCGTTGAAAACAAAAAGTTTTTGACTTTTTTTCACCGATCGTTCGAGCTATGCATAGTCGTCCGATCCGTCCGGTAAACAGTGTTGTACCAAATGACTTTGTGCAAAGTTTGGTTACGATAGCCTTAAAACTGGGTAGCCATCTAGGAAGCTGCCACCTACCTTAGCACACTCACGGTCAAAGAAGGCAACGTATTTATATACTCACACAATCCGCCCTCAAAGCACTTGACTTACATACAAACAATGCTAAAACACTTACTACGACACTTACTGCACGACATTTCAGTATACACCTAATATGGGCGCCTGGACACCGCAACGTAGAGGGAAACGAGTCTGCGGACAAACTGGCCAGAATAGGAACCACCATCGAGCTCCTTTCAGAGAGGAGCACGATAGGAATGCCTATGGCGACATATAAACTTCACACAAAAGCTGAAACACTTCGTCTCGGTACAGATCGGTGGAAAAACCTTTCTTCCTTTCCTTCTTTCTTTACATTCAATCAAAAACGCACTGACACACTTTTACGTCACAGAAGGGAAGAGTATATCACTTCTTGTGGGGATCCTCACGGGTCGCTGTCCTATTGGCAGACACTTACCATGACTTCTGCAGTAGTTGCGGACACGAAGAAAAGGAGGAATCTGTACAACACCTTCTGTGCCATTGCCCCTCCTTGAGTAGAAGGAGACTCAGGACACTTGGTCAACCTCTGCTACTCAACCTCTCGGAGACATCCGGGCTAGAGATTCCAGCTCCAGTAACGAGAAACCCCCTCAGTCTTAAATAGGTTTAACAGGGAATAAACAATGACATCGCAATGGGCCCAAAGTGGCCTAAGTATTAGCTATCGCAACCTAACCTAAGTAAAAAAATAATTTGATTTTTTGGCAGGCTCTAAGTTAATAAGTTATGATTTTGTCCATAACTTTTCTAAAACAAGACACGCACAACACCACAAAGGAGTCTGGTTGACTGTATAACGTTATTTCATGAAATTCCCAATTCAGTCATCAGCAGTCTTGGCCTATCTTCAATGAGCTTGCAGAAAGTAACTTATGACATAACTGCTATGACCGCTTGGCAATCCCAAAGGCAAACTTGCATCAAAATCCGACATCAGCAGCAATCGCCCTAATCACTAAGGCTTTTAATAAGTGCATGCCCCGTATCGGCCCTCCCCTCTTCTTTAAATTTATAGCCTATTTCCACTGAACAAATGAAGCTTCATTTCATGAAATGAAGAAAATGATATCATTTCTTCCATACGAATTGTCACTTCATTTTGCCTTTCATTTCTATCATTTCTCGAAAATGATGACAATTGCCCCGAAAAAGTAGGCGTATTTTGCTTAAAATATAAATAGGTAAAAAATTTACTAAAAATAAGTTGTGTATTTAGCTTTCTGCTGATAGTTTAGGGCGATGGCAATGCGTTCGCCACGAGGAATTGCTGTCCTGAGGGGTATGTCTTTTTTTTTTGCTAAATATTCCAAAAAGTCCACGTAAGTTTGAAAGTGCCGCCTGTTATTTAAAACAAACAAAGCAGCTGTTTTTGTCAAAGTGTCAAAATGATGACAATTTGTCAATGGAAACGGCTTCATTTTTAGAAATGAAAATGATAAGAAATGAAGCCAGTGGAGGCTATTAGCACAAGTTGTTTTGAATGAAACTATTTTTGGTTTAGTTTCTAACATTTTGGATTTATTTCTTAATTGAGATGTTTGTAATTAAGTGAGAAGTCCTTTGCAATTATCTCAAAATCTATTATACTGAGACATTTTTAAACTCCAGATTCGGATTTAGTGCGTGATTTTACAGAAAGGAATTACATCAATTTGAAGAGGTGGTAAAATCGTGCCAACTTGTGTAATCAGAAAGGTCGCTAAAACAATCTCGTTGTAAAAAAAAGAACAAAAATTTTAGTATAGTAGTATTCCACATATAAAAATGGCTACGCCACTGTCTATTCATATATTCCATCTAAAGTTTCAGAATTGATATATGGCTTAAAATGTATTTAAAAAAGTTTCCATAAAAAAAATTGTAAGTCGAGTTCAGCCTTCCTTTTAAAATTCTCGGGACGGGCATATTGAGAGAGCGAATCAGAAGATTTGGGACGGGCAACACTGGATAAAATTGTCTATAATACAAATCCATGGACAAACAAATTATTATTCTTATAGGTAGTGATAGAACTTCAACTTTTTTCACGTCAAATCTGGCGGTTCTCTCTGGTCTGCCTTGTGCTCTTTTTTTATGAATCCACATTAACCAAAATTAAAGCACAAGAATGTTTATAATCAAGTGAAAAAGTCTATCAGTAAAGAGCAGAGCTGATCACACTGCGAATTTTCTTTTGCCCACAACTTGACTATCGCTTATCCGATCTCTAAAATTCTTTGGTATTTAGAAAGTCAACTAAAGGGAACAGCGAAATTGCCTTGGAAAATTAATTAAAATTAGATCGTCCAACTTTATATAGCATCACTTACTTCAAAACTGGCATAACTCAAAAAATTCGATTTTTGACTTAATGATAATGATGCAGAAATATTCGCTGTAGGTGTTTTGTATTGTGTAAAATTTTCATATTGATATCTTTTATACTTCCCCTGTGAGATGAAACTCTGTCGCTATTTCATTTTACAGGTTCATTACATTAGTGCAAGAGCGTCAGTCGATATGGCGCAAAGACCCTTCGGCTTTTTGTTAAAGCTTCAAAATTTCGAATTTTTTAACGAGCATTTTGAATTTATAATATTTTACTAGATGATATTATTCTTTAGTTTATCTGAGGACTTAAGTTGTATGAATAAAAATCGATTTCGGAAAAATAATAAACATGTTGAGCTAGTATTGAACAGCCGATTGACTCATATGACTACAAAAGTAAAAAGAAGCGTACCCATAAAATATTTTATTACTTGAGCTACAGAAACAAACATATAAGTAGACATTCTCGTTCCTTGACCCTTGCCTTGATTAAATTCGACGCGAAAACTCTGGAATGTCATTGATTTTATAATTTATTTTCTGATACTATAAGTTGTACATTTTTTTAGATCTATTATTTTGAGTTTATTATCATTTGTGGTCTCCCAATTATTTTGGTGTTTGATTCCTGAATTTTTGTATACAAAAATATAGCAATATCCTTGCATCTGTCTTAAGGACGTTGATTTTTTTTAACATTTAGTTGGTTCTAAGAGATTTTAGTTGTGAAACCGAAATGGCAATGACTAGCTAACTGGTGCTAAGTGGATAAACTAATTTTGTCTCCTTATTTTGTTGTACCCTAAATAAATAAAACTGATATTTCCAGTGTAGTTCTAAGTCGCCTATGCACTTGCTTTGCAGGCAATCATATAAACTGGAAAAAGGCCTTTGGGAAAGTTCTGCTGGCGCACCTTGCGCACTATGCGAAATCCTGCCTGCTTTAGAAATCGCTCATACATCTCCAACGGGCGCGTAACCGACGAGTCTTCATCATCTTCAATCACTGATTTCGATTTGCTGACGTTCTCTTTCAGGCAGAAATAGGCATCTGGCGCCAGGCCCAAACGCAAACGGCGGAAGAATGCTACCAAGTCAGTATCGGTTAGATGTCCCAGGACCCATTGACTCCAGATAAGATCATATTGCTTGGTGGGCGTAAACTGCTGAAGACCCACATTATAGATGTCACCCACAGAACTGGACGAAACGGTTTCTTCGGATAAACAGTAGTCCCGGGCCTTCTCGGAAAAAGCCAAATCTTGCTCCACCATGTCAACACAATGAAAACGGGGAATTAATAGATTACGAGAAACTCTACCTATTCCGGCGCCGCAGTCAAGGGCTAATTTTTTCCCAGGAACCCGGATTTCACGTAAGAACACGTTGGATCCTTGAATGTCGATAGCGCTGATGTAACCCATGCCGCCTAGCATTCCATTGACAGTGGCAGGAACATCTGACCAATACTTCTTCGCTTTGTCGTAGAAGGGTACGCGACCAGCGGCGGATTTTTCCTGGTTGTCTTCTTTCTGCAAATTGTTCATAGTCTCCAAATTTGTTTCAGCTTCGGTTTCCATTATTTTAGTTGTTTGTTTATCTTGTAAGTCAAAGCATACTATAACTAATACGAATGTTTGCAGCAACAACAATTTAGCGTGGTGTCCGCAGAGTGTATAACTATAGAGGTAGAGGTTCTTTAAAAGACTGCTTTTATCGATAAGCTATCGACTACTTAACGAGGGTGGCAACTCTACCACCATATGATACATAGTTCGGAATTTTAATTTGTTATTAATTTCCCAAAAATGACGCTCGACTTGGACGCAACAAAGAAGGATGATAAATTATTGCTTACCACCATACAGCAGGAGTACAAGATACTGGCTGAGTAGTGAGTATTTAGCAGCTGGAACGTTATACAAACTCTGTTTCACTTTTATTTATAAATATTTACAGCAAAATGATTGAATCGGAAAAGTTAGCTGGTATCTATGTGATTCCTAGCTATGCGAACTCATTGCGTGAGTATACTTACCTTACTATGTAAGTCTTTCTAACAACATTTAATTTTTCCAGAATGGTTCGGAGTATTCTTTGGTCGACAGGGTTTTTATTTGGAAGGCGTTTTTCGCTTTTCTCTGCTTCTTCCTGATCATTTTCCAGATGATAAAAGTCTGCCAGTAAGCCAATTGCACATCCTTGCAAATATTTAACTTTTTCAATTTGTTCCCTGTTTTGTTTAGACCATCATATTCCAGCAAAGTTTACTGCATCCTCTGATCTGTCCTTATACCCACACGCTAGACATTAGCCACGCCTTTCCCGAATGGCGTTGTGGCGAAGATCATCTATGGCAACTATTAAAATATATGCAAGCCATATTTGCAGATCCTTTGGAGAGCATTCGTCATGTGGAAATGGAAAAGCTGAAGAATGCTGAAGCTGCCGATTTGCTAATTAACAATCGAGAAGAACTGCTGACGCGTATTCAGGACAATATCCAAGAGAGTCGAGCACATATCTACGATACTCCGCCTACAGAAGATCCACACTATATAGTATTTGAAAAGTTTCAGTCGGATGTCCACGGACCAGTTCTAGAGCGTATTAAAGCGGGCAAGAGCAAGCAAATGGAAAGCAATGCACAACAGGCAAGTGCAGGAAACGCTGGAGGAGCTTTGGCAGCCACTGGTCTCTCCTGGGTAAAAGAAGGCGAATTTAAGCCTTTGAGCATTGAATGAATATTTTTAGATTTTAAGTTGTTTAATTGTTATAGAAAACGTAAAGCTGATAAATATTTCATTAATGTTCTATATTTTTATGTATAAGAAAGCCGAGTGCGGGCAACAGTCTCAGTCATGATCTGTTGGCCTTATGCCTTATTCTCTTAATTTCTTTTTAGTCCCGAAACGAATTTTGGTGAAACGGGTGTTTCGGCTAATTGCTCTGATTTTAATTTTGGTTAGCCGATATTTACCGGTACAAACAAACAATTTTTAATTGACTTAACATATTTATCATTATCAAAAAAGTTATACTACTGTTGGCCTAATACACGTGGGGTAATATTATATTTCGGGAATTGCAAATAAAAACAAACATTTATAAAAAAAATGGCCTTATTATTCTTCAAAATATTTTTCTTGAAAATGCACTTTTGCATTCGCTGAAACCAATTGTGCAATTGTCGATCCTATATACGATTTCAGTCATTTTTTCAGAATTTTAAAAGTTGTTGAAGGTGTTTAAAATAAATTAAAACAATAAAATGTACATATTTAAATTGTACTATTCACTATCGTTATTTATAAATTAATCCAGTCATACACAGTGAAGGTTCACTTTATGTCCAAGATGGGGTGAATGTGGAACCAAAGGTCGAAAATGGGGAACTCTGATTCACCGACCGGTCAATGACAGTAGCTTTTGGTTGCATACCTTACAACAATGACCCACCGAAGAAGAAATAGCCTACATCGGCCACGGTTCCGTTGATGGAAAAATATACAGATGACGCTCTGATGGCATCAGAGCCCTCAACAGCACCTTGAAAACCTTACTTAGCAACGCAAATGTGCTGCATAACATTAAATACAGGATGTTCCAGGCTACCTCCAGTTCAATCCTAATGTACGCATCCCAGGTGTGGGGGTTCAAGGAATATGATGATGTTGAGAAGCTACTACGTTTTTATTTAAAAAAGATGTACAGGTTGCCCCGAAATACGCCAAATTACGCCTTATTTGTCGAAACTGGCCTCTCTCCTCTCTACTGCCAAACATTAAACGCACACTTTGCATATATGAGGAAGATAATTTCTTTGCCAGATACCCGTTTGGTAAAAACCATTGCCAAGGACTTACAGTCAAAAAGAGCCCAGTGTTTTGAAGCCTGGAGCAGACTTGCAGAGGAGCACGGTGTTGGAATCTGCATCAGCAACTCTGATTCGTGGTAAGAGGCACACTCACAAATTGTGGAAAAAGTCAGCAACAGCTTTATGGTAAAACATATTCGACAGGCAAGAGCGAGCGAACACAGAATAATCTACAGGCAACTTAACTATTCCTTGGGAGAAAGAAACTATTTCAACAACAAGCACAGCCAAAACCAAATTTCCGCAATATTCAGAGCAAGATGCGAAATGCTAGATCTGAATAACAGACCAATTGCACATTGTGCAACCTTAATGTGAAGGAGGACACTTGCCATTTCATTGGAGTATGCCCGATTCTAAGCGAAATAAGAAACTATACTGGCATCAGGCACAGCTCTCAACGCAACAGGTTGTCATCATTCTGAATGGTGAAAATTGGAACAGCCTACACCAGTATATTAAAGATGCGTCAACATACAGACGGCGAATACACACGGAAGATTTTTAGTTAAGATAATGTTTAAAAAAAAAAGAGGCCTTTTTTCGCATTATTAAATGTTCTAAATACAAAAGCTGACGGCACACTGCCAAAGCTAGTTATTTTCCTCGATTTTATTCCCATATTTGTATAATTTTTTCACGATATATTTAAACCTAATTATGTTAATTTATTGAATAAAATCGCACTACTACTACTACAGATGACGCGAACTGCGCTGCGGGTACAAAACATCTCTTAATTATTTTAAGACACTTGAGGGCTGAAACTTGAAGTCACTGACAGCGGGGGAGGCACTGCGCAGGATACTTCGCCCTAACTGCCTAACCGCCCGCACCGTCGACAACACCCGCCCAACATCATCCGACTCGAAGCTCGAAGCCGGAGCTGCAGGTGGCATTATCGACTGAGCCGAGAAGTTGTTAGTCCTAGAGGGAGTCGCAATGCAGGCCATTCACTATGGCATGAAAAGAAGAACAAATCTTTTCCTAGCTGTGTCAAATGGCATTAAATGGTACATGGGAGCTTTTGTCGTGGTTTTTACCATCGAGGAATCGTTGAGCATTCTGGATCGTTGGCATGGAGCAAGAATCGAGGTCTTAAAAATGTAAAGCGTGTTCTGCGGAAATAGCAGATTAGACTATTTACTGGATTGGAAAACTTTTTTAGGACTACAAGATATGTTCACTTCACCTGGCAATATTTGAAGGCATAATTGAGTCCATGAGATTCTTATACTCTATTTAAGGCCCGTACAGTAATACAGCGATATTGCTGTGAGTCTGCGAATTTGTATTTGTATTTGTATTTATTTAATAGAGTTGACAAATTTAGCTGTCAACATAATAATTAAGATAGAAAAAGAAGAAAACAGATTAATCCTAATCTCGCCTCCACCGAAATTAGGAGAACTTTTTTATGATATGCTCCGACTCACATAAAGTGGGCGGAGGCAAAGATTTACAATTGCTGGGAAGATAAGTGTGACAAAATGTTAAATACATTTACCGACATCGAACCCTCAGAAGCTAATAAATGGTACAAATCGTTATATAACATGCATATGATTCGAAACGGGTCATGAGATTCGAAATTGGATCTACTTATATTTAAGAAAATTGGCCGGAACTGTCTTGTAGGTCTAGGTGGGATCGAAAAATTAATTTGGCTCAGTAGAAAACAAGAGTCAATATGGCCATTTATTAGTTTATGAAGGAACATAACTCCATGACAGATTCTACGATCTTGCAAGGACGGTAGACTTAATAGACGGAGTCTGTCCAAATACGATGGCAGGCGACGGTGTTGTTCCCAGTTAAGTTCACGTAAGGCGAACAGAAGAAATAGAATGGTTAATGTATTTTAACCACCTTCTACAACTTTTAAAATTCTGAAAAATAACAGAAATAGTATTTAGGATCGACAATTGGACATGTAAAAAACGAAGGTGGAAACTCAACTAGAAGTCTTAAATCAATGGTGTTTAAGATTTCGAGGAACTTGTAGGTAACGGCTTGCATCTTAAAAATCTGAAAAACTATTCCTGGGGAGTGTATACAGGCCAGCTTTGACCAGAAAAAAATTTGGAATTTTTTAATTGATAGATAGCTCGAGAAAGGCTTGTGATTATAATGATAAAAATCGCTGTTAAAAATTCAGGCTTGGTACTAGAATTATAAAAAAATCGCTAAATTACTTTTGATTGATATACTTTCAAACTGCATACTCAAAAAATTTATAGCATCGGGGGCCGGCTCCCCTACAAATCCGGCTATGCCCTTTATGGAAAACAAAATTTTTTTATTTTCGGGCTCTATCTTTTAAAACCGGGATGATATCAAAAAAACTGTCAATGTGATAAATTAGAGGAAACAGGGGTCTATCCATTAATATTCCTTAAGATTTTCTGTGTCATCAGACCTTTTTTGTAGAATTTTTTAAAATTGGAAAAAAAAACTATTTTATCAACTAAATCAAAAGTTCGTGTTTGGTTTTTCTGTAACATTCTTCAACGCAGCTTTCATTAAAATAAATTTGGTTGGAATAGGACACTTAATGTGGCCACAACGAGCTCGGTTGTTGGCCGTCGCTTTAACTTTAAGTTCTGCACAGGTGTTCCCGATGCTTTCCGCTTCTCTACCGACAGTCCTCCTCTAAGTTTCTTTGGGTCTGCCTGGTGTCTGGCCGAATCCATCCAGCGGGTTCCACTTCATTGCCTTCCTAGCGATATTGCCCTTACTTTTTCGCAATGTATGCCCTATCCAGCTCCAAATACACAATATGCAACGCAGGGATCGGTTCACATATGTTTGAATTTTCGACAATAAGGAAGTTCTTATTTTCCATGTGGAGGAACCTCCTGGCACTGGCATTACGTTAGACTTGAAAAGCCTGATTTTGAGCCAGTGTGGATAGGATGAGCATCGCCAAACGGCCGACTGCATCCCAAAAGCACCCTTAGCTTTCTAAAGGCGCAACTTCACATCGAGTTCCGCTGAATTGGTTCAATGGGCTGATCATCCAAAACCAGCGCATAGGATTGTCCGGAACGAAGGCCAAGCGATTTAGTTTTGCAAGTAAATAGTTGAAAGATTTCAACATTGCTCTTTACACTTCAGTGAAAACACGAACGAGGATGTAGAAATGTAAAATTGGCTATACAGCCCATCAAATAGGCCAAGCCAAGCTTCTCACAATCTCTTGGCGTGTGTGCTTTAAATTTTTCGCACAAGACAAAGGGACCTACAGTTTAACGCCGAATCCGAACGGCAAAGTTTGAGAATTCGCTTTATCATGGCTAGTTACTTCACAGCTGGTGAAGGTGTCCGGATGTGTAAAAGCTATTTTCTAAAGAAAGAAAAAAACTTTTTTATTTGATGTTCCGAGGCGGGATCGAACCCACGACCTACCGCCCAGCAATCCAGCACACTAACCGCTGGGCCACACGCGGCCACTCGAACGAATTGTATGTACATATGATGTATGAAAATGAAAAAACAAACTGTCACACGTCATTGTGTGATCTCGTGTGTTCAATTTGGCGATGTCAGTATTACATCTATACCATAAATTCGTAAAAAAAAATCTGTGTGTAAGGGCTATCTAACCGTGCACCAAATTGTATGCGGTTTTTTTTAAATGATAGCCAAAGTATGTGGCATGGTTTTATAAAAAAATGTTTACTTTTCTATAAATAGGTTCCTTAAAAATTAGTCAAAAAAATCTCAAATTTGAGCCAAAAATGTGTGTTTGAAGGCCTATTTCATTTCATTTTGTGTCATTCTGTAGAATGGAACATTTTATGACAGACAAACTTAGCATTAAATTCATGAAATGCAAGTTTTATGAAAATCGGGCAACTATACTATAATCGCTCCCAATCTCGTTACTCATCAATATTATATGCTAACACACAATTTTGTCAAGTTTCATCCAAATCGGATGACTATAGCATATAGCTGCCATAGGAACGATCGGTCAAAAAATAGTTCCAATGAGAAAAACTATTTTGTTTGCAATGGTAGCGACTTTATACTTTTGAGTTATGAATATTATCTGTTTCAGCATAATTTTGATCAAAATCGGATGAACCAATATCGACCACTACCTTAAGCAGTCAGAAATCAGTCGCCTACCAAGAAAATAACTTGTAAAAATTATAAGACTTAGACTCGGACATACAAGGCTCACCCACGAACATCGGTTTTAAGAAAACAATAGCAACTACTGCCACCTCTGCAACTCAACTGAACCTCTCACAATAGAGCACGTCCTAAACGAGTGTATTTCACTGCAAAGACAACGGAACTGCTTCCCCAACCGAAACCTAACCTCCTTCCTTACAGATCCTTCTCCAAAAAACCTTCTAGATATAATTAAATTCCTTAAATCATTGGATATTATTCATATGCTCTAATAACTATTAATTTCAATATACAATTGTACACAATCTGTCACTTTAAATTTAAGTCTATCATTATATCCACCTGTATTTTCAATCAAATTGTAAAAAAAAAATCAAAAGAATCATTTCAGAAAAAATTTTCAAAGAAAAATATTGATAAATAAGCCGGTGGCGGTGAATCTCCAGAGGTGCCTTGAAAAAAGTGGTTTTGCGGTGTACATCAGAACTCAAAATCTACTGAACCGATCCAAAAAAGTTGATTCGCATTTTCAAGGTGATGGATTCTCGAGGTAATCAGGAAGTTTTTTTTTCTTTCGCTCATCCGATCTTTATCAATCCTTCTGCAAATCAATAAATAATCTTGATTACTAAATATCTTTAGAAAGTACGAACCGCATATCCACAAAACTGTGGAGATATATCGTTTTTTTTCCAAATTGAGGGGGCTGTCTGCAAGTATAAGACGTTTATGTCCCATACATATCAATCCTCTATCTCTTACCATCTCTGAAACCTGTTTGTTCATACGAACGGACGGACGGGCAGACGGACATGGCTATATAAATGATTCATTCTCTCTTTTTCATATTTTTGTACAAACTTCATATACAGAGTATACAAATTATAGTAGAATAGGTCATTAAATTTTTTATTTTTTAAAATAATGTTTTTAAAAGTAACTTATATGGTTTCCATTACAGTTAATTTCGATCCCTGTTTTTTATTTTATTTATTTAATGCAGCTTACAATAGAACAATTTTTGCTTGATAAGGTTGCTTAGGCTGCTTAAACACCGTTTGATACATTATAACCTTATAACTTGACGCTTTGCATTCCGGTTACTTAACATATTCACCTAGTTCCTCGTTCATGGGATATCTGCGACTTTCCTTTACCCAATCTGTTTCCAATTTGAATTTTTCACCCTGCCAATTGAAATGTGTGGGTGATTCTTGACTTTTGGAAAATTCGAAATATTGACTCAATTCGATGGCCAGTTTAGAGCGGACCAAACCAATGCCACCCACTAGAGGCCAAGCTGGATGATAAACTCGACCGGTACGGGGATGCATATAAAGTCTGTGCGGTTGGAAGGGGCTGGTTAAAACCTGACCGGCATGGGCATAACTTAGCAATGCATCTCCTCCTTCGGGCTTTTCCAATAGATGTGAAAACACTACGGGCGTATCATCGCAGCGTATAAAATTACGCTCACGTCCACAGAGGGAGATGTAAGGAAAGTCACGCTGAAAACGTTGTGTCTGGTTCAGGCGCAGGCGAGAGAAAAAGAATTTGAGAAAATCCTTTTCCTTGAAGCAGCTGGTAAAGTTCTTCATTCTTGCATCGTCCAGGAAGAGCTGCAGTAAATGTAAATATGTACTACATACTAGTTCAGGCTTACAACACTCACCATTCCCTCGTGATCTATGTAGTAGAAATATTCGCGTATTTTTGGCTCTGGGGATTGGCCCTGTATGTAGTGAACTTGGCGTGTGAGTAAACGCACACAACTTAATTGTTTTAAATTTAATAATAAATTACATTGTTTAACCATCATTTTGTTAAGCAAAACCACAGAGACCGAACAGCTGTTCTGGCTGTTCTTCTTCTACTAGCTCTCAGCTGTTCTGGGCATGTTTATTTGCCCTTCTTCTTTCCCGTTCCCCCTCCGCTGGTCTTTTGCATGCGTCCCACTTGCATGTCCTTCAATTTGGCATCTAGACGTTTCTTAGCCGTCTTGAGATCCTCCTCATGCCGTACAGTCTTTAGGGGCTTGGGATGTAGAAATTTCTTGCGCTCATCCTTTTTAATCTCTTCGCCACAGCCATGAACTTCAGGCAGGCCATGTTTAAAGCAAAATCTCTTCTTGCAGTGCTGACAGTCCTGACCCATGAGACTGGTCTTGGCCTTACAGCGTGGAAAGTCACAAAGATTATCCACTTCTTTGACGGCCGTTAGCACATCGTCTAATTTGAGATCAACCATTTCACTGGGTATTCGCTCGAGAAGCTCCAAAGTGTTGTTGGTTCCATAGTTAGTACGCTTGCCGGGTTGGGGCGGTGGGAAAAGAGGTGCTTCGTCAGCTTTGGCGGCGGCGCTTGCTGATGAAGTTGAAGGTTTGTTTTTTTTGCTGGAATCTTCTGTAAAAAGCAGGCAATGGATGAGTATTGCATAACCAATTGTCTTTTTATTTAATATTACCAGCCATTATGGTTTTTATGTGAACAATGTTAATTTAATGAAGGAAATCAAAATTTCAGGTTGCTAAGTCAGACAGCTGTTTTGCGACTTCTACTTAGAAGCTGGTCACTCTTCTAATTGTTGTGTCATCGAATTAACTGGAGTATATCGATAAATATTTAAATGTAGCGGACTTTTGAATTACGTCTTATGTTACGAGGAGCAGGGGTGGGCGTCAAATACAAACAGAAGGGCGAATGATTTTTCACATCAATATTCAATTTGTCTCCGGAAAAAAGAAATGCATATAGTAGTCTTTGGAAAACACTAATATAATTGTCGGGTCGCCGAGGCAAAATTGTCTGCGTCTGAGTACCGTGAGTTGACACATTCTATGTTCTTTGGTTTTTTTGTTCGACGAAATGTTCGTCGTAACTGGAGGTGTTCGTGACAGATTTTGTATTCGACGTTTTATTTGCAAAGAATAAAATTGTTTCTATATTGCGAGTGTTCGTCCGTCATTTGTCAAAAATATCTGTAGAGTGAACCGTGCTCAAATGAGCAATAAATTGTTGCTGGAATTTATTGAATGCCCCCAAAATGATCAAATAATGCTTTAGGCTAATTTGTATCCATCTAGACCATTATAGTGTTAGTTTCCGTTGCCATATTTTCATGTAAACCTGTTTGAGATTTCTTAGAAAATGATGTTCGTGAGAAATGTTCGCCTGGTTAGTGGGCAAATGAATTCTAGTTCGTCAAACAATTTCGTGTGTGGATGGCCTGCTTAAGCTAAGTTCACACAGTCAAATTATTTTACACAAACTGTCATGGCGAAGTTTGACTACTAATAAAATCTTCATAAAAATTTAAACTTATAATTTTTTTGTGCAAATTTCGCAATTTCTTAGACCGGGGCGGAAACAAATCCAACATATCAAAGATCTTTAAAATCCGCCCAGCCGTTTTGGAGCTATAAGTGATATACCACACACGATATTGGTTTATACCAGGGACCAATTTTCATAATTTTTTTATAAAAATTACAAAATAAGAGTTATTTTGAAATTTTTTTTTGAAAAAATTATTTTTAATTTTATATTTTTTTAATTTTTTAGAAAAAAAATTTTAAAATAAAGATCTTTATAAAAATTATCAAACAATTTTTATTCATAAAAATTAAAATAAAAATATTTGACAATTTTATTATAAAAATTAAAATAAAATTAAACCAAATAACTTTTTAAACCAATTACAAATATTTTTACATATATGGATCTGTCACTATGTATGTATATATTAGACGGACCTGGAAGCACCAAGGTCACGCGTTTATTTCTCACATAAGAAAGCCTGAGGAAAATCAGAGTTTTTATAATCCGTGCAGAAACGTTGCTTGCTGCAGCGTACCACCAGCCATTAGAGAAACGAGTTCGAACCACAACGGGGAAGGTTTTTATTTTCTTTGGGTTAAATAATATAATAATTAAATAAGTAAAAAAACTTCCCCCTTAAGGATTCGAACTCGTTTCTACATTAGCACCGCGCTGGGTATAACGTCGATAAGACTGGTTGATTAGAAATACCAAGGTAACAAGACCTAAGTTTTGGTGTTCATAATAAAAACGACAGGCCACCGGAATTTTCTGATTATGGTATTGGGTGTTTTAAATTATTTGAGTTTAATTTTTATTTTAATTTTTATAATAAAAATTGTCAAATTTTATTTTTAATTTTTATGAATAAAATTGTTTGATAATTAAAGGTTAAAAAAATAAAATTAAAATTAAAAATTCTTATTTTAAAATAAAAAAATAATTTTTTCAAAAAATTTTTATATAAAAATTAAATTAAAATATAAATTAAAAAAAATAATTTTTATATTTCCGTTTTAAATTTTTAATTTTTTTCCCATAACTGTTATTTGCAGTCGAACTTTTAGTGTTGACAACTTTTAAATTTATGGTTTTTTGTTGTTGTCAATGTCTGGCCACACTGTGACAAAGAGTTGAAAGAGGTGCTGCCCCGTATATCAAAGCTTTTCTATAAATTGCGAGCCCACCACACATTTCGCCTGATCATAATAATAGGTACAGTCTCCGTTTCTCACAAGTATCATGTGAATAATTTTGTAATCAGTGATCTTTTGGTAACTAAAGGTAAATTAAGTATAGGTCCTGTCAATACAGAGAATTAAATAATTATTTTTTTTTAGAAAAAATGGGTCGAAATTCTCATTGTACTAAAGAAGAAGCTCGATTGGTTCTTAGTCTGAAAAAAGAGGGCAAATCTTTACGAGCCATCGCCAAATTAATGAACAGGTCTCATAATTTTGTTAAGAATGCATAAGAAAGAAAACCAAGACAGGAAACCCGTGGAAGGTCACAAAAAACAACAGAAACCCTCGACCACTACATAGTATATTTGAGCAAAAAGGGCCCATTTAAGTCATCGAAGGCTACTGCAGCCGAAATTGGGAATTCAGTTAGTGCTCCAACTATCCGAAGACTACTACAAGATGCCAACCAACAAGAAGAATTGCCAGAAAAGTCCCACTTATGCGCAAAAAAAATATCACCATGAGGGAAACTTTTGCAAGGGACCACAAAGACTGGGTAGTATGCACCGGGGAGAAAAAATGGAGAAACATATTATGGAGCGATGAAACCGAGATTAATTTATTTGGGAATGACTGTGAAAGGAATGTTCGACGCCCTAATGGAAAGGAATTCCATCCACGGTTTGGCAATATAATGGTATGGGGTTGCTTCTCCTGGTACGGCGTAGGTCCAATTTATCAGACTACGAACAAAATGAATTCTGAAGAGTACAAATCCATATTGGAAACAGTTATGGTACCGTATTCTGAGGAAAATATGCCATTACGTTGGGTATTTCAGCAAGATAATGATCCTAAACACACATCAAGGCTCTTATCTAAATTTTTCGAGGACCAAAAAGTTGACGTTCTGAAGTGTCCAAGCTAATCCCCGGACCCTAACCCCATTGAAAACTTGTGGGGAGACTTAAAAAAGAAATTGGCAAAGCATTCATTTTCAAATAAACAAAAATTATGGGAAGGTGTCCAAAAACTGTGGTATGAGACACCAGTAGAGACCTGCCAGGCTCTTATTAAAAGTATGCCAAAACGAATAGCAGTAGTGGACAAAAATAGAGGTGGATACACTGGATACTAACTAACTAAAAGAACACAAAATGGAAATTAAAATTTTTTTTCTTACCAACACATGAAGTGTACCTATTATTATGATCACACTGAAACGTATCTGAAACACAAAATGATCTCTTTAATGGTATATTATTTTCCTATGTTACAATTAAATTTATTTTATTAAAAACAATCAGTTAAGATGATGATGCAGGCGCTCGATCGCGTATGGCACGAGGGCCTGCTTTGTAAGCTCAAGTCCCTCCTCCCGCCAGAACAATATCTATTGATCCGCTCGTTTCTCATTGGGCGCCTATTTACGGTTGAGCTGAGAGGCGAGCGATCTAGCATCCGTCCCATTCTTTCACCTCGGATCGCACCTTCATAGCCACGTATGCTGACGATACCGCTTTTCTGCGACTTCCAGGGTGAAGAGTCCCGTATTCGGAATCTTCTGTTAAATTCCTTGGTGTGACTTTGGACCCATGTGGTGCGAGCTGCAGCTATAGTCGCATCTAAGTCCAAGGACCTCGATTGGCATCTCAAACCTCGTAGCGGACTTTCGTTGCAGTGCAAAATCCTTGTCTACAAATCTATTATCATGCCATCCTGGACCTGGGGGATCCGTTTGTGGGGCACAGCACGCTCCACTACACTCAAGAAACAAGAATCTTCTATAAGCGGAGTACTTCAGCGCATCGCGCAAGCTCCATGGTATGTTAGACATACAACCTTATATCGTGATCTGGATGTTTTGCCACATGCGCCCTAATAAATTTGATCGACTGGTGGCCCACACCAACAGACTTGCCTCTTAATTGGCCACAAAGAGGGACTCAACCCAAACGACGCTGCTAATTCCGACGAAGACACCACCCCCAGGACCTCTGCGGTCCAATTGTTACCTAGGCGTTTGCACTTTCTAAGCCCTGGGTTATATTAGTCCGCTTGTTAACTATTTCTAAAGATGTACCAAATATTGCCAACCTAAACCAAAAAAAAAAACGAGAGCGTAAGTTAAAGTCGGCTCTACCGACCGATATACCGACGCTGAAAAAATTTCCCCAGTGTTCCTGCAGTCCTTAGCGTGACCACCCCCAAAACCTGTGCTGTCTTTTTCTCATAACTTGAGTTCATCCGATCCTTAGGCATTTGCACGTACTGTCTAAGCCCTGTGATAACTTTATATTAGTCCGTCTTGTTAACTATTTGTAAAAGATGTACCAAATATTGCCAAAAATATCATTAAACCAAAAAAAAAAAAAAACGAGAATAAGCTTGTTTCAACGGTTAGCGACTTCGACCAAACTTCGCAGATCACCTTAAAAACATTTAATATTACCCATGACCGTGTTTGAGAGCGGTAATGTTCAGAACAAAATAGTTTATTTCACTAAAACCCATTTTCCGAGCAAACATTTCAATGGCAACTACAAGAAGCAGTCTTGTAATGCAATGGTTTTGCAATATGGAGCTGTTTTTTTTTGGTGGCGCCGAAAATCGCTCTCTCTCCTCTCACACAAAGTTGAGAGCGTAAAAATCTAAAAATAGAATGCACTTGCTTGCGTGAGTAATGCTTGAGAATACGTGTGCACTTACAGTCGTCGGCTGTCGCTGTATGCGTACAAAAACGCGGCTGGCTCTAGACTCTAGAGTCTAGAGTGCTCTCTCTCTCTGGCATCTGGACAAAATTTCAACAGAGCGAAAAGCCAGATGAAAAGCCAGGGGGAAAAATCGTGTGCAAAAAAATCGTATGGCGTTACTCATCTTCATATTCTAATGTCTTTGGTTGTACATTATTATATTCAGTAGTGTCCTTGAAATCTCTAGAGATTTTCGTTTAAACGATTGCATTTCGCTCTTAACCTCGACGATTTTTTAAGTAAACTGACAAAAAGAGGTTCATTAAAGCTGGAATGACACGTTCATATTGTAGCAATTTTTCGTGACACTTAACTGCGCCCATGTTAAGACACTCGTTCCGCGCTCTTCCATCGCAAGATATTCTTTATCAAATAAGTCGAGGTCCCAGTTGCTGTCCTCGCTGTACACCTGCAAGTATCTGTTGATGCGTCAATTTAACCCTTGAATGCCGTTTGTTTATTGTCTTCGTCTATTGAGTTCTACACAAGGGGTTAATAAATGGTTTTAAATTAAGCTAATATCTTGTATTATTTAAACAATTTGTAACTGCCTCTTCTAAAATGTGCACTAAAATACGTGTACGTTTCCAAAAAACATATAACATGACAATTGTAAACATTTTGCAGTATATAAAAGCCATTCATAAATGTTGCTAATTTAATGTAAATGCCAATTATGCCGGAAGCAGTCAAATATCATATTTCCAACGTTGATTACAATTTATTCTCGCAGGGACATTTGTTGGCACACTCACAGTCCGTGGTGACGACTGCATGAATAGCCTTGGCTACATAGTCGATGTTGCCCGTATTCAGACCACACATATTAATGCGTCCCGTTTTCAGCAGATAAATGTGATATTTATTGATGAGCTGGCGCACTTGTTGCTCGTTCAGTCCCGTATAGGAGAACATGCCAATTTGCTTGACAATATGATCCCAGTTGCCGGGCGTGCCGAGTTCAATGAGCTTATTGCGTAGCATTTGTCGCATTTCACGTATGCGACTCGACATCGATTCGATGCAGCTCATCCACTCGCTACGCAATTCCGGAGTGTTCAACACCTTGGATACAATGCGTGCGCCATAGGCTGGTGGATTCGAGTAGGAGCCACGAATAATCAGTGTTAGCTGTGAGTGAATGGCATCCTTTGTGGATGGATGCTGTTGAACCACGGTTAAGTTGCCGGCCCTCTCACAGTACAAACCGAAGTTCTTGGCAAACGATTGACAAACGAAGAGCTCAAATCCTCGTTGCACAAAATAACGCACGGCCCAGGCATCACGATCCGGATCACCGCTGGCAAAACCCTGATACGCCGAATCGAACAGTGGGAACAGTTTCTTGCGCTCCATCAGATCAGCAATTTCCTTCCACTGCTCCTGGGTGGGATCCATGCCAGTGGGATTGTGAGCACAGGCATGCAAAATGATCACAGATCCGGGTGGAGCTTGATCCAAATCAGCCAGCATGCCCTTTAGATCTAACTCACGTTTGTTTTGCTCCCAATAGCGATATGAATGCAACTTGGTGTAGCCTGAATCCACGAAAATCTTGTGATGATTCTCCCAGGTGGGATTCGAGTAGTACACTGTGTTACGATTCAACTGCTGATGCAAGAAATCAGCAGCCACGCGCAAGGCACCGGTTCCCGAGATGGTCTGGACACCAAAAGCACGTTTCTCCTTGAGAGCGACTGAATCGGCACCCAACACCAATTCCGTGGCCGCACGTGTGAATGTATCGAGACCTAGAATAAAGAGGGTCACATTGCAGTAGGTGAAATCGAGAAGGGAAGTGTTTTAATTACTCACCAGTCACTGGTAAATACTCATGGTTAATTGCTTCATCGCTGGCAATGGTCTTTTCGGTATTCCGCACCACAGGCAACACCCAGGGCTGGCCTTCATCAGTTCTGTAAGCTGGAAAAGAAGAGTTTGAGAAAAGTTTTAAGACAGACATCCCATTCAACAAAAAGAGAATCGGAGAAAAGTCCGGGGTGAAATTCTTGATTTGCTCGTTGTTCCAAGACATAAGATCGCGAAGGCAGAAGAGGGAAAAGATACGAATCGTAAACAGATTGTCAGGATGTGTCTCCAAATAAAAGCCTGAAATAAGTCTCAAGGCGCTCTATAGCTGCCGCACCATCATTAAAACATACGCACTGTAAAGTCCTGGAGCGGAATTTAGTTACCAGAGTTTGATTCGACGGCATTATAGTTTTGGTACAGCAACCGCTGCGAAGGAAATGGACTTTTCATAGCCAGAAGAATTGTGTCCAATACGTTTCTAAGCCTCCAACCCAGGAATCAACTCTAACACCCTCTAGATATGCTATGATCTAAGACGTGTGTTATTTTTATCCATTCGTCCTCTTTTTCTTTAATATAGTTCCTTGAAATATTGCGTCTGAATATTTCTTTGTTACCATGCATATTGTGACATTCTGTACATTCTGTGGCATCTATAAAGTCCAAATTGGTATAATGGAATATCTTCTTTCGTGCTATTCTTTAGGCGCAGAGGTTTTCTTTCAAAGTTGCGTTAACAGGAAATATATTATGTAAAGAAGTGGTATCAAAAGAACATTGGAAATCGCTACAATCTAATACTTGTGCTGGTTTATCTTCAGGGATTTAGTAGACGTTATCATCAAAGTTTAATCAAAATTGCGTTGTGTTGTTTCTAGGGGAAAATAAATAAATTAGTTTAATTTGTGTATAACCATAACAAACCAATTAGAGTGTGATAAACAGAGTGAGAGTGAAATGCGAAACAGTTAGATAACATGGCAAAGATAACAGGTTTGGGGTATAAATTCGCTATTGATACTGAAAATTGTCATAAAATTCTAAAACATTTGAATTAGGATAATTTGAAGCTCATTCACTACCAACCAATAAAACAAAATTCAAGGTCATATCTTAATTAAAAAACATTTTACACTGCTTAGGAACCCGATGAATATATTTCACTCTGTATTTCCAAACTTCACAGCAAAATTTAAGTTTTAAGCTAGGTACTCAGACGCTAAAAATTTTGTCGGAGCCCATCTAATTACATAGCTCAGGAAATACGCTCTTGAAAATTGTCGGATCGCATTGTCAGAGCGATTACTGAGCAACCTACAATTCGCTAAGACATTAAGCATGGATATGCCAACTCGTTTTATCGAAAACAGCATATAAATTGTTGGGTCTGGAAATTATAAAACTTGATTTGATAATTATCAGAGTCAATATCATATAACTTGAAAGAGCCGCGCTCCTTGCCAAGTCCACCGTTTGTATCTGGTCTATACGGCTTTTAAGCTGTAACCAAAACATCTTCATTGCGGTGATACATGCAAAAAAAAAATGATTTTCAGAGGTACCTTTGAGGAAAGCAGACTAAAATACAGAACTAAAATTATTTAAAGAGCTGCGAGGTGGACAATCAAGTGGAGCTGATCAAAGTGGTAGAGTCGCATTTTTATTTAAAGTGGCCAATAAAAAGCATTTCGACACAGGTCAAACGACACGACCAAACAGCCAGTCAAATGTAAAACTTCATATTATCGGAAATATGTAACTTTATATTGAAAATCTAAATATCAAATTTAAAATAACTTCAAAACTTGTTAGGAACCGGGTTTTTTAAATTTTTTTTTTTAATACTTGTTTTACACAGCCCAAAGGTCCAGAAGCCGAGCTTCTCTCAACCTCTTGGCGGGCTGATAATTTTCGCTTTCGGGACCTACAGTTTAAGACTCTCTTCTGGTGTAGGCGGCTGAATTGTTACTGTTTTTAAAAACTTGTGAAAAGAAATCGGAAATAGATTTTGTAATTCTGTTTCTTTATTTTGGTCTTTTAAAAAGAGGTGTGTTGATGGTTCGCAGCTTTCCGGGAGTAACCACTCAAATTTGAAAGTAAACCGGGTAAGTACGAATGCCTTTAAATTTTGAAAAAATCCGTTCAGTAGAACTTGAGCTAAGCTCGAAAAACGTGGTTTAAAGAAAAACGCGTTTAAAGTTAAGGTAAAGGGTAAATCGGTTTAAAAGTTCTCGAGAAATTTTGGTCAAGGTGCGTCAAGACATGGCAAAAATAAGAATCTCCTAAAAAGTAAAACTTTTTTTTCAAAAGTAAGTTTTTGAAATATTCGAACATTGTATAATTTTTTGAAGTCTTTTGATAGAAAAAAATACGGAATTTTCTAAATACGAGGGTCAATGAAAATTTGTTCATATTCGGGAAAAAAAAAAAAAATGGGGGCAAAAAAATTGAATTTGTTCATTGGATCGGATCTGCTTGAAAGTTTTACAGGATATTTTTACAACCCCTAATAGAACATTTTATTATATGTTCCGTGGCGGGATTAAACCCATGCCTTTCGATCTCTATGCTCCTAAAATCCAATATTTTTTTTAAGTTCATAGCTTATGACGTAAATTGGTTTTTGAAATGTCAATGTGCTAGGAATTTTTTCCCATAGTTTCAAGTTAATCGGAATAAAAATGTAGATGAAGGATTGTTAATTTGTTTTGATCACAACTAAATTTCGATTTCTTCACAAGTAATTTGCTAGGATTGCGGCAGCCCCAGCGGAGAGTTTGAGAAGTGTGTCGTCAAAGTCGTACGTTCACAGTTGCTCGTTTATTTTATATTCTATAAATTTTAAAGAACATGTGTCCAAGTCTTGTTATTGTAAAACTTTGGCGAGTTTTGTATGTATATTTCACTAAAATATAATTTTACCAAAATATATATTGCTAATGACAAGCTGTAGCTTTTTTAATTGGGTACAATAGTTTTAGCTCAGATGTTAATTTAAGCATGTTTATGCAAAAAGTTATAAAATGATTCATTAATTAGCTAAATTCCTTCAGTATAAGTACAGTCAAATCCCGTTGCATATTTCTATATTCATTAATGTCTAAATTGACTTGACAATCTGAGACTGGTAATATGTTTCAAAATATAACAAATACGGTTATAAGCAAATACAAATCATAAAACATTTTAAAAGCAAAGCTTAATACAAGGTGTTTAAACCCATAATGATTTTAGTCTTACGACTAAATTCTGATAAATGTAAATTCGGTTACAGAATCTAAATCATTTGGAATCACACATTAATATTTTAATGAACAAGCAAAACGGGTGTCAGAAAGGTTGATGACTTTTCCCCAACTCACAAATAAATAACAAACAAATAAACTATATGCTGACGTTTGCCAGTCTTAGAGCGAAAACAAAAGCGAAAAGCTTGATTGTGGAAAAATTATGCAATAACATTCATAATAACAACAAAGGTGAAATGTGGCGACCGAGCGACCCATTCATGGACCCACTTGACAAATTCTAAATAGTACAAATGTATGGGAAGATAGCGGGTCTGTTGAAAGAAATACACAATCATAAATAAATACTATATAGGCTTATCATTAGACATAATTATACTCATGTGTTCAATGCAAATATATATACATATTTATGTACAAGACACATATCGACGGCGGCAGCAACTAGTCGGAAGACTAAGGGAAACGGAAGTGTTCCTACTAAATGTAGGTACTCTAAATTTAAGTACCCATACTTTTTTTTGTATATTAAAAACTTATAATTAATATTTCTTTCTATTACTTGAACCATAATTTTTATTTCCAACTGGTAACTTGGTTCTGGTTATTGCTGCATGCCAGAAACAAAAAATCAAAACAACTTATTTGCCTCCATTGACTTCCAAACGACCTCCAGGCACAGTGGGGCTGGTCAATTAAGGTGGCAGGAGCGGGCGAGAGGGCTTTTAGCAAATCTACATAGGAACACACACACTCACACAGAGATAAAACTACATACATACATGTGTGTATTTACATCTACTGTAATGTCATTCAGAACCCACAATTTGTCTGTGCACTATGTTTTCTTTACTTACCCCCCACAGATAAATTGACTTTGTTGTTATTATCATCGTCCCTGAAAGCTTGCGTCAAAGCAAACACTTCGATCGCCGGTCCTTTTTCCACACTGGAGTAAATAGACATCTTGGTTTGAATTTGGATGAAGCGACAATAACAAATGAATCTAAAAAATAGAGAGCAGAGTGCCGGAACGAGCTGAAGTGTGACCAAACTGCGCAAACGCAAAAATGCTGATTTCGTATTTAAATGAAATACCGTTACATGTAATCAGGGCACAGTGGGCGACCCCATAGGCCAAAAATAAAAACAGAAATTCAAAATTATCATGAAATAAGTGGATGTACCAACTCTAAATTGAGTATTGTTGGCATCACTAACTTTTCTGTTCATTTAAGCCTCAATTTCTAAAATAACATACGAATTGAAAGTACCTGTTCTCTTACTATTTTTGTTTTTGAAGCCTGTGTAACATACTCAAATCAAAAATATTACATTAAATATTATTAAAAGTGTCAAATAAATTGAACGATTTATGCATTTTGATCGCAAAGGAATTAACTTAATTTTAAATTAATTATATGAGTTTTATTTGTCGTGTGCCTTTTGTTAAGTCCATTTTTGTTCATGTGTAATTTTAGTAGGAGTTGCAGATTTTTCTTAGCACGAAAGGTTTTAGTTGTGCTTATTTTTGCTGCTTTCCTTTTTGAATATCGGCTTTATGTTTCATATGGACTGAAAATTCAAATGGAATTTTGTAAAAAAAATGGAATGAATATTGACAAACCAAGAAAACAAATCAAGGGGAAACACGACGAGGAGATTCTTTCAATCGGAAATTACAGGCATCCAGAAGGAATTGATTGGCAGATGCGCAACACTATTGCAGACTATGTCTTCAGGATACAAAATAAATGCTGAAGAATTTAGAATATACACGTACCGATTAAGAACTGATTGAGATGTATCCTTTGTATTACCACGTATCGTTTAAGCGTTTATCCTTGGATTGCACGCGGTCTAATATCACAGTGCCTTTAAAATAAATGTTGTTTATGGTCACCCTAACTTACGCAAAGAACAGCTGATTAGACGGCATTGTACATCAAAGTTTGCCTTCCACATGTCAAGCATGTCTATATAGTCAGATCTCGGGATCCATTCATGAGAAATATGCTTACATTTTAACATTCCATAACAAAGAAAGCAGAATTTGGAGCTTGCCTTTGCCCATACGCAACTTCTGAGCGCACTTAGTTTTCAATAAAGGGGGTCTATAACAGGGTTCCCCAAGCAGAGAGCGCCAAAACGTGACTGTGTCTCTCTCTAACACACAATGAAGGTTGACTTTGGCAAGCATTCGGTAAGAATTGGCAAGTAAGTTCGTGGCCCCGGGACTATCGTTGGGGAACTCTGGTCGATAAACATCCTTCTATCCAGCTGAGCGAAATCCCTCTTCCTATTGGCTGTTCCCTATTGGGGACACTTATAAACGTTCAGTGGTAACGTTCGCTCCAGATGACTGTCAGGGCTCACACATGAAACCCAAAACACTTGGCAAAAACAGATGGAAATGTTTGCCTGAACACTGCCCGCCCTGCCATAGGTTGATCCCGCCATAGGTTGGTCCTGCTTTTTTCCCGCTCTTTAAATGCATTGCAGACGGAGAGGAATTGGTACAGATAATAACAAATAAGGAGGAGCAGGAAAAGGCGAGAACGAAACTCTCACTACTAATCAAAGACTGTAGGAACAAGAAACGGGAGAGTGCATTAGATCGCGCATTAACTGACACAGTGGAGCAGACCAAAACATTTCTACACAAAAATGACGGAATCTTAATTTTAAATTCGGACAAAGGTAATGTGAAAGTGGAAATGGAAAAAGAGGAATATAACCAGAAAATGGAACAAATACTTGACGAGTTGAACACATACAGGATCTTACGAAAGGACCCCACATTAAGGTTACAGACCGAAAATAACGCATATGTTGAAAAACTTTACACATCGGGAATAATCACAAGGAAAGAAAAATATAGACTATCGACGAATACAGCCTTACCACCCAGGATTTATGGACTTCCCAAGATACACAAGGGGAACACGCCCCTACGACCAATTTGCTCGATGATAAACTCGCCGTCTTATCACCTATGCAAATATTTGGTCAACATCTTGAAGAAATTGACATTAGACTCCAGATACAATGTTAAAAACACATTTGAATTTAAGGCGCGAATAAATGATTCCCACGACGAAAGAATAGTTTCGTTTGATGTGGTGTCAATGACCGTGTTCAGCAGAACAACTTGCTCCATGATCAATTATAAATTTGCAATAGTCTTCCTACTAAACTTGAGTAACGCGGCATCATAATAGCCAATTTGAGGTATCATGATACAGGAGCATGTATCAAAGGAATAGTATGCTACTTTAAAGTGATACTGCTCCCTCCAACAGCAAAAAAACTACTAGATGCTAGTGTTGGGTAAAGGTTGTTCTTTTCGCTGAACATGTTCACTTGTTCTTTTTTCTAAGTGAGTCAACTCACTATTTCTTCCCTTATTTAATTTTTCTTATTCATTTTTTTTTTTTAATTTGTTCTTGCTCACGAGAGAGAAAACAGATGATTACAAGTGTATGTGTGTGTATTGCTGTTTGGCCCCCGATCATCTTGCAGATGCCAAGCTCAGTTTGCTCTTCATATTAGCCATCTGCTCTTCGCGTATTTTTGGCAACATGCAGGGCTGGCTTATACACAAAGCTTGTAATCCTTTGTTGGCTTATAAGACCAAAATTGCTCGACATTTTCCACCAGGGCAGAATGGTCGTTGTTGTTGTTCTGCCGGACAACTGGTTCCACTGTCGCGGCGTGTTTGCATTTAAGATGCAGAATTAGATTGCTTTGTGATTTGCAATTTAAGGCAACGCTGTAGTATTTACATTTCGCCGTTTTATTCTCTCTAGTCATTCTGACTAAAAAAAGCGGACGTGATTACCACACTTAAAGGTTGCTTAATACAGAGTTGCCATAAATTGACAACAAACAGTGAACTAATTCAACAGTCAGGTCACACTGAACAGTTCGCTGAACTAGATACTTAACAAATATTGCAGGGTAATACACACAGAAGGCAACACACAGAGCAAGACAAAATTTAACAGCTCACAGAGGAGACAGACTGAACAGCTCACAAAGATAAAGGGAGTAATTAAACAGAGCAAGACAGAACAACCCTCTGAGCAAAAGAACAACAGAGCAAGAGAACAACTCAAGAACAACTCAGAGCAAGACAGAGTGAACAAGATAGACTGAACAAGAATCGCTGAACAAAAATGAACAATTGAAGAAGAACATGTTCGCTTGCTCAGTTTAAAGAACAACTCAATTTTGTTCACTCACTCATGAGCAACCCAACACTACTAGATGCACAATTTTTTTCTGATACCTGCTCAGGGATCAATTATTCTGCTGAACAAGCCCATTGTTTCCTAGCTTTCCAACAGACTTGGCGCTAGAAGTGATTCAAAAAAGATGGAAAGATATCGAAAACCATACCAGCATTCCGAGAATATTATTTATGGAGATGTTATCATTTTGTATCACGGAAAACAGATATTTTAAATAAGAAGACAAACTGTATGTAACTAAAAGGACCGCCAATGGGGTCCCCCGCATCACCGATAATAGCAGACATAGAAGATGACAGAGTACCTGACACTAGATTATTACCAAATATGTTGACGACCTATTTACCATAGTAAAGGAGGACCAAATAGAAAACACCTGACCATTTTAAAACTCATATCATAAGGACATTAAGTTTACCTTGAGTTGGAAAATGGTTGCCAGTTACCATTTCTTTACTCCATCGTTCACAGAGTAGATAACACCCTAAACTGGATTGGTACCAGAAACCGATAGCATCCGGGAGTATGATTAATTATTACTCCAGTCATATCCATACCAATACATAAAGAAAAAAACACCAAAAAAAACACTGAAAATTGCGCGCATAGTTTACTTGACCAAAAAATATCAAATTAGTTATCAACTCCACAGCTGACTAAGCGGGGTTGTGCCTTTTTGTACGTGCACTTACACGATTTTTGCCTAGAATTATGTAATATAAATTTTTGTTTTTGTGTTATACTGTTTACAGCCCTGAAGACGATTCCTGAAGGGGGTTGAATATATTGAAAAATTAAAAACTCGGAAACTGGGATTTATCAAAAAATCGTGTAGTCGATGACAGAACGCGCGTATGTGGAAATAGCCTATTAGGGTTCGATAGCATATCGATATAAAATCTTTTAGCTGTAAAAGCTAAATGTTCTGACTAGATCATCCGTGACAGTGACTTGATCAGCTAAAACAGCAAGAAAAACTTTTGTTAGCTCTGGCCAGAAACTTTTATTTATTTTTAAGCTTGCAAGCTTGTCGTAACAAGTTTAGTAATTAAAAATATATAATGTGCTCTTGATGCACTGCGATAAAAACTAAATTAAACTGAACCAGAAGATTATGCAAAATTTCATAAAAGTCCTCTAAGACGAAGTGCTCGCTGTGTAATCAATTTGATTACACAATCAGAAGCGAAAGTGCACCGGTACACAAGAAATTGGAAATATCCGCACCAGGTTTTGCTTCCTAGTTTTAATCGGCTTTCGGTATACGACTCTGGTTCAGGTTTGATTCCCTAGTAGGAAGCTTTAAGACACGGCACTGATAAGCGTTTTTTCTTCAAAAAGTAAATTTTGAATATGGGCCCGACGTTTTGGTATACTGTAAACTGAAATTTTGCATACTTTTAAAATTTTGCATCATGACCTCAAAATGTGGAAAGCCGATTTTTAATATTTTTAATATTTGTATGCTTAAATGCTCTACTGGCATATTAAAATAATCAGGTCTGTTCCCATTTCCGAGTGGATTTAAAAAGTAAAACGATTGTAATTCCGAATCGTTTTTATTTGATGTTCTTGTTTCCGAGTGAAATAGAAATCGATTTTCTTTCCGAATGAAAGTTCGAATCGTTTTCAAACTATAATTCAGCTGAATGGTAACATGAACAATTTCGATCAACACTGTGCATTCGCTGATGCGGAATTGCGAACAGCTCAGTTTCATTTTGATCGTTTTTGCCTTCGGCTACATGCAATTTCTGGGGTACAACTTTGAAAAAATTAATTTTAAATCAAATTTGTAACAAACTTCTTATTATGGAAAGCAGCTAGTGTGGTGTGAATCTCCCCAGCCGATCTTTCTTTTGGAGTGGGTAGGTGCATAGCGGTTGGGACCCTATGGTTCCCTAGCTCGTGCGGGATGGGGTGGGTTTTGCTTGACCTCCCACTTCTTTACATAAATTTTATTTAAGGATCCCCTCGGAAACTAAGAAAAGGGCGAAGCCCTTGAAATTAACAATGAGGAATGGCTTCCACCATTCCCGATACCAAAGCTAAGGCAAAAAAACGGCGTAGTAAAATAGGTCTGTAATCGAAATTGTCATTGTGCGAGGTCGAAGATGTCATTGGACCCACGCATTCTTTACCCAACCCTACCAATGCCCTTTCCTGTAGAAATTTTGCTGAAAGGGCCCCAAAATGAAATATTGCTACCCCTTTATGTCCCCATGTCACAAGGAAAGATGATTAAAGCATTAAGAATTCATTATAATAGTATATTCATTTCAATTCAAAAATAAATTCCACATTTTGATACGCAAATACTTAATTTTCTAGTAGACTAAAGGAACTATCATTAATATTAATGACAAAACTAAGTTAATAAAATAATGCTTATTACTAACGAGAATTAAGGGAGTTCTGGGAACTTTCGCTTTGTATTTACCAAAAATCCTAAATTAGGGTGTGTGAAAGGAGGGTTATCTGTATTCACTGATAACTTCATTGACTTCAAAAACTTCTCTTAATAAGTGCCTTTTTCTTTCTTCTTCTTTATTTTGTTTTATATAAGTGGTTCTAATAAGTTGGACATAGGTGTACTTTCAAACAACCAATGGCTAGCAAACAGCTGATCGAGGCTGCCATCAGCCACGGTTACAAATTGTAATACATACATATGCACATACATATGTGAAAGAAAGGTGTGTGGAAAGATTTAAATATGTTTAACAGACTATCTTTAAATAAAAAGTGGCATTTCTGGCGTAATTGTCAGTAAAGAAGGATGCATTTGACTCCCTTGACGGCCTTGAAGGTACGTCTGTTCATGATTGGAATTAGATGAACAAAAATATTCGATTTGCTCGTCAAAGGGTCAACGCGCAAGAAAAAGAATAATACACAGAAAACAAGGGGAAATGGGAACAGTTGCAACTTACGGTGATACATCCCACGGTGAAGGCCTTCCACGTGTTGTTGTTGTAGTTTGCAGGTGCTGTGAAATTAATTTATTTGCAGGGACTTGTCACCTTTTTAATTATTTGGTGGGTTTTTTTTTTTTCTAGCTGATTTTTAACCATTGACTCGGTTTGGGTTTTTGCTTCTTTTCTATTTCTTGCACTTCACTTCTCTTCACTGTTCGTTCGGTACACATGCAAAAAAATAACGGATTCTTCGTTTAGGGAGCAAAGAAGGAGAAAAAAATGACTTGAAATGAAAACTGAAAATGAAGAGACTAGCTCTCCTATTAAAATTTTTGCTGTTTTCACACTTTCACACACTTCCTGCCCCAATTGGGGACTACGCACAATTAAATTACTGACTTTTATAATAATTTTTCCAACGATTTCTAGCACGCTCCACAAAACAAATTCTTTTTCGTCCGTTTGGGACCACACTACACGTTGTACTAACGCCGCGGCAGCGTGGAAGGGGGTAACGTGTACGATGCCTGGAACGGATGATGAAGGAGACAAGATGATGGCGAAGTTAACGCTGAGCGAGAGAAGATCGTACTTTTTCCAGCTCTCTTGATTTCGCCAAACTTGAGGTTAGGTTGTATATCGTTCTCGGGCGCTCCCCTCCATTAGAATTGTGAGAACAGATTTAGGTAGTTGCCGTCACTTAGTTGCAACAAGGGCTGGCGTGGCCACCACATTAGCAAGGCAACCGATTTTTCTTCTAGGCACTCTATAGATGCAAAGAAAAATTGGGGAGATTTTCAGGGGTCAGGGTCAGCACCGCATTTAGCCTTGTTTGCATCGACACATACCTTTTCGTTTATATGTTTTTCTTAGTTTGAAGTTTAGATCGGCCAAAATAGGCAAAAACCACAAAAATCTCTTTGAGGCAATTCCACTGCCCGTGGGCGTGGTATCAGTGGTATTATGCACCCCTTTTACTTAGGCGTATAATGAATGCCACTAAAATTTAATACGGCAAGGGGCTGTCAGACTTTTTGAGTGACCACGTTGTGGGTTTCACTGGGTTTAAATTCGACTCCACCCAACTGGTTTAGCGCACGATCACAGCAAAAAGAGGCCAAGCCCTGCGTCCGGGGACTCTTATATAGGAGCCAACCCAAAAGCTTTTTTTTCTTCTTGCGACATGAAGTGGGCTGCAATTCACCCAATGAGATTTTAATAAAGAGAGACTTTTACTCAGCGGAAGAATCCCTCTCTCAGCTGTTTAAACTACTTGTAGCGCTTAAGAGCATTTTTATTGCATGCGACAATGCGTTTCTATCGTGACGTGTACCTGCAAGTAGCCATTACAAATTGAACGCCCAATATTTCTTAAAATCTTCTTAATATATGACTTATTAACATAATAATATTTTAAAGTTAAAAAATATAACCGTTGACATGAAAATTGTCAATTACTTTTCATTTCACAAACTCAAAGGCAAAACTTTTAAAACCGAATAATTTGATCGTTTTTCGGAAACGGGAACAGCTATCAATTTCGATTCCACATAATTTGATCGAAATCGAAAACGAAAACAGGCCTGAATAGTTTTTGCATGCAGATCTTTAATTTTTGATGTGCGAAATATGGAGAAAATCGAAAAACAAAAATTAATTCATTTCGATGCTAACAGACGAACGCTATCTTGACGCATATATAATTTTTATTTATCCCAAACAGCTGATTTAATATTGGCAACCTTTCGTTTTGTTTATCTTGCTTTTTGTTTTTAATTATTTGTTATCGTTTAAATGTCATAATGGATACTGATTGGCCCGGGGATGTTGAGGAGCTGGAGGCGGCTCTGCAAATGCAAGAGCTGCTGGAGCTGCAGCAACAACAACAACAACATCCAGAGCCCGGTCCCTCCCGCCCAGAATTGGTTAACGATTCCAGTTGCATTGACTTTGATTTAAGCACCGGGCATAATTGGATTTATCCCAGCAATTATCCCCTGCGTACCTATCAACAAAACATTGTCCAGTCGGCTCTATTTAAAAACACCCTAGTGGTGCTGCCCACTGGTCTGGGCAAGACATTTATAGCCGCTGTGGTGATGTACAATTTCTATCGGTGGTATCCCAAGGGCAAAGTGATTTTTATGGCACCCACGCGACCGCTCGTATCGCAACAAATAGCTGCCTGCCAGAAGATAATGCCATTTTTGGATAAGGATACGGTGGAGCTGACGGGTAGGCTCGGCTGGACATATCACAAATGCTCTTATATTTTGTCATTTCTCTCCATCCAGGTCGCCTTAACCGAAGCAAAAGAGAAGAGTTGTGGGCTACAAAACGTGTCTTCTTTGCCACGCCTCAGGTGGTGCACTCGGATATGCTGGACTGCCAACAGGAGGGCAAGCCATTTCCTTTTTCGTCCATCAAACTACTCGTGGTGGATGAGGCCCACCGAGCCAAGGGTCGATATGCCTACACACAAGTCACGGACTCGCTGATGGCCCATAACTCGCAATTTCGTATGCTCGCCTTGTCTGCTACTCCGGGACGCACCATGGAAGATGTGGCCGCAGTCTGTCGCAATCTATGTATTTCCCATCTAGCAGTGCGCTGGGAGAATTCCATAGATGTTCAACCCTATATACATAAGCGTAGCATACGCACCATTGTGGTGTCCCTCAAGGATCGTATTAAGGAGCCGCGTGAGCGTTTGCTCCACATTATTGAACCATATCTGAGACAGCTGATACAAGCGGAAGTGCTGAGGGGAGCGCGTGGAAACATTACTAGAAACAATTTACTTTATGATCAAAAGATTTTCCTTGAACGCTCCAATCAGGGACAACGTCATCCGGACCATAGCATTATAATCGGCAATTTTTCCATGTGCATTAGCTTGTATCATGCCTTGGAGCTTATGGAGCGACACGGCTTGCGTGTGTTTGTCAACAATTTCGATGTGGATGAGGAGGGCAAAGCTAAATTCGTGCTCATTCGGGATGCGGGACTGAGGGACTTGGTGGAAGAGGTACGACAACAACTGGGTGCAAATCCCTTGGACTTTTCCACAGGAACCATGACTAATGGTCAGGTGGCTGCCATGCCAGACAATTTAGACTTTGGACATCCCAAGTATGAGGAGGTACGCAAGGTACTGGTGCAGCATTTTGAGGTGAGCCGGAGAATGAACGATTTTTGTGGAATCCTTAAGTCATATTATCCATTTACAGTTGAATGCGGACTCCCGTGCCATAGTCTTCTGCGAGTATCGTGAGTCAGTGATGCTGATTCAACGTCTACTCCTGCAGCACCGCCCGCTTCTACGTCCACGTTGCTTTGTGGGTCAGGGTGGCTCTGGCGGGGGCATTTATGCCCTAACCCAGAAGCAACAACTGCAAATAATGTCGGATTTTCGTAAGGGCACTAGCAACATTCTGGTAGCCACTTCCATAGGCGAGGAGGGTATCGATGTGGGTGAAGTGGAAATGATTGTATGCTTTGACATATGTAGCTCGAATCCAACTCGGTTTGTGCAACGCATAGGACGAACGGGAAGAAAGAAAAATGGTCAAGTGGTCATGCTGGCCACCGAAGGGCGGGAACAACAAATGCTGAAGGATGTTTTGGCCAGCAAGGATCAGACGAATCGCAAAATGTTGAATTCCTCTGTGGTATCGCGGGCTTTATATGAACTCAATCCCCGAATGGTGCCCGCCCATTTGCAACCCAAATGTGAACAGAAGTTCATGGAACCTGAGGCCAAGCCGGAAAAAACGGAGACAGCAACCATGCCCAAAACCAAGAAACGCAAGGAATTGACCTCAGTCAAAAGTCAGGATTTACGACAGTTCTTTAAGCAGACTCCACCGCTGTCCAGTCAGGAAAGCGAGCTAGTGGGAGAGCAACCCTATCAAATGGGCGAAGCCTCTCAACGTCTGATCAATCAGGAAGTGGAACGTCGGAGTCTTAACTTCAAGAATTTTTTGGTCGACACTCAGGCCCCAGTTTCGTCCAGTCAGGAGGAGGTGCAACGTCTACGCAAGCTCACACGCTTGCTTCAATCCTCGAAGCCTTTGATAAGCGACTCGCAGCGTAATCAAGATCTTTTGGCACAACTGCAAGACAAACATTTGCCCAGCTCGCTTAAGGTTTTCCTTTTGCAGACAAATCCGCAATTTGTCCAGGATATTCGTGACAAAATGCAGCTGCAAAATGAATTGGAGTTGCCTCCGGAACGTTTGAACTGCCGGCAGCAGAAAACTCGAAAGAATTATGAACTTTTATTGGAGTTATGCCCGGGTAGTTTGGAACAACTTGTAGTTAGGCAATCTTCAGCGGAGTTAACCTTTCAAGATTTGGTTCATTCTGGCGATGATGAAAGGAAGCGGCTGTTTGACGATGCCTGTGACAAAATTTTTGAAGGTTTACCCGAACAGGGTTTAATGACCGATAACTATGAGCTGAGGCAGCAGCTGTTGGAAAAATTAGAGCTTCGTAATCTGGATCAGACCGTCCGCGAGCAACTGGGGCACAATGAACCCAGTTGGCTAGAGGAGGACGAAGAAGAAACGGAATTCAACTCTATGTACCAAAGTCAATTGCTAGACTTCCATGATGAAGCGGTGCAACATAGATCCACTCCACTGAGAGTGAAACGTCAGCTCTTAGATCAGGAGGATGACTCTAGAGTGGAGGCCAGTGATCTGAGTGCTAATCTAAGTCGTTTAAACGACCTAATGAGTGTGCCAGCGCCACTGGTAGCCGATCTTAGCAAACTAGAAACAGTTGAAGCTACACCCGATGTCATGGAATTGGACTTGAATGACTTTCTCGAGCCTATGCCGGAGGAACAAGAGCTTATAAGTCAACAGCAGCAAAAGCAGAAGGAGTTGGCGTCAGTAGTCGTTTCCAATCTAATTGATTTCCGTCACCAACAGCAGGAGAAGCAGCGGACACCCGAACCCTTGCCCACTCTCAAGGCTAGTCAATGTGACACACCCTCCCCCACAACAAGTGTGAAGGAGAACCTGCCACCCAGTCAACGTGCCATCTCCCCTGATCTGTTTGCCGAGGACTCGTTGTCACCCTTTAAGCCACAAATTAAAAGTCTGGCCGCTAAACTGGCTGCCAAATCCTCCTCTAGGACTGCCAGTCCCAAAGCATTGCCCCTGTCTCTTCCTCAATCGCCAGAGCGAAGAAAGCCCACTAGTTCAACGAATCAGGATAAATCTCCCAGCATATTTGATCTGTATCTGAAGCGCATGCGTGGACGCGGAAGGCTGGCTAAAGCTGCAGAGTCACTGCACAAACTTACATCTACCAGTAATGCTTCCACGACGCCGGCCAAAGATGAAGAAGATTCACCTATTGTTCAGCGACGGCTATCAAAACGCAAGATTATCATTAGCTCCGATGAGGAAGAGGAGGGGACTCAGGATAATAAGTTATTGGACTATACGAGCGATGACTACGAACAAATTGCTGCCACCCAAATGGTAAGTATTTTATTGTACTCAAAAGTCCTTCCCCAATCCAATTCTTTTCCTTCCCAAGTTGTTTAAACAACTGCTATTTTCACCAGCTATTAGCACCAGCTGTGATGTAAGAGTAGCCAGCTTTTTAAAATCTTTCTCGTTCGGATTAAGTATTAATCTGCATTTTAAAACAAATAGAATGAGAAAACTTATAATTTGGCCCTCAGGCCTGAATATGATTTATAATCTAAATCCTTCCTCTAGCTGTGTAATATAACTAACAAGCACCACAGCACCCACAGAAAGACTGTTCAGCCATATTAAGGCTAAAGAACAATAAATCAGCAGGCACTGATGAGCTGTCCGCTGAATTGTTCAAGGCTGGAGGCGAAGAATTGGTAAGGTGCATGTACCAACTTCGTTGCCTTATATGGGCTGACGAAAGCATGCCCGACGATTGGAATCTAAGTGTTCTTTGCCCAATTTAAAAAAAAACCCTGCAGTCTGCGCAAACTGCCGCGGGATCAGTCTCCTTCCCATTGCATATAAGGTTCTGTCGCATACTATTTGTGAGCGTCTAAAGCCGCTTATAAGCACCTTATCAGTGTGGCTTTAGTCCTGGTAAATCCACCACAGACCAGATATTCACATTACGTCAAATCCTGTAGATGACCTACCTTGTCTACCTTTGGTATACCAGCAAAGTACGTTCGACTTTGCATGATGACGTTGAGAAGCACTCAAAGCTCCGTCAAAATAAGTACGAACCTCTCCGAGCCTTTTGATACCAAAAGAGGATTTAGGCAGGGTGACACCTTATCTTGTGACTTCTTTTATCTACTGATGGAGTATATAATGCGCCAGTGCCCAAGTACCAACAGATCGGGCACCATATTTAATAAAGATGTAATGCTGATTCGCATACGCCGATGGTATTGACATAATCGGCGGTAAACGAGGACAAAACGAAGTACCTAGTATCTTAATTAAACCAAAATAAATTAAAAAAAATTTTAAAATTTTTAAACAATACAGAAGTTAACTCCATGGGAATATAAACTTCAGTCGAGCCGAAGTTAGCTTCCCTCAATTTGTTTTATTTGAGTACGGATAACGAACAATTTAAAAAAAAAATATATATATTCGAGTAAAGGAAATGATGTTTTATTCGACTTGAACTTTGGACTGAATGTTCGAATATCCCCAAAGAAATTTCTGGACGAAAAGTTAAAGTGGGCGTGGCACCTTAAAGGGCGTCAAATAAGTAAAAACCAGAAAATTGACTCTTCCTTATATACAAACTGCTTTAAAAAAATGGAAAAAATTTGTTTCCAAAAAAGTATCAGGTTGGTATTTTTTGTTTTGGTTCTAGTCAATTTGAAAATATTTTTTTAAAATTATTAATGAAAAAATATACATTTTTTTTTCCAAATTGATTTATTTTGTTTAATGCTCATGCTTTTGCTTGTAACTTCAATATTATTGGCCATACAAATAAAAAAAATGGTTGTGTTTTACAGGTAATTCATTTATTAAAAGGAAAGAGTGATTTTAATATTTTTCCCATTTTTATACACTTGAAAAGTGTATTATAATTTTGCCCAGAAGTTTGCAACGCATAAAAGGAATCATCTCCGACCACATAAAGTATATATATTCTTGATCAGCATGACGAGCTGAGTCGATTAAGCTTTGTCCGTCCGTCTGTCTGTCTGTTTCTACGCGAACTAGTCCCTCAGTTTTGGAGCTATCGAGCTAAAACTTTGCACATAGTCTTCTTTTTACTGCACGCTGCTAATATGTCGGAACCGACCGGATCGGATGATCCTGGTTTGTTCTCAATATTATCGCTCTCAAACGCAGTCATGGGTAATATTGAATGTTTTTAAGCTGATTTGGCGAAGTTTGGTAGAAGTCGCTAATCGTTGTGACAAGCTGTTTCAAGTAAATCAAAACTTCGGTACAGACGAAGTTAGCTTTGCCTTTCTCGTTTTATATAAAAAAAATAACGACTCAAAGTTGAAAAAAAGATTAGGCGATATTATTTTTGTCAAATTTAATCAGAATCTGAATGTGAATCACAACTTTCTTCACTAGATTGATCAGCAAATAGTTTTATAGTCTTCCGCTGCGGTTTCAGGTTGAAAGCCCAGGTATGTTTGACTTTCAGTCTCATGCCTTACCTCCTACACCACAGCTACCAAGATGGATAGAACAGCTAAAATGTGCTATATAAATCAAAAGTATATTTTCTATTTTTATTTTTATTTTTTCTAGAAGATAACGAAGTGTTTCTCATCACTGAAAATTATATTCAACCAGTTAATCTCATGACCTGGGACTGGGCTGGTGATGTCAGCTTATTTTTTCCCAGTACACTTTGTTGTTGGAGATTTAATTTTTAAACAGATTACATAATAACCTAGTTGACGTGAAATCCCCAATTGTTGTGTTTTTGGCACTAATTTACAAAAATTATTAAAAATGTTGAATGCCACTTATAAAGTCCATTTACAGCGCTAAAAAACAATAATGCTCTAACAATTTGGGAAAAAAAGGTTTGACGGCGCACAGTGACTACACGATCCAATTAAGAAGACTAAACTTTCTCAACTGTTACTCGTTGTCCGATGCAATTTTGAATGCATTTTAAATGCACCGGCTTAAGAACCGATATTTTCTGAACAAAAATTTTTTGTTTTGTTTTGGGCTTGTTTTCGTTACATTTGAACATATCTAAATTGACTTCTAAAAGCTGATTGACCTTAAAAATAATTTTTATACCCTTGCAAAGGGTATTTTGATTTTGCCCAGAAGTTTGCAACGCATAGAAATATTCATTTCTCAGTTTTAAAGCTATCGAGGTGAAACTTTGCACAGAGTCTTCTTTTTACTGCACACTGCTAATATGTCGTAACCGACCGGATCGGATGACTATATTTTATAGCTGAAATAGGAACAATCGGTCGAAAAGTGGGTCTTTGTGAGAAAAACTTTTTTGTTTTTAATGTTAACGTCTCCCACTTTAGCGATTATTAATATAATACGCTTTCACATAGATTTGGAAGTTTTTGTCAAAATCGGATGACTATATCTTATAGCTCCCATAGAAACTACCGGTCGAAAAGTGAGTTTTAATAAGAAAAACTTTTTGTTTTTAATCTTAACGAGCCTCACTTCAGCGATTATTAATATTATACGCTTTTATACAGATTTGGAAGTTTTGGTCAAAATCGGATTACTATATCTTATAGCTGCCATAGGAACTATCGGTCGAAAAGTGGGTCTTTGTGAGAAAAACTTTTTTTTTTAATGTTAACGTGTCTCATTTCAGCGATTATTAATATTATACGATTTTACACAGATTTGGAAGTTGATGTCAAAATCGGATGACTATATCTTATAGCTGTCATAGGAACTATCGGTCGGAAAATGGGTTTTATTTAGAAAAATAGTTTGTTTTTACTGGGTCTTAAACTCTGATGTATCAAACTTTCGGCAAAGACGAAGTTAGCTTGGCCTTCTTGTTTTTTTTTTTATTAAGTCCCCTAGATTGGCAAAATCTTACAGTGTGCGCTCCCAAGGCACTACTCCCTTGCATACAAATATTGCAAAATTGCTTACAGATCCTGAATGACTCTAGAGCTCACAAAAATGGCTCACAAAGACCATACAAGTGAATGGCAAGGGGAATTTTGTATCCTTGTGAGTTCTGGAGCATTTGGTTTGACCGTATTCAAACTCTTCATAGAGAGCGATACCCTTTGCCTTGCTGCAAATCGATATAAAACCATTTGTTTTGTGATTTAGAAAGGCTATCGGAGCCATATCTATTCTGTGCTAGGTGGAGGAGCGATTTGCTGCTAACCGAAAGCTTAAGATCTTAACTGAAGTTCCACTTAGAAACAAAAAGAAGTATACATTAGATTTCGTTTTTGTTTGTTTTTTATTCCCCTTTTAGTTGATTCCAAATACTCTTAGACTTTTTCACCGTATCGCTTTAACATTAGATTCTGCACCCAAGGCCGCAAATTCTGTACGCTGGCATAGACTCCTGGCTTATTTGGCAAGGCACAACCAATTCCCCAAGACACAATTCCATGCAATGTCTTATTCACTACCAAAGGACCTCCAGAATCCATTTGGCAGGCGTCTACACCACCTTTTAAATATCCCGCACAGATCATGCGATTTGTTATCCGTTTACTTCCAAGTAGATCTTTGCAAACCGTTTGATTAGCAATGGGAACTCGAGCAAAGCGTAAAATGTCCGTAGTGCCTCCAGAAATTGTGGTAAATCCCCAGCCGGCTATGCTGGCATACGTGCCGTCGGCTACCTTAGTGCGGCTTATCCGTATAGCTCCCACTCTTTTGCTGTACTTCAAAACTTTGGCTAAACGAACAATTCCTACATCATAGTCCATTGTTAGCGAGGAATAATTCTTATGGCTGTGTATGGCAGACACTGCAAAGATTCGCCCATCATTAGACGAGCGACTGGTTCCACCCACTTTAACTTTAAGCTCAGTTCGCTTTGCTCCCTCCAGACAATGGGCTGCAGTCAATATGGTACGGTTATTGATGATAGAACCTCCACAATGATGAATATCATGCCATTGTATGGAAACAATGTAGGGAAAATTGACAATGTTGGCCGGAAAGCCGCCAACTATACGTGGTTGGTTATACGACGAGGGTACAATTTGAAGCAACAACCACAAAATCACTATCAATTGCCACATGGCTTACTAATTCTTCAGCCCGGAGCTCGTTGTGTTAAACTAAAATTGTTAGTAGTTGAATAGCAGACTTAAGTAGAGAAATTTACCCACAAATTGATAATAATGAACTCAAGACTTAGAACATTATTTAGTAATTAGGAAGGAAATGTGTTATCTGCGAATGTTTTTTTCTAGCCCGCGAATAATGGGAATACAGTTTGTTTGGTGTTATTATGAATATTGTAAAGAGAATTTGGTTTGCGAATTAATTAATCTTTTTGTTTCGTAATAGTCCTAGATGTATCTAAATTGAATTCGCCTTAGCTCCCTCTATCATCTCTTCACTTACCCAGCAAACAATTTCATATAAAAATACACATTTTGTAAGCGTTCAAAGATAAGCCAAACGCTTATATAACGCAGCTGTGACATTTTTTAAAACGCATCAAAGTAAGCGTTTTATAATCGAAACGCAAACATCTTTATAAGGTTAAAAAATACGATTGCTTTCCAACAGATTTCTAAAAACGGTTGCAAAACGCGTATTGTTAGTGAAATAATTAAGTGTTTTAAAGATTTATTTTATGAGCAGTTATTTTTATTATTTAAAAATTAAATTAAATTAGCGTTTTCCCTGCTTTAAAAGGAAATACAAAGTCCTCTTCCTTGCCTCCATTTTTGCAAGTGAAAATTTCTGCAATAAAATTTAAATATAAATGTACATAGTTGACTTTAGGCTGCATGAAAGCTTTGTTACTCAGGCAATCAGAATGGTGACTATCTTTTAGGATCTGCTATTTAAATTTTTTGTTAATATTTTTTTTAAGAATTCGCAGAAAGTTAACTTTTTGTGCCTGCCTAGTACTAAAAGATCAGAAGTTTTGCCCAGAGACTGAGAGAGAGTGAGCACGAAATTTCTCTCGGTCACAGAAACGACATGCGCAAATCGCTTGCTATAACAAGTGTTTTGTAAATGTCGGAGACTGCCATACGACAACGCTTGCAAAAGCAATCTTACTTTACTCTTGCTTTGCTAACAGCTTGCTAAATTGATGGCTGGGTAGGTAAACTCTTGCATACATTTTGGTTATACTCTTTCTATACACATTTATGTAGGCTTAAGCAAAGAATGTAAAAATATGAATTGTTATATCGCGCACTTCAATACTGGCATAACTCAAAATAATCCATTTTGAGAAAAAACACGTTTAAAGTTCTCAATGGACTTAACACAGAAAAAATGGTTCTTTTAGTTTCGAGTTAATTAATTAAAATAATATAAATTTAGATTTTCTTATTAATAAAACATAAATGTTGTTTTAAATAAAAGCCGATGTATGTTTGCTCAATATCGACTGCAGGACAACTGAGATATGACGTTCTTGCATTACCATGAAAATGAACCTGTAAAATTTTAATGAGACATATTTTCATATCACATGGAAAGTAAAAGAGATATCAGTACGAAAATTTGTACATAAAATAGTACACAATACAGCGAGAATTTCTGCAGCATTAAGTCAAAAATTGTATTTTTTGAGTAATGCCAGTATTGAAGTACGTGAGCGTTACACATTGCTCACATTGTTGCAGGAATGTTGATTAAGTTTACGTGTCGCATAAGTATTTTTCTAAGCAATTATTGAGCTTATTAACGGGGGTGTCCTGGAAATCTCTAGATATTTTGGCTTCGGTTGGTTTGCAAAACGCTCGAAAAATCCATCAGTGTCCCAGAACTTCAAGAGATTTCATTTTTATACCCTGTACCCATTGAAAATGGGTAAAAGAGGATCATGAAGTTGTGCAAATGTATGTAACAGGTAGAAGGAATCATTTCCGACCCTATAAAGTATATATATTCTTGATCAGCATCAACAGCCGAGTCGATTTAGCCATGTCCGTCTGTCCGTCCGTCCGTCTGTCTGTATGAACGCGTCGATCTCAGAGACCATATGAGATAGAGACCCTAATTTTAGCATGAACATAGGTGTATACCGTACCCTGATCGAGTTTGTTTCAGTCTTGCAAAATTTTCCCCCTTCCCCTCTTAAACCGCAAAAAACTGTCAGAGCCACAATTTTAAAGTTACAACATCGTGGCTTATCATATTTAATCTTCGGCCATATATCTATCTTACTTAATCGATATCGAACAGACGAACTGCATTTACTCAGTGGCAATCACGAAAGGGAACATATAAACAGCATAACAATTCAAACAAATACAAAAACATGACGAATAAAACAATTAACAGAGACAAACAATCGTGCAATACAACAAAACAATGACGTCCACTAATATAGGTATTAAAAAATTAAGAAATATGTAAAATGTGTATGTATGTGTGTATGTCTAATTGTATTCATGTTTTTGAAAATATACAGACTCCCTGAGGAAGGCAATATAATTGCCAAAAAGTGTTTTGACTGCAGGAAGGAAACATATATCTATCTATTCTGAAAAGCGCAACATTATCCGATCAGAAACACCAAAGTTATTCACAAAACAAATTTTGACCCCCCCCCCCACAGTGATTATTGCAGATTGCCCGCGTGAGTGGTACCTTAACCAATTGTACGATTGAAGAGAATTTTTTGCGGTCACAATGATCCGGTTCTCATTTGCTGAACCTTAGAGAATTTTATCTTAAACCATTAAAAACTAAGATAAAATTGTTGTCGTTGCCATAAAACGCAAACCGGGGCTTCATTAAAAAAAAGGAGTGTGTCTCATGAGACGCACGGTACGAGCGAAGCTCTTTACGTTGATACAACCGATTTAAGTAATGGCAATAAGACACATTTTGAATTCTGTATAAATAAATGTTTTATAATTTAAGAAAAATAGGTCACTGTCAAGTCACTGTCAATTCACTGTTAAGTCACTGTTAAGCCACTGTCAAGTCACTGTCAAAACACTGTTAATTCACTATTAAGTCATTTTTAGGTCACTGTTAAGTCACTGTTAAGTAACTGTTCAGTAACTGTTAAGTCGCTGTTAAGTCACTGTTAAGTCACTGTGAAATCACTGTTATGTCACTGTTAAGTCACTGCTTAGTCACTATTAAGTCACTGTAAAGTCTCTCGATTAAGTAAGATAGTGACTTAACCACTGTTGAGTTATTTTTAAGCCCCTGTTAAAACACTGTCTAACAGACAACATTATAGTTTATAGCACAGAAAACTTGACCTCAATGCAACCACTCTTTCAACCCCCACTTCCCGCATACCCACCAGATCCCCACCAGATCCCCACCTGACCCACCAGATCCTCATCAGATACCTACCAGATCCCACCTGACCCCCACCAGATCCTCACCAGATCCCCACCAGACCTCCAACAGATCCCCTCCTAAACTACCTCAGATTCTCACCAGATCCTTACCAGAACTCCACCCGATCCCCACCAGATCACCACCAAATCCCAGCCAGATCCCCACCAAATCTTCACCTGATTCCCACCAGATACCAACCACTTCCACCTCACACTATCCCACTCCACACACAACCCACCTGCTATTTCTGTAATGATGAAAGCTGCTGATTTTGCAAATACAAAATTCAAAGACATACCCCAAAAGAATCTTTCGCAAAAACAAAATTTTTCAAGATTTACTCCCCCAGTCTGACGTCCGTAAAAGAGCTTCGCTCTAAAAACTGGGTATGAGGTGATGCTTACAGAGGTCCCTTTTATCAAAATATAAGGGTCTTATGCTGGGGTTTTTTTAGAGTTGTACTATGATATTCATATGGAAAGTTTGCTATCTTCTCTGTTGCAAAAGCTTGTAAACCGGTGTAATTAGGTCGAACTTTTCCAGTCACTTTCCTAAAATTAGTTCAAAATTGATCTTTGGTAATAAAGTAAAATATCCCTTCAACAATATCAGTTCAAATATTATGTTCCAAATATCAAGACTCTGAACTTGCAATTAACATAAATATTTTATGAGTCGGCGAAAACAAAATTATTCCTGAACCCCGGTTCGGACCTGAACCTAGGTTCAGCGACCTTCTGAACCCGCTCCGTGAACCCGAACCCAAGAAGTGTCAAGGGATCGATTTCAAATGTACTGGGCTAAGTTATGTCTTCGGAATTATGTCGCTATGCCAAAGTCCCCTTTTAGGAGTCCTGATCTATTTCCCCTTCCACTTTTTTACAGCCAGTTACCCCCTCACCACCACCCAAAGCTCGTTATAAGCGACGCAAGCCCAATTCCTTCATTATGGATGAAGCCGATAAAAGTGGCTCAGATCACGAAGAGGAAGCAGAGGTGACCTTTGGGGCTTACCAGCTGAATTCTGTGATAGTTTCCTCGGACAGTGAAGACGATCACAATGACACCAATGTCCAGGCCATGTACCTGCAGGCAGTTAGGTGAGTATTGTTGGTTTTCGCTTTCGCTCCTTACTTTATAAAAAGTTATTTGTCCTTCTCTACCAGGAGTCCAATACAGCGTCCGGGCGCCTTTAAAATGCCTGCTCCTCGTGTCTATCGCGATGAATCGCATATTTACTCTCAGCCTGTAGAGGCAGAACCTTCTCAGTACATGCCCTGTTCATTTATTGTGGATGCAGACAGTTCGGTATGTGATGAGTCGCGGGACATATCCGAGTGTCCCTTAGAGCGAGCGGAACGTATACTCAAGGAACAGCGCAGACAACGTCGTCGCCAGGCATCGGCTCCAGAAGACAATGAAGTAGTCGTTAAGAGCAACAAGCGACGTCGTGTGCAAATAGTGAGCAGCTCCAGCGATGAGGAGGATGTTGTGTTTGTAAAGTAAAAGATTTCCACATTTTCAGGTGATTTACATTTTATTTTGTTTTCTGTACATTTTAGTTTAAGTTGCTTATCCTTTTTTAGTGTCCTAGTTTATTTAGCCTTAAGTTAAGATGGATTAAGTTAAGTTCATTTTTGTTGGTATTTTTTATTTGTTAATACTTTGGTCTCTCCTGCGATTCCAACGGGCACTACAAAGAAGCAAAACATTACACCCAATAGAGTTTAGAATGTAAGGGATCTAAAAAATTGTAAGTAATAACCGAAGACAATATACTTTTGTACCTTTATTTATGCCACCTCGGCCCTGTGCTTTCCCAAACTAAACCAAGTAACTTCGCGTGGGTGTCTGATAATCACTGGCAATGGGTTTGAAGGTGGTATTGTGGCGCTGCTTATAGAGATCCCGTGGCTGAACATACAACTCTTTGAAGTCCTCGCTGCTCACATGCCTGCTGGCTCCACCACCACCTCCCAGACACATCATACCGTTTCGCAGCTGCACCTCCGGCTCGTAGATGTTCTCCACTAGAGCTTGACGAGACTTGGCCTTGGGTGGGCGTCGTCGCTTTTGACTACCCCTGCCTAATCCTTCAATAGCCCCATTCAATATAGCCCTTTGAGAGGCTATGCCTGTGCAGCTCAATATAATAGCCAGCAGTACACAGAACTCCACCAGAGCCATTACCAGACTGGCTCCCAGGAATACACCGTACTGCTCTCGATACCAACTGTCTAGATGCGGCAGACAGGATTCCGTATATCGCTCTCTTTCATACGAGCTGCGTTCCAGCGACTGACACTGCGATTCTTGGCGAGGCTTGGGATCCAGATAGGACTGCGGTTGGGCGTTATTCTCCAGCACACAGCAACTGAGCGGCACCGCCCAATTCCTTTGGCCATAGCTCTGCAAACGCCACAGCGTGGTGTCATAGTCCACGGAACTCCGCATGCCACAGCAGCCGAAACGCGTTTGAGCCAAATCCATGGCGTTGGTGAACTGCTCCTGGCCGGGCACACCATAATTACCCTGCAACGCCTTTATCATTTGTGTCTCGTCCAGACTGATGCCCAGGCAATGGGGCCACAAAGTAATGGCCAGACAAACCACGGATTCAGCTAGCAGCAGCACAACCACACTGAGGAAATAGATGCTGAGAAAGCAGTAGGTATGCAGGCAGCTGGCCCAAAAGCCCACCACAGAGGCCAGCACAGCCACAAATCCCGCTATGGCTAATCCTAGGGCAATGTAATACAGCAATGGCTGGGGCAGAGCATTCAATCTGTCACTGGGAGCGGCTAGTAGGCGGGAGAGCAAGATGCGTTTGCTATCCGTAAAGAGATAGCAGCCAGATACGATGAGCAACATACCGCATAGCTGGAAGAGAGCGAGAGTAAGAGTAGATAGTTGTAGAGAGAAGCCAAACGGAAGTTGTGTCCCCCCACCCCTTACTCCCAATTACCTTACATACATTTACCTGCTCTGCTTTGGAGTCGGTGCCAAGCTGCGCCTGCGCGTTGGCGAAATAACATACGTGTGTGGTATGCTGCCCCCTTCATTCAAATGTTTTTGATCAGCCAAGCAGAACAAAATAATACAACAAAATCAAGATAAATGTACCAACCTGACCAGAGGCGAAGCCCAAATGCTCTTGCCCAAAAATGAATTTACTCGTTGAGTAAAAAGGTTAAACTAAAGTCGTATGTAAGAGGCAGAAGCAAACATTTCCGACCACAACAATATATGTATTCTTGATCAGCATGAACACTCGAGTCTATAAGCCTTATCCGTCTGTCTGTATGAACACCTAGATCTCAGAGACTAGAAGAGCTGGAGCAACTAAATTTGAAATGTAGCGTTGCGTGTACGCAGATTCAGTTTGTTTCAAATGTTTACGGTCCGTCCGATTGCTGTTCTTTCACTCAGAAAGTGTATGTTATTTTTTAAAGGGCTTTATTAGCCTTATCTGGCCAAGTCTAGGCTGTAAAGCGAACGATCTATTAATACGATGTTTTGAGTTTCGAAAAATTCTGACTTGTAAGCTGATGTATTAACCGAATAAAATATATCTCAAGTAAGAACAATCACAAGAAATCGAAAGAAAACCCCGGTTTTTGTTTGGGTCTGCCGCCGTGAAAAGCGAGAATCGTTCGGCCAATGTGAGCGATGCGATCGCTGACCACGCAACGCAATTTTGTTGTTGCTTTCGAGTTTGCTAGAAACATAGGAGAGAGAGAAGAGAGACATTTATGATGTTGTTGCAGTTCTGTACTCGCCAACAACAAAACTTTAGCTAGGAAGGAAAGAGAGGAGAGCATGCATATGAATTTGATGTTGCTTAATGTCGGCTTACGCGCCATATACGCGCCAGCATTTTCTTTGCGTCAAACAACAATGAATGCGTGGGTTGCGGAATGGGCATAGGCATCCCTGGTGTTCTCAATTCTCAAGAACTTTTGGCAAACAGTTGATTTTTTACTTGGGTTTTCGCCATTTGCCCAAGTATTGCAATACATGGGATAAAATTTCAATATTTATAAAATCAACAAAATATCTATAAATCGTTATTTTCTTCCACTCAAAAGGTTTTAAGGAACATCAAAACAATAATACATGGGAGTACAATTGGTAAAGCCCGTTCTAATCGATATTAACGTTTGTTACGATATGAAGAAGGGTGTATTTTCAAATAAACGTCCGAAAAAATATGAATTTAATACATTAATAGGCCAATCACACTGAGCACATCTAACATCCAACAGCCTGAGATAAAATGCTTTATAACCATTTGCTTTGCCAACATTTTTAAGCATTTTTTTTAAATGTTAAGTGGGTCGATGTCTAATAGGAACATGCTACAAAGATTACAAATTCCGCCATGGTAAATATTTATGAATCAAGATGTTGGATGTTAGATGTGCTCAGTGTGATTAGCCTATAAACCTTTAAGCAGGCTCGGCCTCGAAGAGTTTTGCCTGACCAACTTGTTTACTGATTGGGGTTAAAGTTAGTTCCTTTCGAGTCGATTTCAGTCCAAGCGTAAGTATTTTGAATTTAAATTTATTCTAAGGTAAGATGATTGAACATTTTAGCTGGCCGCAGTTACATTGTGCTAAGGTAAGATATATTTCTAGGGCTACTCAATAAGGGCAATCATTTTTATTCAATTGAATTGACACGGAATTCGGAGCAATGGGTAATTTTATTCTTCAAAAGTAATATAAAATACATGTAAAAGAAGCAGAATTTTTTAATCGATCTTGCAACCTTGAAAATCATTAACCAGCTTAAAACCGAAGGAGCGCGCAAAATCTGATTTGGTTGGTACAAAGCTAGATTTTGAATAAACTAATGCATATTTTAGGGATGCAAACCTCTCGGAAATAAGGACTGGTTCGGTTCAGCGGTTCACACAGTTTTTGAATTGACGGTTCGGTTCATTACATGGTTTTTGGGGCTTACTGAACCGCGGATTCGGTTCGGTTTGCGCTGTATTCATTGAACAAACTAAAGAAATATATTTTTGATAAATTTAGTCAGACTACTTAGGTTAGGTTTAGGTTTTTTAGTCAGGTGTTTAGTTAGTATATATTAAACATTTCATTTTTTATAAACTCAAAATTTGCTTTGATAACATAACGCTATCTTTAAGACTGTGTTATTTAATGAAGATATTTCCATTCGAGAATGTGAGAAGCTTGGCTTGGCCCGTTGGAGGAGCTGTATAGCCAATTTTACATTTTACATTTCCATTCGATTGATTGCATTTCAAAACAACAGGAGATATATAATTAAAGAACTAAAATTTAGTTCAATATGATGGAATTCCAGTTAAGATTTAGTAATAATATATCTTATAGTAAAGTTTCATTGGGCGTATTCAGCAGATAATTCCGATTTACGATTTGTGATTTATGATTGCCGATTTTACCTGCTGAATGCAGTGATTGACGATTGGGATTGGGAAATTTGACAATCATGTTTGTTGAATAGAAATCGACCAAACGTATGATTGCTGGGTCAACCTATTTTTGTACAGACATTCATATGAAGTTATCTATTTAACCAATCCATAAATATTGGAGATTTTGTGTGAGTGTTTTGCATTGATGAAAAGTACTAAAGCCACAGAAAATCTTAAAGTATGCAATCAATTCCATTCAGCAGAGACTCATCAGCAATAGCAAATCGTAAATCGGTAAACGCTAATCGGAATTATCTGCTGAATACGCCCATTGATATTGCTCTTTCTACTGACACTTGTGTGGCTGGACTTGCTTAAGTTGATTTTCCTGATAAATATTCCAATATTTATCTTTAGGTAAACGCTTTTCGCCATCAAACTCTTCAATGCAATTAACAAACGATATTTTACTTTATGATGGAAATTTATCCTTATATTTGCAACTCGTCTTTACTTATCGGGTTCAAAGAATTATCCGTTATGTTTTCATTAACGATTTGGATCTTCTTGTATATTAACATTAAATGAGATTTAGCTAGTTTTTTTCCTTCTTCTTATAGCAGGTTTGATTCCTGGTAAAGGTAACCAAATCAAGACTTGGCCTGTTCCAATTTTGGGTCCTAAAAAATTTGGTGTTCTTAGCTTTTTTACAACAACTCTTGCTTTTCCACGTATTTATACTCTGTATATTCTGTAATTTTGTGCAAAAGTATGTATCGGAGAAGGAATCATTTCCGACCCTATAAATTATAAATATTCTTGATCAACATCGACAGCCGAGTCTATATAGCATTATATAGGAATTAAGATTATTTATCCATTTGACAAAGGTGTTAAGATTGGATTATACGGATCAATCGGACGAGTTATAAAGAAAACAAACAATTATGATGGGAAGCACTGGCCCCTTTTTGTGGCTTTTTATTTAAAATGATAATATATAAACAAACTTTGGGGGTACTGAGTATGTTGTAGTTTGATTTTACAGAGTTTGATTGGTCCCAAATATATCTTTACCATATTTTTCGCGATCAGTTGGGCACGCACTTGCTTTCTACCAAATATTGCGCTGCGATTTGGGTCAGTATGGTTAATCGATTGGTAAGTCAATGTCTAGTTGAAATGAACCGAACCGAACCATTTTATTTTTCGGTCTTTGGTTCGGTTCAGCATTTTTATAAACACTCTGGTTCGGTTTACGGTTCGGTTCACGAGCGCAAAAAGCGGTTCGATTCGGTTTAAAACCGGTTCGGTTCAGAACCGGTTTGCATCCCTGCCATATTCCTTTCAAATTTTCAGGAGGCTTCAAAGAATCGGATGGCTTTACGTAGCTGGTCATACAAAACTGTATTATTGTTTCGAAATGAGTAAGAAGACAATATTTATGTCTAAGATTTACTCAAAACAGCATTGCCCAGTAAATATGCGTTTTTGAAATCAAATTTAAACTCCGGACTAGAGTTGCCGGATATTTATATATGTTGATATTTTTTCGATATTTAAAAATGATCATTTTGATGTTGATATTTTTTTGTAAAAGCATCGATATTAGACACATGTTTTCAATAAGCAGGCCTATTAATGTGGTTAAGATGTCATTTAACTATTTTTAAAAACTACATTCTGTTTGCGGTCTAAATTTATAGATCGGAATTGTAAAATAAGGAAAAAAGATTTCGAAACGATTTCTCTTCTTCTAGATAGCTGTTATGTGTCAGATAAACTTAAAATTTACTCTGTTAATTGTTAGTTTCTGTGAAAGATATCTCTTTGTAGTAGATGTGAAAGTTGGCCCTAAATGAATTTTTATAAGTTTAGCAAAAATTATGTATTTTGAAGTAGCGAGTCCAGCCGGCTCGAGGTCATTTTATGTTTGCACATAACTTTAAAGATGATGAAACGTACACAACACCTCAAATAAGGTTGGTCAACTTGGCTGTCGGTTTTTGCACTGATGCTGATTTGCAGTCGATAGGCAAATACTACTGTAGATACAACCGGGAGATTCTTCAAACAACTCCTTTGTGGTGTTATGTGTTCCTGTTTAAAGTTATGGAATCCTAACATGAACTTGAGCTGGCTAAAACTTGCTAGTTTGATTATTATAGGGGTCGTAAAAACAGTCACAATCAGCCATGCTCCCATTTTAACTTTCGAAAAACATTTGAGATTTCTAACCGTTTTTTGGACCAATTTTGTACTCTGAATCGCAAAATATTTGCAAATATCATGAGATATGTATTTCACTTAATTTAGAAACTTATTGTGAAAACTTATTTATAAAAGTATATTAATGGGATTGAGGATAGATGATTAACTTTAAAAGAAAACATATTTCTATGTATAAACGAGAGCGTAAGTTAAAGTTGGCTCTGACCGACTTTGATATACCCGTTACTCATGAAAAGTAATGTTTAACAGCGTTCCTTCGTTCCTGAGGGTGAACATCCATAAACATTTTTTCAACTCCGCTATTTATTATCCGATCTTGATGAAAATTTCAGGGATTATAGGTATTGCTTATATAAATTTAAGTTTTAAATTTAAACTCGATATCTTAAAAAATGTGGAAGTTATTCAACATTTTATATTGTGGGGGTGGGCGTGGCAAAAATTTGAAACAAACTTGATCTGACAATAGGAGCCTACATGTCAAGTTTGGTGGCTCTAGCTCTTATAGTCACCGAGATCTAGACAGACGGACGGACAGACGGACAAGCCTATAACGACTCGGCTGTTGATGCTGATCAAAAATATATATATATACTTTATATAAAAAAAAAGGAAGAATATTGAAATCTAAGAAATAAAAAGAGGGAAAGGAAAAAAAAAGAAAAACGGGAAGAAAGAAGGAAAAGAAAAAGGGAAGAAAGAAAGAGCGGAAGATAAAGAAAGACCGGGCAAGAAAAGTAGAGAAACATGGGATCAAAAAGAAGATATTAGAGAAAAAAAAAAAAAGAATGAGGAGACAAGGAAGAGAAAAAGGAAAAGAAAAGGGGGAGAAAAAAGAAAAGAGAAAAGGAAAGAAAGAAAAGAAGAAGAAGAAGAAGGGAGGAAAAAGGATGAGAGAAAGAGAAAAAGAGGAAAAGGGGGAAAAAAGGAAATAAGAAGAGAGGAAAAGAGGAAGGAAAAAGAAAAAAAGAGGAAAAGAAAAAAAAGAAGAGGAAGGAAAAACAAAAGGAGGAAAACCAAAGAGAAAGAAGAAAAAAAAAAAGGGGGAAGAGAAAAGAAAAAAAAAGGAAAAAAATAAAAAAAATAGAGGAAAGAAGAGAAAAAAAGGAAAGTAAAGGAAAAAAAAAAAGAAAGAAAAGGAAACGGAAAAAGGGAAGTAAGAGCCTAAACACTAAGTGTGAGAGAGAGAAAAAAAAAATTCTATAATTAAGAGTAGGAAAGAGAAAGAAGAAAAAAAAGAAAAAAAAAAAAAAAAAGAGAGAAAAAGGAAAAAGGGGTAAGGAAAGGTGGAAGAAGGTCAGGGGTGAGGAAAAGAGGAACGAAAGATAAAGGGTGACCCAGACGAACCGAATTAGAGGTTGAGCTATATGGTCTGAAATGATTCCTTTTGCCTGTTACATACATTTGCACGACTTTAGTATTTCGTGTAAACAAGTTTAATTGGCTATTTTACTTTTAGAAATTAATATTCAAGATGGCAAATCTGCGGCTCTTCCTTTTTGGAATCAACTTGGAATTGAGCTGTCGGTTTCAATTGATTAAGCAATTCCGATTTTACTTAAGCTTAATCTACAATAGTTACTGTAGATATAGAATCTTATCTCTTATATAACCTAATAAATTTATTTGTACAAACGTTCATTTAAATACCGAAGCGGATTTTACAACAATTCGAACCAGAAACTTACATTTGATTAGTTAAGGAACTCTTACCCGAATCTTCAGACCAATTTGTTTAAAAACGAGCACTTGATTTTTTTCTCTGATCTAATAAACATACTAAATAAAATAACAAATAACATATTTGACTTGGTCTACAAGAGCCTAACACTCAGAAAAAAAAACCAAGAGCTTTGTACTTGATTCAAGTACGAACGGTGTCAATAGTACGGTAAGTAATGGTGTTTTAAGACTGTTTCGGCATATTTTAGGTAATTTTCGAACTATTGTAGTATCTTTTTGGTTATACTCTTAATTTGTTGAGGTCTTAGGTACTACCCGATTTATTCTCAAAATAAGTGCAAAAATGTTCTTCATTGACGCCTAATAAATTATAAGGTCAACCCCAAACCATATTTGAAGCAAAATAGTACTAAATAAAATTAGTGCAAAATGTTCTTGGTTTAAGCCCTTAAAATTCTAAGTTTTCCCACTTTGTCTTTGAAACTAGGTCTCTGTATAGTAATCAAAATCCAAAGGAAATGAATTAAACAAAGACCAAGATGTTTATACTGTAGTTCAGAAATCTACCCTCACTCCACAACCAAAGTGTTAGAACCTGGAGAGCATTTCAAGAACAGATTAAACTTAAAATAATTCGCATTATTCGTAGCACACTTTTTGGAGCTTGCATTGTAAGTTTATTCTGTACTTAATCAAGAAATTTTGTACTTGAACTAAGTACGATCTTTTCTTAAATTTTTAGGCTAACTGTGAGTATGAAACCTTCTTGATTTAAGAACGTTTGTTCTCATTTAAATAATTTTAAACATCTCGATTTTTTTAAAAAAAAATGCTAAAAATCAAGTAAAAAACGGTATAAATTCTATCCCTACCGACTCTGTCGGTGGTTTTTGTCCTGAGTGTAGTTACTCCACTTAACTGGACCCAACTGCAATGTTATTAAAATTATTTTCAACACTAGTGTTATTAATGCAAATGACACCAAAACTAGGCACAATAAGCCCTTTGAGTCTTATTTATGTAGACCTCTAACCAATGCTCTCCATGCCCTGACAGTTTCGACAGAATGAACTAAGCACGGTAAAGAATCCTAGCTGATTGCTTTAACCCTCCATTGACAATCTTACTAATCCTGAATCGGTGTCCCATAATGAAATGAGTGTACTTCTACCTTTACCCTTGAACACATCTAAACTCATTGCAGAAGGTATCAAAAAATAAATGTAGTTTTACCAAAAAACAAAAAAAAAAGCTATTTTATTTTGCTTTTGTTTTAGGGCCACGATTTCACTTTATTTACTGCGAATGATGTTGTAAACTTACCAAAAACAACAAGTTGCAAAAATTGAGCACAAATTTGTAATTAAAACATCGCCCCATGATGAGGCCTTTTCAATGGATTTGAGCGTTTGGGCGTGGGTTTGGATAAACTTAATTGAATTAGAACTAAATGTTAATTGATGATGATAATAAGTGTGACATGAGCAATCTTCGTCAGGCGACTGGGAAGCGGGGGTGTAAGTATTACATGCTCGTCGTAACAGCGGATATTGTTTACAAAATGCAAGTCCGTACGAGATTTGAATTTATAACGAATTATGGTTCTTGTAAAGCGGCGCGCGTCGCTTGAGTGCAAAACAACAACTGAAATCAAGAAGAGAGAGTGCTTGCAACAAAAGCCATCGCAATGAGGGAGATTTAAGTGGTCACTATCTCTCTCTCCCTCTCTTCTCTTTCAACTTACTCCATCGGCAACCAAATGGAACCAACCACCATACCAGCTTCAGCCTGGTAAACAATAGAAGAAGAGCAGCAAAGTTTTGGAGCTGGACAGAACATTGCATAGGAAACTTGTTAAACAGGCTTATCTTTCTAGCGAGGGTGGCTGAAAGAATTTTGGAAAATATTCACAATTTTATACTGTAAATAAAAACATTTAAAATGATTTAAGGTTATTCTTGTGACAAATAGGAATTGTTGAGGACAATAATATTTAACTGATAGTAGCATTGGAACGCTTGTGTACTCGGACCACTTACCAGTAAACAGTGTATATACGGTGGAATCAATATCAGGGCTTAAACAATCCGGATTGAAATAAATTAGCTCACAGAATACATTAAAAACGCCGCTCGCTGCGTGAAGCCTCTAGGAAAACCGAAGTATAACCAGCCATGGTTTGATCAGCAATGCGAAACGGCGAGAAAAAACTCTTTCCTGCTCCTACGACGGGTGAAGGCAGAAAATTCAGATAGAGTAAAAATGGAGTATCAAAATGCAAACCGACTGTATAAGGGCTATGTACAAAAAAGCAACACCAATATTTCCGAAGTCTGGAATTAGAAATCATATACATTAAAGACAGCAAATCTTTCTGGAATATGATTAGAAAACTCAACGGTACGGCGACCTACAAACCGATAAAGCTAAGAATGGACTGCTCGCACTACACTTTGAAAAACTTTTATCTGTCAGCAAAAATGAGATACAATTCCAGTTTGGACTGCCGTACATAGAACACCGACTCTTGGATATGGACATCAATGTATCGGAGGTGGAGGCAGCTATAGAAAGGCTAAAGTCAATAAAGCTCCTGGCGAAGATCGAATACCTGTTGAGTTTTCAAGCATGCAACCCCAGCGTTCGTTGAAGAGCTTACACGCACCTTTAATGCCATCTATGACTCAGCTGATATACCTGTTATCTTCAAAAGACCGTAATATTCCCCATACCCACAGTTTGGTACACAAACAGAGGCGAGCAACTATAGGGCATATCTTTTCTCAATTCGACCATGAAGCTGTTTGCGTCAACGCTTCTTATGCGGTTGGAAAATTGGGTAGTGGAACAAAATCTTCTGGGCGTAACCAGTTTGGGTTTAGAAAGGATTTTTCAACAGTCGACTCCATCTTTATATTGTCTTCAATAGTTTCAGCCCGTCTTAAAGGAAAAAGAAACTTTACGCAAGCTTTATCGATTTCAAGGCTGCTTGTGCGACACAATCGACAGAAAGAGCCTTATCTACAAGCTCAGCAATATGGGACTATCGACGAAGGTTTCTGAGAGTCATCCAGAAAATGTATGAGGAAAATATAGCAGCTGTATGGGATGGTTCAAAACTATCAGACTGGTTCCAAAGTACCAGTAAAGCAGGGCTGCCTGCTAAGTCCGCTGTTATTCTTATTCTACATAAACGATATTTCGGAAACATTACCAGCAGGAATATCATTTGGCAACATGCATATAAAAACGATATTGTACTCGGATGATGTGGTGACTCTTGGCTGATTCCAGCACCCCAGCTCCAAAAAATGCTAAACCAACTAAACGGGTACTGCAAAACTTGGAATCTTAGAATAAACACTGACAAGTCAAAAGTTCTGGTGTTTACGGATGGCAGAGGACGTGCCGCTCAAGGGAAACATGGAGCTTAAACGGTGCGGATATAGAGAGAGTAACAACTTACAAGTATCTTGGAGTTACTATGACATCAAATGGAAAATTTTCAACTCTCCTTCGTCTAAACTAAGGGAATCCATCATGGCGCTAAACAGCTCTTGGAACAAACTAATGAGCAACAACTACGTACTACCGAGTGTCAAATATAAGATGTGTGAAGCAACCGCCCGCTCCGTTCTGTCTACGCCTCCCAGGTATGGGAATTGCCCGTCATGAAGATGTGGAAAAGTTGCTGCGTTTTTTTTGTCAAGAAAATATTCCAGCTGCCACGGAACACTCCAAACTATGCAGTTTATATTGAGATCGGGGACTTCCCGAGCTATATCGCTACACCTTAACCCACACATTTCTCCTACATGAGGCAGGTAATGGAAAAACCAGCAACAAGACTGGTTAATAAAACCTAAAAGCTGCTACTAGCAAATGAAGCTCAATGCTTCAATGAATGGCGACTTATAGCTGCTGAGCATAATGTCTCCTCTAGACCTCCAAAACCATCGATCATGGACGCGACACACAAAAAACATACTGGAGCGCATAGCTGAACGCCGGAAAAAATTATATTGAACGGCTTTAACAGGAGGTTGTACAAACAACTTAATTTTATAAAATAAGTTTGGTTTAAACATATAAATAATATAAAAAAAATTAAAGATGATTTGAGAAATATAATATAAAAAAAATAAAAAAAATAAATAATAAACAAAAAATTAAAAATAAAAAAAAAAAAAAATAAATTTATTTTTAAAAAAAAGAAATAAGGAAAAATTAAAATTTTATATAAAAAAATTTAAAAAAAAAAAATAATAAATTTAATGGGCGCATTTTATAAAATAAGTCGGTTTAAAAAACCATTTTTAATAATTCGTTTCAAATCTCAACTAACATTTTTGATTAAACGATGGTTGAAAAATATTTAACATAGGGTTTTAGTTCTCGCTACAGATGAATAGTGAGGTCGGCCTTTGATAATATTGAAAGTGTGAAAAGATAAACGTACGTTTATTTTTCGAGACGGAATTTCTAGAAAACATGCCAAGTTTTATAGAATTATTTAAAGTTTGCTTGTTAAATTTAGGTGACTTTCTTGGTACCAATTTCTAAACTCTCACTTATTTGTATCTCGATCAGAATCTGTCAGTTCGGTTCGGTACAGAACCGGTTTGCATCCCAGATGTCTAGTACTTTCTTAGAAACCCTCGCCCCTGCTTAGAATCCAGAGAGTGAAAGAGAGTTGTACTTGCAATGGGGGTCATCCATCGGGCGTGTTTTTTTCCAAATATGATTTCTGTTTTGTTTACATGCTCTCTCCATGACCACTGTTTCCACCATACCGTTGTGATCCACTTGGCTCTCGCATTTCCGCTGCGCAATAGAATTAGCCTGGATGAGTTGCCAAGGGTAGGGATGGGTGGCAGTATAATTCGTCCATTAATTCACTGCTTCTGCTTTTTGGGGTCAAATGTGGTGGGCCACCTACTTACTTTTGGGCGTGGGACGAGGGTGGTGGCAATTAAAAAATCTTAAGCGATGCAGCGGCACAAGATGCAAGTCGAAAGTGATGTGGCTCTTTCTTATCAGCATTAGATATAACTTGAGAGAGAGGGGGAAATGGGGTTAAAAAGGTGTCTCTCCCTTGGGGGAAAGAGTCCAATGAACCTGAACAAGTAAGAGCGCTGCACTCGAGGGCCTGGTCTACAAAATACCCTATAATTGGGAGTTTGTGTGTTTGCTTCATCAATGACAATACTTTACATTTCTGATAAAATATTGTATTCAGTTGTTTCGTTTTTTGGTTTAATAAAGTCATCTGAAAAAAAATAAACTAATTAAATTGTTATTAGTAACTTTACCTTGTCTGGGAATCAAACCAAGGACCTTGGAGTTAACGCCTACAACTGCAACTTCAAGTACACGCGGTGACAGTGCGATAAATCACAGTAAAGAATGCAGGCAATAGTTCAGTACTCCAGTCCGGTCATGCGTGGGTTCCATTCCAGTTCTAAACGAAGAATTATGAGTTCTCTTCCTTTTTCATGTAAAGGGTCTACCCCAAAAAAGGGAAGGGGTACGGCCCAAAGTCGGGAATTTCCTTTATAATTGAATAGATTACTTAAAAACAAACTGATCTGGCCCAACGTTGGGTTATTTTTATGCTATGTCCTCAAAATATCGTCAAAAATCTTTTATACTCTGTACCGAAGGTACATAGAGTATAATAAGTTTGTGCAAAAGTATGTAACAAGGAGAAGGAATCAATTCCGACCCCATAAAGTATATATATTCTTGATCAGCATCAACAGCCGAGTCGATATAGCCATGTCCGTCTGTCCGTCCGTCTGTCCGTCCGTCCGTATGAACAAACAGATCTTAGAGATGGTAAGAGATAGAGGTTTGACATGTATGGGACAAATGCTTCTTATACTTGCAGGCAGATCAAGTTTATTTTAATTTTTGCCACGCCCCCTCCCGCCCCCGCAATTTGGAAAAACGTAATATCTCCCACAGTTTTGTAGATAGATGATTTGTACCTCCTAGAGATAGTTAGTCATTAGTAAAAGATACATATTTGCCGAAGGAATGATAAAGATCGGATGAGCGGTTCTCAAGTTATGATCAAATACCCCACGCCACCCCCTCCCACCCACTCACAACCAACGCACAATCTTAGAGAGAGAGAGAGAGAGAGAAAAGAGAAAGAGAGAGAGAGAGGGGAGAAGAAAAGAAACTCAGAGATGAGCGCAGCAGCAGCTCTGCATTTATCTCTTACTCTAGGTAAAGAGTATAAATATAGTCGGGCTTAACCGACTTTCTACTTTGTTTTAATAAGCCTTTTTCAAATTGCAGTATCTCGGGAACTGGTGGAGCTAGAGACATGAAATAAATTTAAAACGAGAAAAGGCAAAGCTAACTTCGTCTGTACCGAAGTTTTGATACGCTGAAAAGCTTGTCACAACGGTTAGCGACTTCGACCAAACTTCGCAAATCAGCTTAAAAACATGACATATTACCCATGACCGTGTTTGACAACGATAATATTGAGAACAAACCAGTTTTTCTCCCTAAAACCCATTTTTCGAACGAACATTTGTATGGCAGCTACAAGAAGTAGTCATCCGATCCGGTCGGTTCCGACATATTAGCAGCGTGCAGTAAAAGACTCTGTGCAAAGTTTCAGCTCGATAGCTCCGAAACTGAGGGTAAAAAGGTAAAAATTGGTGACATACACTGAAAACATTATTTGGTAAAATTAAATAAAAAATATTATGTGATGTTTTTGGCAGTTCGCGTTGTAGCGCCACCCTAACAGTTTTCCTGGAAATATCTCCAACTTTATAGCTGGAAGTTAAAAAAAACTCGAAGATATTTACTGACCATCTTCATTTTTTTCGTTTTTAACTTTAGTTTACAGTCAAAAGGACAAATTACTACAAAAATTTTTAAAGTGTAGTTTGGAATACTGAATTCAAAAATCGAATTTGGAAACTCCATATCACAGCCATATCACAATTAAGGAACGTTAAAGAAAGCCAAGCAAGCTATAAAGCGAAACATTGTTTTCGAATTGGTGAAAATGGAAGTTAATATTGTTTTAAGCGCCTAGGAAAAATATTAAAAAAATATAACAAAAATATTTTTTTAATATTTCTACTTATGAATCTTGATTCTACTATTTATACCTGAATTGTATTAAAATGAATTGAATTTAAAAATTCTTCACAGGGTGGTCCATTTAAAAATTTTAATTTAATTTAGATATTTGTAAAAACAAAATATTTTTCATAGGTTGAAAATTTGTTGGAAAGGTAGGTTCGTCTCAATTATTGTAAAAAATATTTCGGGGGGGGTTTTTCCTCCAACACCTTGTTTGAAGAAGTAGCTTCACGAATTTATCCCAAGAATTGGGTTTTTGTTAAATGTTTTTTCAAGTTCAAATTCCAAACACAAGATCCTGAAAAAAAACCCGGTATATAAAGGTTTTATTTAAAATTTTTAATTAATTTTTTTAGTTCAGCATTCTAAGCTACAATAAAATTTTTTTCAAGTTCAGACTGGTTCGATATAAAATTGTAAATAAAAAAAATTTTTATAAAGGAAATGTCAATCTTATAATTGCAGGCAGATCAAGTTTATTTTTAAATGTTTTCCTTTATCAGGTCTGTTCTCCTTTCAAATTCGATTGATCGGAATTGGCAAGAGTTGTGACTTCTAAGAATGGATTCAAAATTCGGTGGAAAGGTGGGGGGTTTGAAGAAAGAGGAAAGATTAAACCTGGGGTGAGCTTATGGCCGCGTGGAATGAAATACAAATGCACCTAATATATTTTAAGCAAGAACAACTACTTCCAAAGAGACGTCGGAGAGAGAGAAGAGAGACATATATTATGATGTTGATGTTGCAGGTCTGCACTTGCCAACAATAAAACTTTGGCTAAGAAAGAAAGAGAATAGAGCACGCATATGAATTTTTTGTTGTTTTATTTAGGCTTATGGCGCGCGTGTGCCGTATACGTGCCAGCTATTTCTTTGCGTCAAACAATCGAAAACGGAAACAGGCCTGTATATGTTTTCAAACCGATCTCCGAAATTGGGTCGAAATCTCTAACCGGTAGAGCGAGCTTTTTTAAGTGTTTTAAAACTTCGGCACAGACAAAGTTAGTTTTGCTTTCCCCGATTATTTTTTACGCGGTCTCCGCTGTTTTATAAGGACACCGAGACCAATCCTAAGACCAAGAATATACCAATTAGACGCAATCGATCGATGTGCTTAAATTCAACAAACCCCAGGTCATCGATTATGCACCACACATTATTGCGTGCATTGGACATTTAAAAAAAAAACTGAATTTCGTTAGTCTCTGAAATATTTTATTTCCACATCGATCCGCCCTTATTAGAAAACCCTGTACCTAACTTCAGAAAATTAAAGACTAGACTTCTGCCACTAATTTAGATGAATGAAAGTGGGTTAACTGGAAGTAAAAATTCAGTACATTTATAAAAGTTTACTAAATGCATGCTGTGTCCCGCAACTGCAGATGGGGCTTGTAGTACTTATTTGTAAATATTTTAATTTTAAGTTTTTCTCTGTCAAGGAAATTTAAAATATTTAATTTTAAACGTTTTGATCAAATTTTTATTTTGGTTGATTCGTTTGGTTTGTTAAAAAACCTTGTGCACCCTTAACTATTTCGAGCAGGTATATTATTAGGATTTACGTATCCCTCGTTGATAAATCGGAAAAACAAATCAAACATATACAGGATCCTGCAACTTACAGGTATTAGGATAACCCCCTACCCCAAGGTAATATCGAATAATAAAATGAAATTTATAACAAATGTTCAAAAATAGAGATTTTGTTTGTTGCCAGCCTCAAACTGCATTTTTTGAGAAGTATTATAATTAACAATTGCTTTTGAATTTGAATTTTGTTTAACTTTTTCAAGAGGTGAAGGAAAGGTTGTAAATACGCCTTCAACCTTTCTAGATAAAGCAAATACAATTTCTTTTTAGCAGGATCAGGGAATGCTTCTTTTATTTTCCTCCTGCTTTTGGCACCTTAATACATTGATCAAATTGCATTCTTTAGTTTTGTTTTGATTAGTTCAATATTTCAGTCTTTATTTGTTTAATTCCTGTTTCAAGTTGATCTTGGTGTTATTGGATTATGTTGTTCTTCTGGTTTATTTCTATTAAAATGAGGAAAAATACAAATTAAAAATCAGTTTTACTTGTATAATTGTTTATGTATAAAACCAATTCTAAGAGAAAAATTAAGTTTAAATAAATTTCAATGGCTTTTTCTTGTTGATTACAACTAAATAAAATCTTAAAAATTTTGCTCACATTTCGGTGTTTTTGAAACGATGATCGGGGAATTTTGCGGTTTTGCGCGTAAACACATTAATCTAGAATCGGTTGTACTAAAATTGAGCGCAATTGGGGAACCGACCAAAAGTGTCGATCACCTTCGCGGTTGTATTGTTTAAATATGTGTATGTATTTCTAGATGTATAAATATGGTATTCACTCCGAATTCAGCATATTTCTCAATTTGATTTGCCATTTACCCACGGCTATTGAAGGAGCATTCGGTAAATTGTAAACTTCGGCTAATGAAATAACCAACAAAACTTGTGGCAATTGGTGGCTAGAAATCCAGTGAGGTTGAGGCCTGATTGGAGCTGATCAAAGCGTTGGTACCACATTTGGGTGAGGCCATTATATCAACAGCAGCAGGGGTAGCAGGATTTTCCTGCAGCTCTGTTGGAGAAGAGGGGCAGCGTGTATTTAAATATATGTTATTTTATGTGGCGTTCGAAATATTCACCTGGGGGCAGATGCAACTTCTCGATGACAAACTTCTTGCGTCGCAGCTTAAAAGCGAGATCCGTGGTCTCGGGCATATGCACGGCCAGCGTGTTGAGGGCGGTCATCTTGTGCAAATGGAGTAGACCACTATACTCCTTGAAGGCTGGGTGCGTTTCACGTTCAGAGCCAGCAAAGGATTCCAGCTCAATGGCATAGTCCACCAGTTGACGAATTTTGGGCACCAAACTGGCATCCTGGGGCAAGAATACATAAATTATTCATTGATTTTTAATCATAATGTGAAAAACTCACGTATTTGGCAATCAGATGCATGGGCATTGTGATGAAGCAAACAGAATTGCAGTTGCGCACACTGGCCATCAGAATGGTAAGAAATTTAAGCAAATCCTCGCCAAATTGTTCATCAAACCACAGGGGAGAGCCCAAGGAGGTGAGACACACCCGACATAGGTTCTTCTTGGCGCCCGGCACAAAACTCTCATCGCGTAGAAGGTGCTGAATATCATTGAGCAGGCGGCCATATCGGGGATTGGAGAAGACATTTGGGTCAATGAGCGGTTGAGTGGCAGTAGTAGTGATGGTGGTCGTTGGGGTACTATTGTTGGCAGTGCTATCAGTGCCCGCATTATTATTGTCTCCATCAACAGTCGCTTCCGCCTCACTACCATCGCCCATAGTCTCTGCCTGCAGCGGCTGCTGCTCGAGCGATGTAGGCGATGAGCTGCTCTTGCTTAGCTCTTCCTGCACCACGACATCTGGCTCTTTGCAATTTTCATCCCACAGCGACTCTTTGTAACTATCGTCCCACACCGTGGTATTGGCATAGTACAACATCATGGGATCTATGTGCTCCATCAAATTAAAGTGATGTCCTATCTTGGTGGTGGACTGCTCAGAGTTGACCAGAGGCAAATCATTGTAACGCCAGGCAATCCTCAGGCCATTCTTATCCGCCGGCTCAGCCTGCGCTTGTAGCTCCTCGTGCTGCTCTAACTCGGCCTCCAGATCGGTTAGTGGGCGGGGTAAACGGCGCAGCATCTCAGCAGGCAAGTCATCCAGGCTGCCCAGAAAGATTTCCTGCTTGGACAGCACGCCCTCGGCCAGAAAGTACTTGGCCAGCACCTTGGCATGCGTCATAAAGCGATCTTCCTCTGTAACAAAGTATCATTATGTACATAGTGCTGCCAAATCTTTTTGTTGTTGCTGGTGCCCTTTGCTTACCACACAAGAATATCGAGCCAATGGGCAAACCACCGCCTAAAATGACGTCCAGTGACGGGTTTCCGCTCGAGGTGATCACCTGAGCTGTGTGGGGACTTGTCCTCGTGCCACGAATGGGCTTTTGGACGGTGCGCTTGCGAAAACTCGTCATGTTTTCAATACCAAAATGTTTTATTCTTAATTTTTTGGCGAGGGCAAAATTATCGTAATTGTGCTGCCTTATCAACCCTGCATCCCTAAGAACCTTAGGACCAGAAACATGGAACTAGTTCGTTTGTTACAAATTCAAAATTGTGGTTCAGCTAGCAATCGGCAATGTAAAGTAAATGTAAAATAAATGTAAAATAATGTAAATTGCTTATGCCACCTAAATTGAATTTTATGCCACCTTGGTGTTATAATTCTTGTATGCCACCTAAATTGAAAATTGTTTTTTTTTGTATTTTTTGTATGCCACTTAAGTCGGAATCCAGGGGTGTAGGATGCGCTATAGGGGCTGAAACCCCCCTTTGGCCTAATTATCGTAGTAGAGAGCTACTTTAGATAGACCATAATGCTGTTGATGAAATGATGGACGACCTTATGGAGGATCTTACTGCAATTCCATGGTGTCGGCGAGGAACCAAGTTCTGGTGTGCCAAAATCAGTCAACTGGCAAACCAATGTGCTACCATTTTTTAATGTCCAATGGGTCCGTGCGGCCCCATGCTTTATGTCGACTGCATTTCGACCCACAAATGAAACTATAGTTACAGGTGACACTTTTCTGTTACAGGTGACACTTTTCTGTTTGAGGTAGTTTGGAAAAGCTGCACCAATAAGGAAAACTTCTACTATGCTTACAGTAGGTGATGACGGTTCTCTAGGTGTTGTTACAGACAGAGTGTTCGGAGCTATTTTAAGGAAGATGTCTCAATTTATTAACTGGCCAACTGTCAATTGATTTGAATGATTGTAGGTGTGACCGCATGTTTTGAAGACAAAAATCTCGAAAAAGTGTTTTTGTTAGATACTTTGATTAATGAAAAAAAGGGTCGTGCAATATTTCTGTTATACGCTCATCTCTAAGTTTCTCTCTCTCTCTCTCAGAAATTGTCTTTGTTAAATGGACCCAGAGGCGTAGAGTTCTGTCGAAAATATACATTACGTCTGTCGAAAAAGTAACCCTTCAGTTCCAAAGGCACTACCGCCCTAGTTTCGCTAGCGAAAAGCTAGCGAATTCGGCGCTAGTTACTCGCTAGTGTCCAAGTAATCCGGTCTGTAGTCAGTACGAACGAGCTGACTGACATGCTTAAAAACAAATCGAAGACAGAAAATGCGTTTCGCTTTAAATTTCTTTCAGCGAGTGACCCGACAAAAGGAATAGGAAAACAAGTAAGAACATTGCTATCCCTTTTTTCGTGTGTCTTCTTTTCAATTCGTATTCTGCTTAGTATCAGAAATTATTTCTTGTTGTGACGCTTAACCGAGTGTATGTTTGCAAAAAATAAAAATAAAAAAATACTATAATAAAATATTTAAAGTGCAAAGTATCATCAACTCAATAGTCTCTTGGAGTAAAGGCAAAGGCCGAGGAAGGAAGTTTTTGCGATCCACATGTATGTTTTATAATTATATTTTTAATTTTTTTTAATAATATATACAATTTGAATTACTATTTCAGCCAGCATACCCTCCGGAGGAAACCAAACCGCTGAGGAGCAGTTTCGGGATGTTTTACATATAAATAAAATGCCCATTATAAAACTGAAGTGTGTAATAAAAAAAATTAACACTACAATATTTAATATTATTTAAATTAAATGAATTGATAAATATTTTGGAGCATATTTACTTACAGATAACTAGTAGTTACTGCGGTAGCTAGCTACGCTACTGATAACAAGTAGTTACTGCGGTAGCTAGCTACGCCACAGATTACTTTTCGGTAGCGTTTCGCTAGCTCTAGAATCGCTAACATTTCGCTAGGACATGCCCATACAAAAGTAATCTGAGCGGTAATCCGGCGGGTAGTCAGTAAGGGGTTACCGAATCGCTAGCGATTCGCTACCGCTGCGCTAGCTACAAGAACTGAAGGGAATGCACTAAACACGCTGCATCTGCGCAAACAGAATGCGAACATTTTGCATTACAATTTTAAAAATAATGCACGCATTCGTAATGGGAATCCGATGACAGCTCGGCTCTGGCATACATCCTTTATTACTAGTAATGCAGGCTGTGCGCACCCCGCTTACAAAGCGGCCATGCATATGGCAAAGTAATGCAGATTGTATGGGAGTATTTCCTTCATACTGATGGCAAAGTAATGCAGGAGTAACCCATTTTGTAATGGCAGTTTGCGCCGCTGGGAAATGCCGGGTTCGGGAGTGTAAGCTGATCCGGCACCTGCTACTTTGGATTTTATTTTGCTCATACCTCGTTAATCGTTAATCCGATCTTTTTCATTCCTTTGGCAAATCGATAAATAATCTTGATTTCTAAATATGTCTAGAAAATACGAGCTATCTTTCTACAAAACATTTCGGGGGCTGGAGAGGGCGTAACTAAAACTTAAATTAAACTTGATCTGCCTTCAAGTATAAGAAGTATATGTCGTATACATGTTAAACCTGTATCTCATATCATCTTTGAGATGTGTTTGTTTATACGGACAGACAGACGGAGAGAAAAACGGACATGCCTATATTGACACGGCTGTTGATGACGATCAAGAATATATATACTTTATAAGGTCAGAATGATTCCTCTTTGTTACATACTTTTGCACAAGCTTAATATAATTAGTTACAGCGTATAAAAAAACTGAAACTGTACCGGAACCAAAGCTTAGGTTTCGTTCCGGTGCTAGCGGTTCCAGTAATAAGGGTAAACGGCAACGGTTCTCAAAAAATATTTGTATCGGTTCCGGTACGCGATCTGAAACGGTGTATTTTGTTTAAAGGTTCCGGTATTGAGCCCTGGTTCAAATAGGTAAAAATAGGTCCAAATAGGTCCAAATTTGCTCTACTCAAAGTACCACTCTATTTTTCGTACTTATGATTAAAATGATAAAAAATACTGATCACAAGAAGTTACTATACACATGCAAGTGCCGTAAATGGTATGTTAATGTAATTTTCGTACGGTATGCGTCGTCTGCCTAGCTTGGTTGCAAGCGAGGTTGGTTAGTGTCCATAACGGAAAACGGATTTTGCTCGCCCGCGTGGTGTATACAAAAATTGGGAGCTTCTTTTAGTACGATACTTGCTGTCTTGGTTAGTTTCGTATTGAACCAGAGTCCGGCAAAACACACATGCTCATTTTGGCATTGCGTGTTTGTGTTTAGCCACGAGAGAGCACGCTCAGTTAGCACTTATTTGTTGTTCTAAAAGAAAGCAGTTTAAGCTCGTATACTGTCGTTGTGTCGACGTCACGACGCGTCGCGTCCGTAGAGGGCTGATGTATACACAGTAGATATTTTTATATTTACATATATTCTTTTTAGATGTGGAGACGCCTACTTTGGAGCATATATTTACTCTCAAAATATGCAAAATCATATGACATATTCCAAAATAGGTCGAAATAGGTTAAAAATACGTTAGCATATTCTCAAATATGCTTTAAAGTCGATGATATGTAAATATGTAAAATATGCAAGCCGAATAAGAATTTAAATTAATATACTTCTCATGAAACAAATTTGTATGCAATTAGAAATTTTTAATGTGAAACATCTTTAATTTCGGTCCGGAAGATTTTAGTAGGAGTAAAATTTGATTTCAGCGTCACGTGACGCTGATCTGATTGGGATCTGGGTAGTATCTGGGCGCGATCTGGGTGGAATCTTGGTTGGATCTGGGTATGACCTTTGTGGGGTCTAGGTGGGTTC
>JAEIFU010000167.1:0-207490 GCA_018904235.1 Lordiphosa stackelbergi | reverse complement strand
TTTTGGTGTGTTTTTAAATGGTGTGTAGGTGATTACTGAAGTTTCTGGCTTTAAATAGCGATGCGCTTGTAACAGACATTAGGTAATGTGGTAGCTGGTTCCAAAGACGAATGGCATAAATAAAAATCTGCGGGGTCAGAACTAGCAAGATTGGTATTGATATAATATTATTAGTCATCATTGATGCACTAAAGCTTAGCATAGAGTATAAGTAGAAAGGTTTTTTCTGTATATATAATTTTGTGTAGCATTGTCAAAGCTCTCAGATTTATATACGATTTGAGCTAGGTCAAAAGTTTGATTGCATGTTCCGTAACATGACTTCGTGGTTTTATGTTATAGACATACCTGGCAATATTATTAAATAAAACATTGATTTTGTTAAAATTAGTGGCATCACACTTCAAGACCTCTACTCCATAAAAATAAAGAGGGCACAAGTAAATTTGCATTCAAAAGTCTAATATGTTGGGGTAGGCACAGCTTCGTTAAATTCAGGTTCCTTAACATTCCATAAGTTTTTCCAACTGCTTGAGTAACATGATTACACCATGACAGTGTTCCATTAAAAGTAAAGCCAAGATTGACAGCATGGTCAACATATTTAATTTCACTTGTGTTTATTCTTAGCTTTGGGAAGTGATCCAGTATTCAGTTTTTCATATATTACTAGGCATTTCGATTTTAAGGGATTAAGTCCAAGTCCATTTTCTTCTGCCCATTTGTTTATAACTAAGAGCTCACTATTACATACATTTATACTTTCACTAATTCTATTTAACGGACAACTAACATACATTTGAACATCGTCAGCATACATATGGACTTCACTTTTGACAATACACTGGGAAGATCATTTACATACAAAGTAAACAGCAGTGGCCCAAGGACGGACCCTTGAGGCACACCGCGCTTAGTCACAAGAAAAGTTGAAAAGTCAGATGATGTTACTACCGCTTGACTACGATTACTAAAATAGGAGAGCAGTTTGAGTGAAGTATTAGAGAAGTTGTATAGTTTTGCCAACTTTGTACAGAGAATTTCATGGTTCACTGTATCAAACGCTTTACTGAAGTCAAGTAGGGTGAGAAAAGTGATTTCCATTGTCCGTCTGTTTCCTAATGTCTTCACTTATTTTTAATATTGCTGTGGTACTACTCCGGCCACTGCGAAACCCGGACTGATTATTATTCAGCAAATCATTTGCAGCAAGAAATCGTTTTATTTGGTTTGCCATGAGTTGCTCAAATGCTTTTGATAAATAAGGAACAATAGCAATAGGTCGGTACTCAGTTTTGATTTTGGGACGGGAATTAGTTTCGGATTTTCCACATTTCTGGGAAGGTTGAATGAGTGAAAGCTGTATTGAAAATATATGTAATTAGTGGCAGGATCTGAGGTAACAATATTTTAAGAAATTTCGGATTAATATTATCAAGGCCTACTGCGTTTGATCTTAAGAATAGCTTTCAGTACATCACATTGGTAAACACAGTTAAAGCTAAAACTAGTATCACAGTTGTTAGTAAGTTGCACAGCATTTAAGTAGATGTTACATGTTACATCAGGTACACAGACATTCACAAAACAGTTATTTAGATTATTTACATCAATGTCAAGTTTATTGCAGGTACTTTGTTTGCTTCCTATGCCCAGTTTTGTTATTTCAGACCACGTTTGCTTGGTTGTAATTGCTTCATGGAATTTGGAGCAGTAATATTTACGCTTGGCCGACGCAATCATGTTACTGGCAGTACGTCTTAATAATTTGTATTGCACGTTGGTCAGTTCAGTACGATATCTTCTCCATTTAAGATAGGCCTGGTTTCTTTTTTGTATTGCTAGATTTAATTGACTTGTCAAACCACAGTGGTTGACTTGGCTTTATAACTTTTCCCAACGTTTCCGCTTACCCTTCGTTTTCAGTGAATTTACGGGGCAGGTATGTCATTCCAGTCACATAGATTAAATTCAGTATTTAATGAGTCAAAATCAATATTTTTAAAGTCCCTATAAACTATTGTGTTCTCAGTTTCGTCAATATGTAATGCTAAGTCATATGTCATAAATATTAAGTCATGTCTTGAAAATACAGGCGCTGAAACTTGGTCATATAGGCGAACATTTTTAGGAGTGTTAACAAAGAATACATCTAGCAAGGTGTTGGAGGTGTTAGTGAAGTGTGTTGCTTGGGTGGAGTTAACTAGTTTCATTCCTAGTGATGACATGTCGTCAGATAGATGATACTCACTCAACATGTTACTGTTAAGGTCTCCTCCTATAATTATGTCAGTGTATTGCAAGCTTAATTCAGAAATAAGGCTAATTAATTCGTTATATTCAGTATTACGATGCGGTCTATATAGGCAGCCAACAAGGGTCTTTGTCAAATTATTACGATTACTAATTTGAAGAAAAAGATATTCAATTGCACTGCCGACCGGTTGCTTACAACAAGGGGAATCACACATACTGGACACAAACCAAGTTTCAGAAACAAATACAATATCAACATTTGAGTTCACAAACATATATCTGAATTCATCAATTTTCTTTGCTAAGCTCTGTGCATTAATATGACAAATTTTAAGACCAGCTTTTTGATTACTAAGAACTCTAATCATTGCTTTTCCATTCGTCATGAGGCTTGTCATTTGATTGACACTACCCATATTAACACAATTAAATCAATTACTAGCGCATACCTAATACATTGAAAATAGTTATAAATAAAGAACCTACACACCATGTGAGAATTATTTTTAAATCCTAATCTTACATAAATAATTAATTCGCTCTCCAGAAATGGGAAGCTTTCAGCGGCGAAATGAATCACCAAGCTCCGAAGCAGCAGCATAAGCATCAGATGCATTAGCTGCAGCGACTGAGGCGGAATTCGAAGCTTGTCCACAGTTTCAACACATACATACTCCGATTTGTTTATTCCGCGAACATGTACTAGGCCACGCCGCGAGAACAGCAACAACTAAGCTTTTTAGTCTCATCGCCTCTTTAAAGATCAAATAGTTATCCCTCGTCAGTTGCTCATTGATATAGAAAGGTGTTGCTACGTCAAAGCCCAATTGCTTAAGATTTAGGGGCTGCTTCACCACCCGCCGGTATCATACCCAATGGCACGCAATAAAATTATTTTATCGCGCACGTGCTCCAGTTTCAGCATTATCACCATGTCACACCTAAAAGCTTAGTACTCAGACAAACTAAATCGTCCGCTAGCGGAATTGACAACTTATTCCGATGGGTAGGCCAGCGTACGGTGCAGTGTGACTGTTCAACGCCAAAACACCACTTCATCAAAATTCCACGAAATGTGAAAAGGTCACACTGCGCTGATTTGCTTGCATTTGAATTTAGTTAATTGATTTTGCAAATATTTAGGGATTTGTGGACGATATATGGTATGTAGAAGTCATGGGCAATGCTAAATCTTACCATTGGTTTTGAATTATGCCAGTTAACGATTTTTTCGAGCTTTTGCTGCTGACACTCCGACGGGTTTGTGTCAGAAAAAATTACAAACAGTTTTTTCTGCTACCACCTCATCGGAATTGATTCAGCTGTTTGTGCCTTAAAGTTAGCGGCACTACGAGACTTCCGATGGGTAGGAACGGAAATTTTGGTGATGGAAATTAGACCGCGTGAATTAAGACCGCCATCATAAAATGAAATTAGGCCGCGCGGTCTAATTTCATTCTGCAAAATGAATTTAGACCGCCATCACAAAATGAAATTAGGCCGCGCGGACCGAGAACGCTACCCTGTGGCACTCCGGCTCCAATGGTGAACTCTTCCGTTGTGTACTCATTTTGGTCCGGACAGAGAATACTCTGTTGCGAATAACATTCTAAGAGTTGGTGAGTATTTAGGGAAAATTTTTTAAATTTAAAAAAAAAACCGTCCAACCAAACGCGGTCAAATGCTTGGGCAACATCTAGGAAAATTGCGGAGCAGTATTCGTGGTGCTCATACGCCGTCCGAATATACGAAGTTAAACGGTTGACTTGCTCAATGGTCCCGTGTTTTGCTCGGAACCCAAATTGATGTGAAGGAATTATATTTTGTGCATGCGTATCAATTTTGCGAAGTAAGATCTTCTCAAATACTTTTGATAGGCAAGGTAGAAGGCTTATGGGTCTATATGATGACGCTTGAGTTTTATCCTTGCCTGGTTTCGGAATCATTATGATTGTAGATTTCTTCCACTGAGTTGGAAAGTATCCACATCGCAGTACAGCATTAAAGATTCTTGAGATATATGAAATGGCAGGACTTGGAAGTTCCATGATCATTTTAGGCGTAATAAGATCATATCCTGGTGCTTTCTTAGGATTAAGTTCTCTGATAACATTTTTTATTTCAAGCGAATGAACTTTGATTGGGCAAGTCTGTGCGGCATTAGGAATCAATGGCAGTGCATATGCATTAGTTGGTGGGTTCGGCTGGAAAACATTTCTTAGGTGAAGTGCGAAAACATTTGCCTTTTCTTCGTCGCTGCGGGCCCATCTTCCTCTCTGATCCCTCAAAGGCGTGTCTACCTTAGCAGGTGGCTTTATGCTTGCATGTGCTCTCCATAGGGGAATTTGGTGTTTGTGGGCGATAATTTTTCGATGTAGCGTCTATGGGCTAACTGCTCCTCTGCTTCGAGTGCTTTGTGGAGTACGCGTTCTGTATGTCGCAGGCGAGTCCTTGCAGCTGGCGACCGATTGCTCTGCCATTCTCTTCTGGCACGCCGCTTCTCCGTGACCAGCCGGTCTATGTAGCTGCTCGTTAATCTACGATCTTGCTTAGGTGTTGTTGTCGTTGTTTGTGGGTTCGAGTGATAAGCAGCTGCGGTAATAATTGAGCTTAGGGCTTGGACTGAGGTTTCAATTTCTTCTTCGCTGTTGATGGTTGGGCTCAGTTCAATGTGACTGCTGATATATTTTTTGTATTTGAGCCAGTTTGTCTTATGGGATGTCAGTCTCCGAGGATACTCTCTGATTTGAGGGCACTCTAGAAGGGTGAAAATAATTGGAGAATGGTCTGACGACAAATCTGCGAGTGCTTCTGCAGTTACCAAGTTTTGTGGAACTTTTCTTGTTATGGCAAAGTCTATAAGGTCGGGTATTTTCTTAGGATCTGCTGGCCAATATGTAGGCCTACCCGGAGATACATAGTCGAGTTTGTTTGTTGCGCGCATGAGAACGCTATAGAGTTGTTTCCCTTTTGGATTAGTCAGTCTCGAACCCCAGTGGGGTGTTTCGAGTTATAGTCACCCGCTGCTAAAAAGCGTTGACCGAGTGTATTAAAGAAATCTAGAAATTGATTTTCTGATATTGCGAAGCGTGGCGGACAATAAACCGCTGACAAGGTGATATTGCCTCGTTTGGATTCTACACATATTGATGTGGCTTGTAGGTAGTTTTGCGAAAATCCCGGTATTGGGTAATGCTTAATGCGGTTTCTGACAAGGATGCCAGTTCCGCCATGGGCCTTACCATCTGGGTGATTTGTGCCGTAAAATGCATACCCCGATAATTGGAAGTTGTATCTGTCCGTCAGATGAGTTTCCGCAAGAAGCATTATGTCGATTTCGTTGTCTTGGAGAAATTTTGACAACTCCAATTTGTGTCGAGGAATGCCATTTGCATTCCAGAGTGAAACTCTTAGGAGAGCCATTATTTAGATTGTCGCGAGGCGAGCATTTGAATGAGGATGCCTTGATTCCTCATTTGTTCTTGCATTGTGTTTTGCATGTATACTATGAAATCCTGCAGTGTTTGCTGCAACGATAGGAACATGTTTTCTAATCTACTATAGTTTGATGGTTGTTCCGCTTGTTTATTAATTGTTGGCAGAGCCGGCTCAGTTCGTGTTTCGTGTGAGGCTGTGGGTGAGGGTCTATCCATTCCTAATTTTAATGCACTTGCAAAAGAAACGCCTTGGGTGGTACTCGATGGGGCAAATGACGATCTAGCAGCTTTGGTAAAGAATACTCCAGGAGTCGATTGCGAGGGTGTAAACTGATTAAGGTTTCCATTGGAACGTGCAAATTCTGTGCGCGTATTAATCCTGCTCTTCAGATCTTTGTAGACTGGGCAACCTCTGTAATTTGCAGTGTGGTTGCCTCCACAGTTACTGCAATTTTTAGCAGACTTGTCCTCCTTGCTGGCAGGACATGTGGCAGTGTTGTGCAGCTCTCCGCATGCTACGCAAACAGGTCGCAGAGCGCAGTAGGCTTTAGTGTGCCCAAATTCTTGGCAATTGGTACATTGCACTGGATTTGTACGTTTGTGGGGCTCCTCTACAGTTATTCTGCGGTGCAATAAAAACTGTAAGTTGTATATTGGGTGCACAGCATTTTTTTTGGAAGCTGTGTCTTCTGGACTTAGCTCAACTTTGAATAGTGGCTGGGGTATTTTGTCTCTGTTCATAAGGTTTATTACGGATTTGACTTTAAATCCCTTTTCTTCTAAGGCATTACCGACTTCCGTTGATAGTACACTTGATTCAATGCCTTTGATTACCACTTGTAGGCCTTTGCAGCTTTTTAGTTGGTAGGTGTAATAGTTTTTGTTTTCAGTTCTTAAGTATTTTTCGACAGTGCGATAGTTTTCCTCGGTGTTAACTTGGAGCTTCGTTTCGCGTATGTTGCCTTTGCTGACTGATGTCACATAAAAGTTGTTGTTGCCGATTAGTGGGATGAGCTTTGTAACTAGGGTCGCGCAGTTGTTATCTCTTACGTAGAATGGTGGAGGCCTTGGTTTTGCGGCAGTTGGAGCCGTTTCATCGCACTCAGCATCAAGATGTTTGCCGAGAATTTGGAACCTATTTCCAGTTAGGGGATCTTTGTCCACAGGTAAATTGCTTGTTTTGTTAATTTTTGGAGTATTGCCGCTATTTTTGTTTTGTGGGCTTAGTTTTCGTTTGTTTATTTGTACATACCGATCGATGCCAGTCTGCACATATGAGCGTGTGTTTGGTGTTGTGGTTCCTTGTGTTTGTGTTGGTGGGAGTGCGTGCTGCGTTGACATTTTTGGAAGATGGTTGGCGGTGATCGATTTATTTTGCGTACTTGTTGTTGTTGTGCATGTTAAAGTTGATTGAGCTGTAGTAAGCGTTACAGTACTCATAGTGGGCAGAGGTGAGGGGCATTGGGCACTCCATGTCGGAGCTGGAGAAAGAGAGCTTACGTTCGCAGTGCTGGTTGGTTTTAGCGTGCTGGTGGGGTCGGGAGAAACTACTGCAAAGTAAGCATTGTTGCGGTGTATTGATAGTCGGCGATCGTCTTGCTGTTGTTGCATTTGAGCAGCGAGTTCACTCTGACTCATGGTGTTGTTGGTATTTTGCCAGTTGCATTTGTAGCACTTCTGTACGTTGTCATTTAATTAAATATGATTTAATTAAAGATCAACAAATTAGATATAATTGGACAACATAAGCACGAGTGCTTATGAAAGTCCAATAGCGTCTTTTGTCGCGGGCCGAAGAATTTATTTAAATAACACAGGCCAACAAAATGACCATCTTTGTGAGGTGCAGCCCTGATGATTTAAAAATATGATAAGTTTATGTTCACTGATTCCAAAACTGGTTTCGGTTTAGCTCCATCAGCTCTTGTTTCCAAGATATGGCGGAAAAACGAAAACGTTGCATTTTTATGTAAGTTTATGAACTATTTGCGACAAAGCACATATCAATGTATTTTTAAAAAATTAAAGGCGCTATATTAGTACAGCGAAAAGTGTCTAAATTGGCCTCTAAAGTCATATATCTTTCGACTTATATCATTTTTATCAAAATAAATCATCCCGTACAGGCTAACGCGGTTCTTGGATTAATATATTCCCCATCTGAGCATATGGCCAAACATATGATCTAATAATTTTGTGATTTTTATGGCATTTAAATCAGCTCATTTGGCAAAGTTATAGCCCGTTAAAGAGGAAAATACATATTTATGTTTATGGGAGGATGACTAGATTCGTAATTTAAATTCTTATAGGAACTGTGAAAAGGCTACTTGTTTCAACATAGAACTTTTGGAGAAAAAGGCAAATGTTAAATAACATTCAGGGAGTACTACGTTTTATTATAGGACAAGAGAGAAAAACTTTCTTCCATATTATACTCAAGAAGACAATTTGGTGTATTGTCAGAATATAGAAGGAGTTTTACGCGAAATGGGCTTGGAACACTACAGTGCAACTGATTGGCGATTGTTTATTGACAGCAGCAAGAGAAGTCTTAAATGTGTTCTTTTACACAATGGGAACAAATATGGGTCGATTCCGATTGCGCATTCTACAACGTTGAAAGAAAACATATGATGGCTGACTATTGCTGGAGTTTAAAAAGAGACTGCTTTTGTACTCACAAAAAAAATTAAATAAAAGAAGTTTTGATTAGAATGATAACTTATGTTGTCTCATTTACATATATGTATATCAATTTTAATATTGGGCATTAGATAGATAGCTTAAAATTAAAAATAAATGTTTTTATAGTTTATTGAAAAGATTTAAGATTTGGGCATTATTGGTGCATGCAGAGCCAAAAAAAAAAAAAATACATTTTCTTTAAAGCCATCTGAAAGTTTATTTTTTTCGACTAAACATAACTTTTGGGCTGATATTGATACTAAGGACGGATTGCGCAGCGAACAGAGGCGAGGCAAAAATTGGTGGCATCGCCTTTTTTTCTCAAAAGTTATTCGGCATGAGTGAGACTCGGAAATTCTACCAAAAAATTAAGCAATTAACAGAAGGTTTTAAGCCCAGAGTAGCACAATGCAAAGACGAACACGGGAATCTGGTCACAGATCGGCAAGTGGCGCTTATCAAATGAAGAAGTTACTTCTCCAACCTACTGGGAGGCGATGACGAACATGATGCCGCCTCTAGAGAAGTAGCGATGCCACCAAGCGACAACATAGAGATAGACCCGCCGACCCAACAGGAAGTCTGTTTAGCCATACAAAGGCTAAAGAACAACAAATCACCAGGTGCTGATGAGCTGCCCGCTGAATTGTTCAAGACTGGAGGCGAAGAATTGGTAAGGTGGATGCACCAACTTCTGTGCCGTATATGGGTTGACGAAACTACCGCGGGATCAGTCCCACCCATCGCATATTAGGTTCTGTCCTGCATTATTTGTGAACGTCTAAAGCCGCAGATCTTCACATTACGACACATCCTGGAAAAGTCCTACGAGAGAGGCATCAAAACACATCACCTTTTTGTTGATTATAAATCAGCCTCCGACACACCGATAAGGTCAAGGTTTTTTGAAGCCCTACCTTTGGTATACCAGTTGACGTTGATGACGTTGAGAAGTGAGCAAAGTTCCATCAAAATAGGAAAGAACCAGAGAACTGCAAAAATCACTTTTTCTTGATTGCGTCATGCACAAAAATTCTTAGTCACATTTATTCATCTCACAAAACTCTAAACTCAACTCAACTCAACTCAAAGCGCAATCGCATCGAGCGGTTGAGCCAAAAATTTTGGATCCAGCGTTTTTATTCATACTTATTCATCGAACAAAAATTTTCATTCTAACACACTCACCTCATACCGCAATCGCATTGAACGGTTGTGTGTTCGATCGAACAAAACTCAGCCAACTCAGGCCCATGATACAATAAGTATAAGGTAGTCTCGTCGGCAAAAGCTTATACTTATTGTATCATGCTCAGGCCAACGCATTGCGAGAGACATAGGAGAGAGAGAGGAGAGACACATATGATGTTGTTGTTGCAGGTCAGAGCGCGACAACAACAAAACACAGCTGGCATTGCGCCAGTCACATACATATGCGTCTTTAGCATATGCGTCTTTGCATGAGTTTATTCATACTACGAGATGATTTTCGTTCGCTCAGAATAATCATCGTCGAGCTAAGCGATTAAATCACCCGAGCTGAGTGAATTGAAGCGAGCTTGATTGATTATACTCAGAGTGCCAACAATAGAGTTGAATTATAGTCAAGGGCGAGCATAATGCGTATGCAAGCTCGATGCATTGATCGCAAAGCCATTTTATTCGTGTATTGATTAATGTGTGAGCGATTTGCAATCGAATGAAGCCGTTCTCTGGAAAGAACCTCTCTGAACCATTCGATACTAAAAGAGGGTTTAGGCAGGGCGATACCTTATCGTGTGACTTCTTTAAGGGTACTGTATACCTTCAGTCATTTTTTAAGGGTTTACAAAAAATTAAATTACACGAAAACTATAAGTAATATTAACGAACGGTTTCTTGCTTAAATTTAGATATTTTTGTTGTTGTAGGTCTTTCGGTTGTTGTTGTATCTGAATTTAAAACTGAAGAAGGGGTTTTGTTAAGAATTGTTGTAATTGTGGTGTGAACCAGGATATTTTGAATCGATCAAAAAATAGCGGAGTTATGGGGTTTCAAAATCAAAATTTCGAAAATCGACTTTTTTCCCACTGTATTGGTCCTAGCTACTTTATTTTTGCACCGATCAAAAAATATTCTTGTTCACACCCGAATGGAGGGTATTTCGAGTAATTTGCAAAAAAAATTTGAAAATCGGTCAACAGGTACTCTTTAAATTTTTTCAACCATTTTTGGAAAAAGTGGTTCCGACATAATCGCATTTAAAGTTTCGACCTCTGTTTTCGAAGAAATACAAATTATTTTTAACAAATGTAAATGTTGGATTTGGTACATTTGGGTGTTAGCTTTCACCGGAAAAATTGATCAAAATCGGTTCAATAGTTCTCAAAAAATTTGGGTCAAAGTGCGACAAGACATCGTAAAAATATAATCTCTAAAAATTTCCAAGTAAATTTTTTTTTTTTAATTTTTTTTTTTTGGAAAATTGCGATGATTTTGTAACTTATTTTTAAGTTTTTTGACAAAAAAAAAAACATGGAATTTTTAAAAACACGAGGGTCTATAAAAATTTTTTTACATAAGATAGTCGGAAAAAATATTGTTTCAATTATTTCTGTAAAACTTATTTTCGGATCTGCTTGAAAGTTGTACATGATGTTTATAAGACCCTAATTTAACGTTTAAGCAAATAAAAAAAGAAAATAAAAAAAATTTAATGGAGGTATACAGTACCCTTAATCTACTGATGGAATATATACTGCACATGCCAACAGAACGGGTGCCTTTATTCATAAAGATCTAATGCTACTCGCTTATGCCGATTATATTGACATTATCGACAAAACCAAACGGGCGGTAAGCAGGACGTTTTCAGAGAGTTGAGAGGCAGTCGGAACTGATGGGTTTAGCGGTAAATGAGGACAAGACGAAATACCTTGTATCCGCGTACAAAAAAGTCCTTGCGTCTTGGACAATCTGTTACAATGGGAGAATACAACTTTAAAGTTGTAGAGAATTTTGTCTACCTCGGAACGACAATAACGAGCGACAACAACATCAGTCTGGAAATCCGACGAAGAAGTAGGGAGTTCAACAGCAGAGACCTCACGCGAAGAACAAAAATAGCCCTATACAAGTCGCTTATCATACCAGTCTTGCAATACGGCACAGAAGCATGGACAATGACAACAGTGGCGTGTTCGAACGAAAAATTCTTGGGAGGATTTGTAAATGTAAAATTGGCTTTACAGCTCCTCCCATGGGGCCAAGCCAAGCTTCTCTCAATCTCTTGGCGTGGATGCTTTAAATTTTTTGCGCAAGAGAAAGGAATCTACAGTTTAACGCCGAATCCGAACGGCAAAGTTTGAGAATTTGCTTTTTCATGACTAGATTACTTCACACCTCGCGCCAATAGCTGGTTAAGGTAACCGTTTGCGTAAAAGCTATTTTTCTAAGAAAAGAAAAAAACTTTTATTATTAGATGTTCAGAGGCGGGTTCAAAGGATTGGAGGATTTATGGACCTTTAAAATTTGGCGATGATTACCGCATTCGAAAGAATACCGAACTGTATGAGCTCTATGGGGACACCTGTCTGGTAAAACGCTTAAAGCAACAGCGGCTGCGCTGGGTAGGACATGCTACCAGTATGGAAGAACAAGCTCCAGTAAAAAACGCGTACAAAATAGAAAGAAGACGTTCAAAAAGTACCGTTTTTATTTTAAATTCTATCAGCAAATATTAACGTAGCATTCCATGAATGTTATTATTTAACACAGGGATCGTAAATAGGAGTTATGAGTTTTTTGCATTTCTGTTTTCTGGTCGTTTGTTTATTTTAGTTTTAGGTGTTTCGATAGCGATAGGCGATCCCCTCTAGGGTTAGAGTTTGAATGCGGAGGTGTAGATTTTGGTGTTCTTTGGAGGGGTTTTTTCGAATATTTGCATTTTAGTAGGTCAGGGACAAGTGGGAATTGGAAACTAGGCTTCCGTGGCAACCGCTGCCTGTTTTCAAGGGCACAGATCGTTTTGTATGCCGGCTGAGAAATCAGCGCAGCATCGACCCGCCCAAAATATTAATTTATTGTAAAAAAGGTGTTTTTTTGGTGTTTTTTTTTTTTGTTTAAAATATTCAAATATATATTTTCAGCGTGGTCCGGTGCCTGTAAAAGGACCGGCCACGATTTTTCGGTTTGGTTTGGTGCCCATATCCGAGGATTTTTTTTGATCCAAGTGCCCGCCTCCACTGACCATTTTGGGCAATAAAAGGCGGTTCGATCTGCGCAGTGGCACGGATTCCAGAAACGTTCTGGTGAGTTCGTTCCGAACATTGACTTGAGCAAAGAGCCCTCCAAAAAGAATGGATTAACTTCGATGTCGACCTGCAAACGGGCGACCTAAGACGCAGGCAACGTACAAAAAACATATACGTTCTGGTGAGTTCGTTCCGAACATTGACTTGAGCAAAGAGCCCTCCAAAAAGAATGGATTAACTTCGATGTCGACCTGCAAACGGGCGACCTAAGACGCAGGCAACGTACAAAAAACATATATGCATACATATCTGACCTGCGCCCAAACTATGTATGCAACATCTATGCAGTAAATTAATAGGCACGGCCTATGAAAACTACACCTGACAAATATTTAGAATTAACATTCAGACACATCGACATTTACATAACCGTACCACCTAACACATGCCATTCCACAACTACATTTTTAAACCCACATTCATATACCTACGATTACACATATTTAAAATTTATATTTAAACTCGTATATCCACACTTCCACATATTTAAAATAACCTATGTATTTATATTCCGTGTAATTGCCACGCGAACCGAGGTAAACCTTTCCTCCTCGCTGATAAATACCTAGTATGTGCAATTGCCATAAGTCCCATTCTGTCCCATTGGAGCTCCTATAGGGTAGATTTAGGGGTGGCGAAATTTTGCCTTTTAATACTAAAGAAAATACATCGGGAAGGGTCGGCGTTTCAGAAAGTTAACTAGGCACGTTGGGGCAAATTAAGAAGCATGGTGGAATGTACGTGAATTTATTGAAATATTTGTAATATGGGTGAAGTTGTGAGGGTATATTTTTATATACAATTCAATATTATAACGATGTTGAAAACGATTGTGTGAGTGTCATTGGAGGGGAAAGAAGGATGAGTTGCCAAAGCCTGGAGTGAGCCGACCCTCTAGCTCCTATGATAGGGCAGCTGATGAAGCCAGATCGCTACATGGAAGGGTGGGAGCGTTGCCGGTAAGAACACCAAAACCGGTTCACGAAGCTAGCCGTCAGATGGCGCTGTTTGTCTGTTAGGGATTTGTCTGTTTGCATTTTTGACGATTAGACGTTTTTTTGTTAGTGAGGAATTGTGAATTTGTAGTGATTGTAAGCGCTGCGGGCTAGGGTTAAGATCCCGCCCTGAATACCGAAGCTAACCGGTGTCTGCCCGAAAACAGTGTTCGTAACAAGTGTGAAAAATTCGAACCTGAAAAAAATTATCTACATTCATGGGAAAATCCTAAATATATTAATTCAGGTTGCAGTATTTTGTTAACAAGATAAGCTTTTATTTTTAATTTTTATCAAAAACCTTATTTATCAAAAACCTTATTTCTTTATCTTATTTTTCGATCAAAATAAAAAAATTAGGATATGAAAATTAAATTTCAAATTTTTATTTAAAAATCATAAAATAACCCTTATTTTCAATTTTTATTAAAAAATCTAAATATAAAAGTTATTTTTCAATTTTTATTAAAAACTCCAAAAACAAAAATTATTTTTCTATTTATATAAAAAATCCAAATATAAAAGTTATTTGTCAATTTTTATTAAAAAATTGAAAATAAAAATTGAATGTAAATATTCATGATGTACATCTCAGTACCCATCATTTAATACATTTCATGTCCTGAAAGGACCAACATTAAGGAACCGACCTTACGACATACGAATGCTATGATTAATTGCATTTTGTTGTGGATTAGGGTGACCAGAGTTTTCAAAGTATATTATACCACAACCAAATTCAGCATTCCTATGGCAGCTATATGATATAGACGTCCAATCTGTGTGATGTTGACATTTTTTAAAAGCTTGATATATATAAAGCCCACTTGCCAAGTTTCAGTCGTAGAGCTTTGAAACTGACTGAGTGGCAACGCATTCTTTAAGGGCAACTTTTTATTTGTTTATAACTTCAAAAATTCATAACTTTTAAACTGTAAAAGTCTCCATTTTTTTTAAAACATCAAAATTCAAGTTATATTTAGGGCAATAAATTGTTTATCTTTAGAAGCTATATCATGGTGGTTAACACTTAGAAAAAATTATAAATAATTTTTTAGCAGCAATTACTTAATGTTATTAAATAATTTAAAAATCTATAAAACTATTATTTGAGTAGCTACAGTAAAATACTTTTCACCAATATCAATTTGATACCTGTCAGATAAACCAAACCTGAGATATCACGTTTTTAAAAAACCCTTTTTTTCATTTTTCCGTATTTGACGATTTTTGAAATTGTTTATAAAATTAACAAAAAAATTTTGTGCAAATCCGCAAATTACGTTTTGGTGGGCATGTCGAGATGTAATTTCGGATTTTTTTTATTAAAATGAAAAATAAAAAATTTTTTAACTGTTCGGTTTATAAAAGAATGAACCATATGTTTAACTAGTATATGATGATATGGCACCACTAAATGTGTGACAAATGGAATGGCTTGTAGCAAATGGTTTAGGTTGATAAAATTGCTATAAATCAAGTAAAATTTGACTTTGAAGGTCAATTTCGACACCACTGGCAATACTTATATGGTGTGTTTAATTTTTCTCAGTTGCATTGAAATGTGTACTATCCTATAAGCTTCATAAAATCAGCAATTAATGCTTAGTGTGGCCTACAAAATTTCCAGAACGGCAAGAAGTCGGTGAGATTCTCTGAATACTCACAAAAGGTCTCAATTTGTAGAACTGTGTAATCCATTTGCGTACTAGCGCAGATTTTCCCATTTTGACATTAATTTTGCTTATTTTTTTTGATAAAAATGCCTTTCGAATGCCTTTAATTTTGTTATCTAAAATCTTTCTGAGGCAACAAAGGGTTAAAAAAGAATGTATAAGAAACCATGACAAACATTGTGATTGCAATTAACAGTAAGTTTTTGCATCGCATTATAACCAAAACAACATAAATATAATAATGGAAAAAAGTGTCGCGTTCGCAATGTCGCGTAGCGAATCCTATTTTGTTTTGAAATAAAAAAACGTGAAAGGCAAAGCTAACTTCGTCTGTACCGAAGTTTTGATACACTTGAAATAGCTTGTCTCAACGGTTAGCGACTTCGACCAAACTTCGCAGATCAGCTTAAAAACATTACATATTACCCATGACCGTGCTTGATAGCAGTAATATTGAAAACAAAACAGTTTTTCTTATTAAAACCCATTTTCCGAACGAACATTTGTATGGCAGCTACAAGTAGTCATCCGATCCGGTCGGTTTCGACTATTAGCAGCGTGCAGTAAAAAGAAGACTCTGTACAAAGTTTCGGCTCGATAGCTGCAAAACTGAGGGACTAGTTCGCGTAGAAACAGACAGACGGACGGACAAAGCTTAATCGACTCAGCTCGTCATGCTGATCAAGAATATATATACTTTATGTGGTCGGAGATGATTCCTTCTATGCGTTACAAACTTCTGGGCAAAATTATAATACACTTTTCAAGTGTATAAAAATAAAGAATATTTTTCGATCAAATAAATACTTACATAATCAAGTTGTCCAACAACATTTTAAAATTAGTCGCTCTATTTAGTTTTCACAGATTTCACTAAGATTTGCTTTATACAGATTGCCAAAAACACCACTTCCATTTTGTGTCGCGTGCGAATCGCTTTTAAATTGGCTTTATCTTGGAACCAGTACTTTACCACTAAATAAAGTGATTCGAGAGTGCTATAAGTTAAAGTAACAGAAGAAAAATAAATATTTTAATTTGGCTTTAATTCCACTTTAATGCGTTCGATTGTCGCGTGCGACATCATGGATTACATCCTAATTCTCAGTCATAAACAAGTAAGACCGTTGCAGTCGAGTAGCCCGACTTCAATATACCCTGTACAATTGACAACGAGAGCGTAAGTTAAAGTCGGCTCTAACCGACTTCGATAAACCCGTTACTCATAAAAAAACATGTTTAACAGTGCTCCTGCGTTCCTTAGGGTGACCATCCGAAAAATATGCAACCTTTTTTTAGGTGGGGTGGGGTGGTAGCGGGGTGGCTTGGTTCGCATTTTTGCTCATAACTTCTGAACCGTTCATCCGATTTTTATCATTTCTTCGGCAAATCGATTCATTTTGCTAATTACTAACTATCTTTTGAATCGCTGAATATACGAATCGTCTATCTTCAAAACTGTGGGAGATATAACGTTTTTTCCAAATTGCGGGGGCGGGAGGGGGCGTTGCCAAAATTTGAAACAAACTTGATCAGCGTACAGATAAAAGAAGCATTTGTCCCATACATGTCAAGCCTCTATCTTTTACCATCTCTGAGATCGACGCGTTCATACAGACAGACGGACAGACGGACGGACGGACATGCCTAAATGGACTCGGCTGTTGGTGCTGATCAAGAATATATATATTTTATAGGGTCGGAAATGTTTCCTTCTTCCTGTTACATACATTTGCACAACTTCATGATCCCCTTTTACCCATTTTTAATGGGTATACATACGTATACATACATCCATACATTCCTTTTCGCTCATTTCCACATTCACTCGATCAGCACTCTCCAAAATTCTCTTCTAAATTTAAATGACTAAAAATAATTATATTTAATGCAAAAAAAAAGTGGATTGGTTATATTTGGGTGTGGCCTTTGTCCTTAACAAAAATTGCCCATATAATCAGATCACACCATAAGCACACGTAAAAACAAAAAAATTAATCATCAAATGATTTGGCAACAAATATGCCTGACAGGCCACGATGTAGCGCATTCAAAAGCAAGCTATCAGATGTGCTGTATTTGCCTCACCGCTCAAAAAGATCTTTGAATTGCACTCACCTGTCGATTGATGCTTTTGCGCGTTGGTCAAAAATTAGCAAAACGAAAAAAACCAGTGTTGTTGTCGTTGTTGGGCATGTAAATGTTGCTGCTGCTGTATGCTGGCGCTTTGTGTTTGTTGTAAATGATTGGTTATTTTGTTTTGTTATTGTTGTAAGTGATTGTTTATTTTGTTTTGTGTTTGATTGGAAGATCTTCTGGTTTAGACGGTTAATTATCCGTTTGACGTGTATTAGCAGCTTTAGTTGGTTGCTGCATAGATGGCACACTCGAATTGGGCACCCACGTATGATTAAAAAGATGTTTTTTTATGTTAAGACCAAGAAGAAAACTCGCCACCCCAAAGAATTTATTTGTCGCGCCTTTACGCATTGAAGTCGAAATCTTGACTAATTATTGACCGGTGGCCGGCAATCAGCGGACCTCCGGTGCGATCTGCTTCGTGTCTCTTCGCGAGGGTGGCTTATTCATTTTCTAGGCTCACGTAACACACCGTGCGGATTTTCACGGAGTATTAGTAAGAAGTTTCCACAAAAACAAGATAAAAATAGATATTTGAAATTATTTTATGCCCTTTTTCATTATTAGAGTTCTATGTCTTTAACAAACTTCATGTACTATTTCCAATATTTAAGTATCTAAATATTTAAATAAATGCTCCAACAGGTGGAAATTATTTTAACTATCCTGTAATACATACATATGTTTACATCTATGAGAATATTTAGTTAATCTAAATTGTTTAGTTTATTTTAACTCTGTTTTAGTTTTATCAAACTGAGGTAAGTTCTTACAATAAGAAATGTGTAAATTAATGCGATGTTCGTTGTTTACTTAATGCAGTATCCTTGACGACTTTTATGAAGGCTGCTTGAACAGTTGCATTTTTTTCCTCCTGTTGTCCTTTTGGATACGCTTTGGGAGTTTCTTCTTGAGATTGTAATTCAATTACTGAAATCATGTTAACACCATATATAGTCTCATTATTTTAGTTTAGTTTAATAGAACGTCTTTTGATGTATGGCTACGTATCCGTCATCCGACTTTGTTCAACCATCGAGGGAATCAAATAGCTTGGCTTTAGCCAAAACCATTCCAGCATTTTGCGATCGAAGGCGTGCTATTGATTCACGACCACTATCTTCAGTTATAGGAGTTGTCGCCACAAACTGCTTGGAAGTAGCTAACCGGGATCTACAAATTAATTTATTTGGTAGCATCGGTGTTTTAATATTTTCCGCTAGCATATTACTAGATTTTATATTCAATGTTGGAGTATATACAGCTGAATCATGAATGAACGAGTCTATACCTCTTGAAGTCAATGTTTTACTTCTTAACAAAGATGGCATTGTTTGGAAAAAATTTTCGGCCGGTATCCAATTTTCAGGTTCCGCAATGGCAATTGTTTGTGTAGGTGTTGTTAGTCCGATGGGTAACGAATTTATTTGATTAATGGATGGCAGCTCTTTTTTTTCAGATGTGCCACTAAGATGCCAGGTATTGTTTTTCTTAATCCGTGCTCGCTCTTTTGATCGCCTACGGATCGTTCCTATTTTTCTAGCACTAGGTGACCTTATGACTTGGTGATCGGTAGTTTTAAGTATGCATAGACTTTTTTTAAATCGTTGTGCCAGTTGTTCGCCCGTTCTATAGCTATCTGTTTCCATCTCAATCTTGTGGAGCTTTTTTTGCAATATTTCTTGACAATTTATTTTGTTTTTGCCTATAGGAGAGCTAAGTGAAACTTTTTTCTGTACGTTACTGAATTCCTGATCAATTTGTTTTTCAATATCAGTCACGCGTTGCTTTATATCTTCATATTCACTTTTAGACATGGGAATGATGTCAGAGTCTGAGCTGTTCGGAAGAGCTTTTGGTTTAGATGTGTCGGACATCAACAATCGGTCTTTAAATACTATATTTTCAATACCACTATCTGGGTCATTGGTGTTTGTACTCGATAGTCTTTCTCTTTTCTTGTTCTTTGTCCTTCCCGCACTAACGAGACTCCATCGTCGTTCCATACCAATGGGATTACGAGAATTTAAGCCAGTACTTCCCATCTCTTTATTATCACTAAAACATATTTTGGAATGCTTATTATCCCTGTAGAAAAAGAAATGAGAAAAAATAAGAGAGAATAAATAATAAAATTTTCATAATTAATAAAGGTAAACAGTAATTTTAATGCAGACCCAGTAGCGGATCTAGGGTCTTATGGCCCCCTCTGTTTTCTCGCTGCATGTGTTTGGTGAGTTAAATCATTTTTTAATAATATTATACCTCAGTGCAATAAGTATATGTGCAAATATGTTTTCGTTTCTCTCTTCCTCAATAGTAACAGAACATATGTTCTAGGTATGCAAAAGTCTTTTGTTGTTATCTATTTTAAGAATGCTTTTGCATAATTCTTCTTTGGTCATCATTCTTAGTACCGTTATCACACATTTGAGTGGCGAGATTTGATTTTCTTAGGAAATAAGTTTATGTGCAAAAACCAATTATTGTGCATTTAATGGTCGGCGTGCAACAAATTGGATGTGTTTTGATAAAAAATGAAAAGTTGAGAGTAAATTAAGTAGTTGTTGCAGAAACACAAAAAAAAATTTTTAATTTTCCTAAGAATGCCGCGTGGAACACATTTATTAGCTGAGGAACGCGGACGAATCCAAGGATTGAACGAAGGTGGGGCTACCATCACTGAAATAGCTTCCAGAGTGTCTCGACACAGAAATACGATAGCTAATTTCTTAAAAAATCCAAGCTCCTATGGTCAGATTAAACGCAGTGGCAGACTGAGCCACATCGACGAAAGGTGCAAGCGTGAGATTAAGCGCCTGGCTGTAAACAATCAAATGTCTTGTACAGGCATTAAACGTCATTTAGAGCTCAATGTCGGTAGAAGACGGATCCATCAAATTTTAACTGAAAATTGTAACCTTAAACATAGTTCCCGGGTGGCTGTACCGATGCTATTGCCACGCCATCTTAAGGCTCTTTTGGCGTTTGCTGACAGGTACAAATTTTGGACCGAAGAATTCCGAAACGTTATTTTTTCGGATGAAAAAAAGTTTAATCTTGATGGTCCTGATGGCTGTCATAAGTATTGGCGTGACTTAACAAAACCAAGAGAAACTCGCCAGAAGAGGAGGATTGAGGACCTCTGGGGTATCCTCTCAGCCAGGATTTATAAAGGTGGGAGGCAGTTCGACTCAATTAAGCATTTAAAGTACGCTTTGCTTGCAGAATGGGAGTTAATAAGCAATGAAACTCTCCAAAATCTGGCAGATTCCATGCCAAACCGCCTTGCAAAAGTCTTAGAGGCAAAAGGAAAGCACATTAACTATTAAAGTTGATCAAAAGTTTGAACTTAATACAAAATTTTAAGAACTATATAAAATGCACATATACTTATTTCCTAAGAATGAAATACATTTGTTAAATAATAATTTTTTTGTTAATAAATATTGAAGTACTGTAAGGCAGTTCTTAGTTACTGGCTCTAGAGCTATAAGTAAAAAATAAACTTGGCTTGAATCGTTTGGTTTAAAACAAGGTTTTTCCAAAAATGTTAACCCTCGGCTACGCACATGGTTCTGGCCAGGCATATTCTGTTTTTGAGCATTAATTTAATATACTTATAATTGAGATATCGGAACGTGCTTCCAGGTACCCTCCTAAAAGTACACCTTAGTTCACGCACATGGTGCCTGGCGAGACCCCTATGTATTTTGTATGGAAATGTATGGAATACAGTGTGTTTTGATGATTATATGTGAGTTTTTACCTCTCTTTTATTACATATTCTGTCTCGCATGCCACATATGTTCACATAGAACACACGACACACACAGACAAAGCAGCACCGATTCGCGATATATGGAATTTTCTCAATGAAAATCTTGCCCGATATTATGAGCCATATGAAAATGTAACCGTCGATGAGCAGTTGTTTCCATATCGTGGCCGAACTAAATTTACACAATATATTCCATCAAAGCCAGCAAAATATGGAATAAAAGTATGGTGGGCATGCGATTCGAAAACAAAATTTCCCCTACAAGGAAAATTATACACTGGAAAAGAAGAAGGAGCACAGAGACAGGTGAATCAAGGCGAAAATGTGTTGATGCATTTTGCAAATCGTTACACCAATAGCGGCAGAACAATGGTAGCCGATAATTTTTTCACAACATTGGACGGTACTAAACGATTGGCTGCAATTGGCATCGCATTTGTTGGCACTATTCGTTCAAACAAAAGATGTCTTCCAAAAGAAGTGAAGAAGAATGACAAACGGCCAGTCCTTTCATCTGTGTTTGGTTTCTATGAAAACCTTGTTGCACTTTGCAGTTATGTGCCAAAAAAGAATAGGGCAGTAAATTTACTATCAACCGTTCATTACACAAAGAATATTGAAGGCGAAGCATTGAAACCCGAAGCGATTTTGTTTTATAATTCGACTAAGGCTGGCGTTGATTCTATGGATCAAATGGTTACGCATTATACAACAAAACGGCCAACCAGACGCTGGACATTAGCTTTTTTCTGTAACATTATTGATGTAATGGCATTGGCAACATATATCATTTGCAAAGAGAATGGAGGCACCACTAAAAAAGACGGAAGACGCACATTTTTGAACACGCTTTCCAAAACATTGGTTCTCGCAAATATTGAAAATCGCATGAATAATCCACACATTCTCGCACAGCCTACGACTCGTATGGCTTTTGAATCGTTTTTCGGCAGAGAAATAAATATTCCTGTTAGTGTTGTTGCTAACCGTAGTGGTCCTGATACACTCACTGGCCGAAAAGATTGTCGTATTTGTTTACAACAAGGCGATAAAGTGCGTCGCAAAACTCGTTTTTACTGCTGCAAATGTAATAATGCTGTCTGCCAGCAACACTCAAAAATCGATTATACATGCTTCTCATGTCTTTCTTCAAATACATAAAGATATTTCGTATCATATTTCACAATAAAACCCATTAGCATTCCATTTCTTTTGTTCAAACATATTTCTTTTGGCTTATAATAAATGAAAAAAAAAAATGTTTTTTTTTCTACATTTCGAAATTTTTTCAGGTATATTTTTCCTCCTACAGGTAGCTGATTCTATGTCAAAACGAAATAAAAAGGTAAGAAATAAAAATTAATTACCTACGTGAGCTAAAAATTCAATAGCTTGAACCCTTATTCTCCATACAAATGCATTCAAATACATAGGGTCTGGCCAGGCACCATGTGCGTGAACTAAGGTTTGAAAATATGTGCGTGGCCGAGAGTTAATGCACATATACTTATTGCACTGAGGTATTAATATGAACTTCAACCAAAAAAAATGGAGAAAAGCTAACTTCGGCTTGACCGAGAATATATACCCTTGGAGCATGATATAGGCCTGCCAGTTTGTTAAATGACACCAATACGATATATTCATCCAATTTCATGTAAACTCCTAAAATTGTGTTGAAACAGATAATATTAATAACTGGAAAGTATAAAGACGCTACCATTAAAAACATAAAAGTTTTTCTCACTATAACTACTTTTTCGATTATCAATTCAGACTTAACTGTTTTTTAGCAGCAGTTGTTTTTTGATTTCAAATGTTTTCCAATGTGCCCATATGCGCGCATTTGCTTAAACATGTAGATGGTTTTGAAATCAATGACGATATATTAAATGGCAACAAAATCCATCAGATGGCTAACGTTGAAAATGAGCAAAGGAAATGCAGCAAAACCCCCTAGATTTGCAAAACAGCCCTAAAACTTTTTTCCTGAACTATCTTTTGTACAGTAGCTTTTCTATATAGTTGTCAGATTTTCACTAAACTTGGTGGAGTCAGGTGAAAGCATAGATAACTTATAAGTACGAGGTTTGGAGACGATTGTGCTTAAGACAAACCAGTTTTTCTCACTAGGACTACTTTTTCGACCAATCGTTTCTATGGCAGCTATACGCTATAGTCATCCGAACCGGCCGGTTCCGACAAATGTGCAGCGTATTTGTACCAAAAGACTTCGTGCAAAGTTTGGTTGAGATAGCTTTAAAACTGACGGAGGAGATAGCATAGAAACAGACGGACATGGCTATATCAACTCAGCTCGTCATGCTGGTCAAGAATATATATACTTTATGTGGTCGGAGATGCTTCCTTCTATGCGTTACAAACATCCGGACAATTTTAATATACCCTCTCCAAGGGTATAAAAATAGATAAAAGCCAACTTCGGCTCTACCGAAGTACCCTTGGAGCAGGATATATGCCTGCCATTTTGATCAAAATCTCCAAAATTGTGTTGAAAGTATAAAGACGCTACCATAGAAATCAAAAAAGCTTTTCTACTACTTTTCCGACCTAACGTTCCTTTAGCAGCTATATGCAATAGTCATCCGATTTGGATCAATCTTTGCAGAATTGTCTGGCAGCACATAGTATTGATCAGTAAAAAGTTTGGAAGCGATAGCATTGAAAACAAAAAAGTATTCTCACTAAGACTTTATTCAGTCAGGCGCAGAGCAAGGGTAGTCGTTATCCGCAAGGCAGGGAAGAAAGATATCACTAACCCCAAGTCCTTCAGACCCAATAGTTTGACATCGTTTTTACTAAAAACGATTGAAAAGCTAGTGTACAAAAGCATACGCTGTACGCTGCTGCCAAGGATACGCTGATGACATTGTCATCCTTGCGAGAGGAAAATACAAAGAAACCCTATGTCCAGAGGGGACTGAAAGTGACGTCTGACTGGTGCAATGAGGTTGGGCTCAACCGAAACCCTGCGAAAATCATTATAGTACCGTTCACTAGAAAATACAGGCTAAGCAGAATGAGGCCAACACGCCCATCCGACTGCCTCATTACACCAGAAAAAGTAAGGACGCAGCTGCAAAGGCAGTCATGTTTATGCATGACTGGAGCCATGCGTACCTGTCCACCATACCATCTGCCTGAAGAAAAAAGCAACACTGCTTAGATTAACAGCAGAAGGAGAAACCACATAGAAAGCCTCAGAGACTCTGAAATGCTGGGAAAGGATATCCCTTTAATCCTCCAACCCAGAGACGAAATGGTGGCCGAGTACCACTTTGACAGAAATTTCACTGTACATCAAAGTAATAAGAGAGAATGGATCTCACTAGAAGTAACATAACATATAAAATGCAACCACACACAATTATGTGGTATACAGACGGCGTCAGGGGCCCAAGGAACCGGGCTTGGGGTAGCAGGACCGGGAACGAAAATATCTGAACCAATGGGAGAATTGACAAGCATATTTCAAGCTGAAGTATGTGCCATCTACCATAATAGAGAAATTCTGACTTTGTACAGGAAATTGGGCTGCTAGGAGAGTTGAAAACTCAGTAGGGGCGACAATAGACAAATAATAAACACCTTTGGTGCAGAGTATAACGAGAGCGCAAGTTTAAGTCGCTCTAACTGATTTCGTTATATACTCATGGAAAGAAATATTTAATAGAGTTCCCGTGTTCCTGAAGGGGCAAATCTGAAAAGTGTGCACGAGAGCGCAAGTTTAAGTCGCTCTAATCGATTTCGTTATATACTCATGGAAAGAAATATTTAATAGAGTTCCCGTGTTCCTGAAGGGGCAAATCTGAAAAGTGTGCAACATTTATTTTTAACTCGGCTGTTTATTATCCGATCTTGATAAAAATTTCTATGATTTTAGATATTGCGATTGTTATATTACCGATATATTATAAACTCGATATGCATGTGGGGGAGGGAACATCGCCCCCCTCTGAGCGCGCGGCGCGGCGGACAGCGGCAGCGGACGGCCGCCGGCGGGCTGCGATCTGGGTCGGGTCCCCTGTCATAGCCTGCCCCTTTACTAATGGGTACAGGGTATAAAAAATGAAGTTTGGCGCATTGTATGATTTTCTATCACAGTCAAAGTTAAAAAATATTATGGTGGTATTGGAACGCACTTATTGCAGCTGAACAAGCTACCGTGGAAAGTACGGAATCAGGCAGTCTTTTTGCAACCTGCAATCGGGAAGCTAAAGACCGAACGCTCGTCGGCAAAGGAATGAGTTTAATAAATTTGCGCGAGTTCTGCAACCTTACAGTTCTAAATGGTAGGTCAAAAAGAGACGCTGATGGAAGTTTCACATTTGTACGTGGGCAAGCGTGTTCGACTTTCGATTATTGTCTTATACAGGGAAAATGGTATGATGCAATTGTTAACTTAGATGTTAAGCCTGAAATATTTTCTGACCATTTTCCAATCGAAGTAACAGCCAGTTTGAAAAATGAGTCCCTGGATCAATAATTGACACTTCTAAGCGATGACCCTTGCCAGAAGAAAATAGCTTACCTTACAAAAACCGTTACGAAAGCAGCTATTTTTTTCGTCTGTAACGAAGTTTTGATACACTTGAAATAGCTTGTCTCAACGGTTAGCGACTTCGACCAAACTTCGCAGATCAGCTTAAAAACATTACATATTACACATGACCGTGTTTGAGAGCAGTAATATTGAGAACAAAACAGTTTTTCTTACTAAAATCCATTTTCCGAACGAACATTTGTATGGCAGCTACAAGAAGTAGTCATCCGATCCGGTCGGTTCCGACATATTAGCAGCGTGCAGTAAAAAGAAGACTCTGTGCAAAGTTTCAGCTCGATAGCTCCAAAACTGAGGGACTAGTTCGCGTAGAAACAGACAGACGGACAGACGGACGGACAAAGCTTAATCGACTCAGCTCGTCATGCTGATCAAGAATATATATACTTTATGTGGTCGGAGATGATTCCTTCTATGCGTTGCACACTTCTGGGCAAAATTATAATACACTTTTCAAGTGTATAAATATTTTGGGTAACAGTGAGCAAAAAAAGGAATCAGGTATCATCAGCCGCCCTTGCCGCGCACTTTATGGAGTTGCTATTTAAAGAGCAAACAAGTATGCTGCGTCAACTTATGTTGACGAATTATACGGAGAGATTATGTGGAGGAACTGCAAGGAGCATTAAACCGTAGTAAAGTCGGAAACGCACAGGGAGAAGATCGCGCACCAGCAGAACTCCAGCAGAACATATACACATGCTTTTAAAAAACAATTGAGAGATACGTTTAACAACATATTCAACGAAGCACTAGTGCCCACAAGCTTTAGAAAAAATGTCATCTTTCCGTTGCTGAAAAAAGGAGATCCAACTGATGTACTTAATTACAGAGGAATACCGTTTTTAAGTGCCATAATCCTAATAAATCGGCTATCTATCTTTGTAGAACAAAATAATGTAATGAGCGGGAATCAGTCTGGATTTCGGAACGGCTACTCAACTGTTGATAGTATTTTGTTTTGTTATTCAGGGAGAAAAGGAAGTTATACTTGTTCCATGCTAAATATTCCGGAGAGTTTGTTCGAAAAAAATCGAACAGCGGTTTAGGATGGAAAAACAATGTCGGAATGGTTTGAGACAAACCTTGGATTTGAGTAAAGCAAGGATGATTACTTAGCCCGTTCCTGTATTTCTATATACGGATGACATAGCAACTGTAATGCCTGTAGGCGCAAAGTTTGGAAATAAGGTATACAAGGTGTTAATGTACGCTTAATGACATGGTCATCCTTCCCACGTCACCTAAAATGCTGCAAGACATGATAAAGCAGCAAGCTCTTACTGTCAGACCTGGAATTTAAGAATAAATAAGAAGTCGGGTGGAGTAACCTTAAGAAAGTGAAGCATCTTGCTGTGCTAGGTAATACTGTTACTTGAAGTGAGGATGCATAATGTAAACAGTTCCAGTAGTATGTTAAATGTGTGGGGGAAGATTGGGGTCCGAGCCACGGGGGGTTGTGAGCCACCCGAATATTGGCAAAAAATATATTAAAACTTTTTGTTTATGTCAAATGTCTCTCTCCTTATTGCCTAACTTTTTACAAGCCACCTATCAGTCAACACGTTCTTTAAGTTTTTGCACCAGAACGTGATTTAAAAAAAACTTTTTTTTCATATTTTACTTGCGAATATTAATCAAAATTAAAAAAAAAAACATTAAAAAAGCAAAGAAAAGAACAGCCACCAGCAAAACGTGCTCGTATATAAAAGAAAACAAGCCGGCTGCCGTCAATCAATTTTCATTGATATTTCTTAATTCAGAAAATGAGAAAATTGTTAATTTTTTCATTTAATAAAGGATAATTGATTAAAAACACGAATTTTATACTTTTTATTGTGTGGCTAAACCACACGCCACAAATTTTCGAAATATCAATAAATCACTTTTTCAAAATGAAATGAAAACGAGAAGGCCAAGCTAACTTCGTCTTCGCCGAAGTTTTTATCCCCTTGCAAATGTTTTAATACATCAGAGTTTAAGAACGCCAGCATTAAAACAAACAATTTTTCTAAATAAAGGCCACTTTTCGACCGATAGTTCCTATGACAGCTATAAGATATAGTCAACCGATTTTGACCAAAACTTCCAAATCTGTATGAAAGCGTATAATATAAATAATCACTGAAGTGAGACAAGTTTACATTAAAAACAAAAATTTTTTTCTCATTAAAACCCACTTTTCGACCGATAGTTTCTATGGCAGCTATAAGATATGGTCATCCGCTTTTGACAAAAACTTCCAAATCTATGTGAAGGCGTATAATATTAATAATCGCTGAAGTGGGAGACGTTAACATTAAAAACAAAAAAGTTTTTCTCACAAAGACCCACTTTTCGACCGATAGTTCCTATGGCAGCTATAAGATATAGTCATTCGATCCGGTCGGCTCCGACATATTAGCAGTGTGCAGTAAAAAGAAGGTAAAGGTAAGGTAAAATTGGCTATACAGCCCCTCAAAGGGGCCAAGCCAAGCTTCTCACAATCTCTTGGCGTGTGTGCCTTAAATTTTTCGCACAAGAGAAAGGGACCTACAGTTTAACGACGAATCCGAACGGCAAAGTTTGAGAATTTGCTTTTTCATGGCTATTTACTTCACAGCTGGCGCCACTAGCTGGTGACCGGATGTGTAAAAGCTAATTTCTAAAGAAAGAAAAAAACTTTTTTTTATTTGATGTTCAGAGGCGGCACCCCGCCCAGCGAACAGACAGACGACGGACAAAGCTCACTCGACTCAGCTCGTTACCCTGAGCAAGAATATATATTGTTTTGGCGAATGTTGTCGGGAAAAAAAAAAGCCCCCATTCTTATAATTTATCTAATTATAAAGTAGAAAAATGTAAACTAAATTAGGGTATTCTTTGTGAGCACATAGGCATGAGCTGGCTAGTATTGTGAGAGCCTCTGTACATGAAATTGTGCCAATATCGCTTGACATCCGCTGTTGTTCGAGATGGGGGAGAAAAAAAAATAAAAAATACCAACTAAAAGCATTAAAGATTTTCTTCTTAAATGGAAAGCAAGCGAATTGAATCGTGAAGTTGAAATGATTGAAGGTGCGTATTTTGCGATTAATAATCTGCACGTCTAATTGTTGTCGTTTTTTGCAGATGTATGTCCACCAAACCAGCTTGATTTCGCAATGGATTAGTTGCTAGATGACTTTATGGACGATGTCGCTTGCATATATTCTTGCCGAGAAGATATCTCTAACGTGACCAAAACCATTAGTTGGCGAAATAACATCCTCACCTCATTTGATGAGCGCCGTTTTAAGCAATTTTTGCGCGTAACTCGGAACCAATTCGGAATATTGCTGGAATTGATAAAGGAAGACGAAGTTTTTGCAACAACTGGATTCAAAAATCAAATGCCAATTGATTTAAAGCTCGCCATGGTGTTGTTTCATTTAGGCTCCTCTGGAGGCAGTGCATCTATTCAAAAAATGTGTACAATATTTGGAATCGCTGATGATGGAACTTTAACCATGATTACGAAAAGAATATTTACAGCATTTTTGCGGCTTATGGCCCAATGAAGCTGAGCGTCAACAACTTGTGAATTGAACTTTTCATGAGTTGCCCCACTGTATTGGGTTCATCGACGGAAGCGAGATCAAGCTAAATGAAAAACCTTCTAAAAACCATGAAGTTTACTTCTCTCGAGTAGGAAGTCCGTGCAGTTACCACAATTTTAAAGTTTAGAAGAACAGCTTACTTGGTAGACACTCTCAGCGTTTTCTTAGGAGTCGATTGCGGCTGACTCTGCCTACCCTCAGTCGACATTTTCAGTTACCCCATTTCGTAGCAACTCTCGAATCGAATAAAAATTGTGGTTATACTTTGGGTTGAGAGCAATGACAAACTGATTGAATTTGTATTACACCTTAAGCACAGAATTATAACAATTATTCTAGATAATTAAGATAGATAATTCTAGGCACAAGTGCCCGACTTTTCGTAGTCAGGGTCTGGGTCGAGCAAGCTGTGCACAATTTGTTCAGAGTAAATTGTTGTTGTAAATGCTTACACTTTTCCCCCAAGTGCCTTTGTGCTCAACAAAGTGAACACCCTAAATGTAACTAATAAATGTTTTGAAGTTCCTGAGCCAAGTTCGTTATATAAATTTAAAACTAGAACATAAATCCATTTTTATTATATATTACTACTTTATAGATATTGCGAATAAAAATGTAAGTTTTAAATTTGAAGGTGGAAGGTATTCAACATTTTTTATTGGTGGGGCAGGGGTGTGTGTCAAAAATTAAAAAAAAACTTTATTTGCGTGCAGACTATAGGAGTTTACATGTCAATTTTGGTTGCTCTAGCTCTTCTGGTCTCTCAGATCTAGGTGTTCATACAGACAGACTGTCAGACGGACAAGGCTATATCGAATCGGCTATTGATGCTGATCAAGAATATATTATATATACTTTATAAATGGTCGGAAATGATTACTTCTGCCTTTTACATACATTTGCACGACTTTAGTATACCCTTTTTACTCCTCGAGTAACGGTTATAAAAATTAAATTAGCATTTATTGAACAGAATTTTTTGAACTGATGGTCGAAATTTTGGGTAAGTTTGGTATCAGCTAGTAGAAAAACTATGCTAATAAATATAATGGTTTTCTTACTTCATTTTTGCACTGATCGCACATATGGGTTCCGTCATTTTTCGTTTCTGTGCCATCATGGTGGACAAAGGATTAATATGCTTGGACATTAATGGTTTGGGCAGCTGTTTTTGTGCGGTGGTAGAACGACAATCAGTATTATCGTTATATTGATTTGCGTCGTTTAAGCAGTCCAAGCTGTCCGAACTACCAATAGCGGATCCAACAATTCTCTTTAGTCCACTAAATATTTCTAGGGAAATAAATGAATTAAATAAATCTGGTATCGAGCAAAAATTTCTTGGTTAAAAAGTCTTACCACTGCGCCGGTTTTTTTTTCTATTAACTGTCTTTGTGTTGTCCACGGCGATTCTTTGTTTATGGGGCGTTTGCAATGCATGGACTGAGGTTAGAGCTGAAGTATTTTTATTATTCAGTTGCTCACTTATATGAAATGGAATCGTTCCAATGTGGTTGGCGTTGTTGATCAGCAGCTGTACTAATTTAATGTGGTTCTTGAAACGCACACTATTAATGTCCGAATATGGCATAATGCTGGGCGCGAGCACTATGGCAAGATTCTCGGCACTCATTCGATTGCTTTCCGCATGAGTGGCGACGGTCTGCAGGAACTGCATGAAGTAGGCCAAAGTGTGCACAGACAGTGCTGGTAATAGCAAGCATGTTAGCTGCACAGAACGAATGCGATTTACTTCAGTGGTCTGCAAGCATCTGAGGAGCGTCTCGTGAATAAAAGTCGGAATAAGTGGCTCTGGCAGCTCGCGGAAAAAATAGCTCACAATATTGGCTACGTCAATTACGCGATGGCTTTTACCCAAGGGAAGACCAGCTTCAATAGATTTCTAAAATGTACATAAAGATAAGATACATAAGATATACATAGGGGGTTCAAACTCACGCGGATTTCTCGCTGCTTAGCCATGGAACCGGCTTTCCGAAAAATGCCCTCCGTTTCAACATGATCTAGAATGTTACTACACGCTTCGGTGATAAACTGGGGTACTTGAACTACTGTACCATTTGCCAGAAATGCATCGGTTAGCTTTAAAAGGTCAAGTCTCTGACGGAATACCCGCTGGCGCCATTTAATCTTTATAAGAAAAAATTATTTTAAAGCCTTTGTAGTTATTGTCTAATATGTACAAATGTTAGGCGATTGATTACCTCGGGCTGTTTCACTTTCTTTTCTTTGTGTTTCACTCCAATTTCTTTTAACTCGTTGACAATTAATGTCGATAGTAAAACTAAATTTGACATTTTTTTTATAATTTCATAGAAATTCGACGCGCAATGTTTAAACTCTTGATATATGAAAATATGTATGCACTTCACACATTTATCGATATAATTGCATCGTTTCCACTGCACAAGTGTTCACAATAGCGTCGAATGATCACCTACGATATGAAGCAGTGGAGTTTGGAACACAAGCGCAATTTTTAAAATTAATTTAATAACTGTAAATGCAGAATTAAGAAAGACGTGTAGAGATCATAATGTCTATTTATTAATTATATTTATTAAACTTGGACTTTTCAAACTGAATATACCCTGCAGAGAAATTGTCCTACTACAAATTGCGTTGTTATGTAGTAGTGACTTGTGACAGTAACTGAGTCACTGAGAAAAAAATCTGCATGATTCTTTGTTTATAAAATAGTTAAACTAAATGCGCATCTCTTGTTTTAGTTCTTGCACAATCTTGTAAAGAAAAGTTAGCGACGATTTTTATGGTCATACTAAATGCGACTTGCCACTTATAGTAAAAGAAAAAATTAAATATCTCAAAATCTGTTCACACGATTGCAATGATTCTTTCTTTATAAAGTAGGTAATTGAAATGCGCATTTGATATATCGTGCATGTTGGTACATCTCCCAGTTGTCGCGTAATCTTTAAAGTAAGAGTTACCCAGCGGCGCAAATTGCCATTACAAAATGGGTTACTCCTGCGTTACTTTGCCATCAGTATGAAGGAAATACTCCCAATCAATCTGCATTACTTTGCCATGTGCATGGCCGCTTTGTAAACGGGCTGCCGACACCCTGCATTACTAGGTATTAAGGATGTAAGCCAGAGCCGAACTGCCCATTACGAATGCAGAATGTTCGCAGTCTGTTTGTTTTCGATTACCATCTCTCTAACGAAAATCAGCGTTTGTAGTGCCTTACATTTTCAACAGTCGTAATGCATATTTTTGACAGAACACCTTGAGCTCTGCGCCGCTGGGTAGCAACGATTTAAATTTTTACAAAATCTGTTCAGACAATTGCCATGATTCTTTTTTTATTAAATACGAAATTAAAATGCGCATCTTTTGATGGATCGTGCATGTTAGTTCACCTTGCAGTTATCGCGCAATCTGGAAAAAAAGTTAGCGACGATTTTTATGGTCATACCAAATAAGGCTCACAGGCGTTGGATATAAAATACTTTATTGAGACTTGTTTTTCGTTGTTCCAAAGCCTCAACTTCATTTAACTTAATTTTACTTAAAAGCACTGTTTTTATAACTAGTTCCATGACTGGTTCCGACTGCTGAACTGGCGGACTTATTGTAATTTCAAAATTCATTCCACTCATTTCACACTCATGAGTTTTTCTCAAAAACTGTTCACAGGATTTGGATCAAATTTGTTGTAGATATATCTAGAGTATACTCTTGAATATATGTCTTTTATGATGGTATAAGCAGTATGTGGGTACATATCCTTGATGTGGAGTTATAGGGCTTGTTTTATAAATGTAATTTTTTTGGTTAATTTTGTATGGGAAAAAAGTGGTTGGTCCACTTATAAGAACTTTTCTCAAAAACTGTTCACATGATTTGCATGATTTTTCTTTTAAAATACTCTTAAAACTGTGTCCTATACAATGGTATACAGCGTATAATGGTACATCTCCTAAAAGGATGAAATTGAGGGGAGCCGATTTCAACTTGATTTATTTACTACCTGCAATTCAATTCTTAACAATATTGCATTTACAGATTCTAAATTAGTTGGGTAACAGAGGTATTCCTGAAAGTTGATTTGATTTCGTTAAAGCAAAAGCAAAGCAGTTGGTGGAGGGATCCTGACTTCAATTTTATTTGCTTTCAATTGGTGCCAAGTTTAAACAATGGCGCGAAAGCAAAAATAGACGAATGAAATTGTGAAATTAATTTTTCCAATCTTCTTTAATAACACTGCGAAAAGTATCCTGAGCATTTTTAAACTAATTCCTGTGTAGCCTTCTCATGCTGATTACGAGGTGGTATGTCAAAGCCATATCTTAGTTTCAGTTTCCAAGATATTCGCAAAAAACTAAAACTCCGACTTTATGCCGTTCCAGAAATTTTGTAGGCCACACTAAGCATTAATTACTGATTTTATGAAGCTTATATGATAGTAATCAACAAAGGCAAAGCTAACTTCGTCTGTACCGAAGTTTTGATACACTTGAAATAGCTTGTCTCAACGGTTAGCGACTTCGACCAAACTTCGCAGATCAGCTTAAAAATCTTACATATTACCCATGACCGTGTTTGAGAGCAGTAATATTGAGAACAAACCAGTTTTTCTCACAAAAACCCATTTTCCGAACGAACATTTGTATGCCAGCTACAAGAAGTAGTCATCCGATTCGGTCGGTTCCGACATATTAGCAGCGTGCAGTAAAAAGAAGACTCTGTGCAAAGTTTCAGCTCGATAGCTCCAAAACTGAGGGACTAGTTCGCGTAGAAACAGACAGACGGACAGACGGACGGACGGACAAAGCTTAATCGACTCAGCTCGTCATGCTGATCAAGAATATATTATATATACTTTATGTGGTCGGAGATGATTCCTTCTATGCGTTGCAAACTTCTGGGCAAAATTATAATACACTTTTCAGGTGTATAATAACAATATTCATGGAATGCTACGTTAATGTTTACGGATAGTAGAACTATATATAAAAAAGCTACTTGGATATCAGCTATCAGTAGGAATACCTCCTCTGTGATTCTCAAAAAACCAATGAACTTTTGGACATTTTTAGGGATTATTGCGGGGCTTTTAGTGATGAGTATGCGGAGCGCTTCAATGTTAGCGGATTATTGCTGGAATGTTTATCGAGAAGGTACGGAAGCAGAATACAAAAGGAAGCTATAGTGAATATTCGGCATATCAATATGAAACATATTTAAAGAAATCCTTTATTTTATAAAATTTCCCTTTGCTTTTTTTAACTTGTTAATTCGATTGGAAAGCGAAAGCGAAGACGGCTGACTATGGAGGCGGCAAGAGGGGGAGACCATGGTGCGGGAAGACGTTGCCGAGCTTGGTGCGACCAATTGGTGCCAGCTTGCACAGAACAGAAGCGACTGGAGAGAATTAATTGCAGAGGCCAAGACCGTCAAACGGTTGTGACGGCCAATAAAGAAGATTGGTGCTGCGGGCTTAGTACCCACATCCGTCAAAAGAACTTCACGCCCGCAAACGATTAAGGGGACCACTATTTAAGGATATGGACCTAGAACGTTGACACCATCAACAGGGAAGCTTCTGATATCCTGTTTGCGAATGTCCTCGAGAGATATTCTTACGTTACTATCAGTAGAATTTCTCTAGCAAACTGATGTTTCTACAAGCTCAGTAGGTAGTCAGAGAGCAGAACCGTCTCTCGAAAACAAAAATTGCATTATATAAGTCGCTTATCATCTCAGACCTACAATATAGCTCAGAAGTATGGACATTTACAGCAGCGGATGAGGCAGCTATTAAACATACATCGGCGCATAAAACTGCAGCGCCTGCACTGGAAAGGACATGCTACCAGTAAGCATGAACAAGCTCCAGTGAAGCATGTGTACAAACGGAAGGTGAAAGACTTTGGGAGACCAAAACTGAGATAGGAAGACCAGGTGCTGAAGGACATAGCCAATCCTGCTTTGGTGCCAGCTAGCACGAAACAGAAACGACTGACGGGCATTAATAGCAGCATCGGAGACCGTTAAGCAGTTTTGATTTACATGCAGCTCCAAAGAGAAAGAACAAGAAGACTATCGAAAGTACCAAGTTATTGTTTTAAAAACTACTCGCAAATGTTAACGTAGCATTCCATGAATGTTGTTATTTACATTTCAATAAATATTTTGTTGAACCAATGCTATATCAAGTTGCCTTTTTAAAACTCCTATAAACATTTGGGCCTTCAATCTAGTTCTCCTTCCATAAACTGTAACTTTGCCTGCGGTCCAGACAAAATTGCCAAAAAAATTACCATAATTAGTGCATATGTTGAACTATATGATGTCCGACAAATGGAATGGCTTGTAGCAAATGGTTTAGGTTGATAAAATTGCTATAAATCAAGAAAAATTTACATTGAAGGCCAATTTCGACACCATTGGCAATACTTATATGGTGTGTTTGATTTTTCTCAGTTGCATTGATATGTGTGCTTAGTGTGGCCTACAAAATTTCTAGAACGGCAAGAAGTCGGAAATTTAGTTTTTCGCGAATATCTTGGAAACGGAAACTAAGATATGGCTCTGACATACCAACTCGTAATCAGCATGAGTAGGCGCGCAGGAATTAGTTAAAGATTCTCTGGATACTCACAAAAGGTCTCAATTTGTAGAAAAGTGTAATAGTATGTGGGCAGAATCTGTAGTTTGAAAAAGTTTGCAACTTTACTAATGTAAATTTAATTAAATATGTTTTTGTTTATGGTCACGGAAAGTGATTTATGCAATTTGACAGACCAAAGAGGAAGAGATAGGATAAAATTGTGAAAGAATTTGTATCTTCAATTCTTCTCGGAGAGCTGTCCAGATATGTAACCCTTAACAGTTTTGACCACGTCAAGCACAAGCTCCAAAACATCGTTCACTTATGACTCTCTCCACCTTAGGCCGCATGCCACGTATGCAGTCTAAGATGCAATAACTAATTATCATTTAATTACTTAAATATAAAATGCAAAATAACTTACGTTCCTTATATTTTAATAACAGCAAAATTTAAACAAACACCAACCGCGCGGAAACATTTTTTCTAAGAAAAGGGTCACACTAAAACGAAAGCAAATCGAAATCAACTCTGGCCATACTGCTTATTTTGTATGAAGTAGCTGTGATCTGCTGTTTCGCGAAATCAAATCGAAAGCATATCGAAAGCAAATCAAAGGCAAATCACTTTCAGGAATACCACTAATTAAGGAATAAATCAAAAAACAAAAATTGCTCAAATGTTTCATATTCCATCGTTCCAAATCGACGCTACTTATTTCGACGCTATTTTGACGCACATAACCAAGGCACTTAAAGGGGCTTTTCTCAAAAACGGTTCACACAATTTGGATAAAAATTTAAATAAAAAAATGAAATTTGTTGCACATAGCATTTGGGCACATCTCCTAAAAGCGGAGTTATAGGGTTTAATGTATAAAAGTAATTTTTACACACTTGAAAAGCATATTATAATTTTGCCCAGAAGTTTGCAACGCATGGAAGGAGTATATATATTCTTGATCAGGACGACGAGCTGAGTCAATTAAGCTTTGTCCGTCCGTCCGTCGGTCCGTCCGTCTGTCTGTTTCTACGCGAACTTGTCTCTCAGTTTTGAAGCTATCGAGTTGAAACTTTGCACAGAGTCTTTTTTTGGCTGCACGCTGCTAATATGTCGGTACCGACCGGATCGGATGACTAGTTCTTGTAGCTGCCATAGAAATTTTTGGTCGGAAAATGGGTTTTAGTGAGAAAAATTGTTTTGTTCTCAATATTACCGCTCTGAAACACGGTCATGGGTAATAATGAATGTTTTTTAGCTGATCTGCGAAGTTTGGTCGAAGTCGCTAACCGTTGAGACAAGCTTTTTCAAGTGTATCAGAACTTCGGAAAAGACGATGTAAACTTTGCCTTTCTCGTTTTTATACACTTGAAAAGTGTATTATAATTTTGCCCAGAAGTTTGCAACGCATAGAAGGAATCATCTCCGACCACATAAAGTATATATATTCTTGATCAGCATGACGAGCTGAGTCGATTAAGCTTTGTCCGTCCGTCTGTCCGTCTGTCCGTCCGTCCGTCTGTCCGTCTGTCTGTTTCTACGCGAACTAGTCCCTCAGTTTTGGAGCAATCGAGCTAAAACTTTGCACAGAGTCTTCTTTTTACTGCACACTGCTAATATGTCGGAACCGACCGGATCGGATGACTACTTCTTGTAGCTGCCATACAAATGTTCGTTCGAAAAATGTGTTTTTGTGAGAAAAACTGGTTTGTTCTCAATATTATCGCTTTCAAACACGGTCATGGGTAATATGTCATGATTTGAAGCTGATTTGCGAAGTTTGGTCCAAGTCGCTAACCGTTGTGACAAGCTATTTCAAGTGTATCAAAACTTCGGTACAGACGAAGTTAGCTTTGCCTTTCTCGTTTATCATTTTGTATGGGAAGAAGCAAGAGGTTGGTCCACTTAAAAGAGCTTTTCTCAAAAACTGTTCAGACGATTTGCATGGAAGTGTATCCCTTAAAATTGTATTTGGCGTATTATTGCACATCTCCTGGAAATAGAGATATGACCCAAAATGTGGGATGTCAATTTTTCAACTTGATTTTTTCTGTACCTGCAAACCTTAAATCCACCCACAAGTTAAATAAAACAATAGTTTATAGAATTCTTTGACTACATAGGCCAAATTGTTGAACTTTCCGGGCATATTTGATCAAATTATTTGCGTATAAAGCTTTAGTTTTAAGTCCTACAAACTCTTCGATCATGGTTATTTTAATAAAAATTTGACCAAATTATTTGCCTGTGTGAACTTAGCTTAAGCAATGAACTAGGGGAATTAGTATGCGAATCTGTCTCTTCGGCAATGTCCGTTAATTTGGTTAAGCATGTACACGTTTCTGAAATCGATGAGGAAGTAGTAGATGGCAACAAAATCCATCTAAATTGCTAACCTTTAACATGAGCAAAGCAAATAAGGCAAATCCACCTATATTTGCGAAAACAGAGACATGAGAAAACGGGCCTTAAAAAATGCAATTGATGAAAAACCACTTGAGAGAATTTTTCTTGTTTTTCACTATTCGACCATCGCAACGGCCTACAATTGCTGGACTTGGTAGCCTAGAGCCATTTGACTTGGCTCATCCACACAAACAGACATCGTATTGGGAACGCTTCGACATATATCTGCTGGTCAATGATGTTAAAGAAGAAGAGCGGAAAAAGGCGGCTTTCCTAACGCTGGCCGGCGCGCAGGTACATGATCATTTAACATTATTGGCTTCATACAAAAAGGGTAATGAGATGAATTTTAATAAATTTGGCAATTTATTGACCACCCATTTGTCTCCACGCCCGTCCGAGATCGCTTCGAAACGGGAGCAGCAGCCAAACGAGTCTGTAAACAGTTATATGGTAGCTCTGCAGACAGTGGCCAAGGACTGCAATTTTGAGGCCGCATTGGACCGTACGCTGCGCGAGGGGTGAAATCGGCGGTTTGAGGCATGGAAATCTACAGAGAAGAAGAAATCGTAACATTGCAACGAGTCATGGAGCCATGACCAGTGAAGCCGCAGCAGCGAGTGCTGCCGCCATGAGACAATCGAGTGAAGCGGAACACAGCGAATGCATACATGGTATCTCCGCGGGTCCTTCCCGCCTACATCAACGTAGCCGTAGTAGCAACCAGCAAGCGTGTGCTGACTGTGGTGGTCATCATCTGAGGAAGCAGTGCCCCCATCGTAACACTGTTTGTCATTTATGTGGCCTTAAAGGCCATCTACAGCGAGTATGTCGCCGCGCCAACATGTCTAGAGAGCGCGCCACTACATCATCATCAACGGTCGCACTCGGGGTCCCCAGTGACCATTATGAGGGAATCAACGTTCCGTTACATCTAGCCTAAGGGAAGGCAAGATCTCTCCAAATGCGATTTGGAATTAAACGACTGAGGAGTCCGATTCCACTGAAGGGAGTCATCGACGTATCTATTCATTACAATCATCGTAAAATCGAAAATCTTCCCCTTGTTGTCGTCTCTAATGGCGGCGCAAATTAACTGGGATGTAACTGGTTCGACGCCCTTGGTATACAAATTGAAGGAATATGTTCTATATCAAACAACATGAGTATTGAATCAGTACTCAGCAAATTCCAAAAATTGTTTCACACCAAGCTGGGTCAATTGACTGGGCCGCCAGTATCACTACACAGCTGCCACGCCAGTTCGTCCGCCACCACGGCGCTTGCCATTCGCCATCAAGGGTCTTGTAGAAGAAGAAATCAATCGCAGGTACAGCTAGGGCATTTTGGAAAGGGTCGAATTTTCGGAATGGGCAACGCCGATTGTGCCTGTCATCAAAAAGGACGGCATGGCCCGCATTAGTGGCGACTACAAATCAACTTTAAATGAAGCCATAAAAGCCACCAAATCCCTGCAGTCAACACGCTGCTGGCCTTAATCGAGGGAGGCTTAATATTCGCAAAAACTGACCTGGCGCAAGCATATCAGCAACTTGTTGTGGATCAACAACCGGCAAAGCTACAGACCATGATCAAACGTGCATTCAAGGTCGACAGGCTGCAATTTGACATATCGTCGTCTCCGGGAATCTTCCAAATCTGCATTGAGAACATTTTATGAGGAATTCCAGGAGTGTTGCCCTATTTTGACGATAAAGTGATTATGGGAAAATCAGAATAAGAGCTTGCGGAGAGGCTGAACGAACTTTTCACGGGTTTCGAAAATCAGTACTGCTATTGCAGTGCATGCCAGTTTGGTGAGCCATCTATTGAATTCCTAGACTAATGAATCCGCTAAGAAGTTGCATGGACTTAACCACATTGAATGCAATTGCAACATAATTATGTTACTGCGAGCAAGTCACAAGAATGCTATATAGAGGACGTATAAAATTCGAAGTTTAATTGGAAAACTAATAATATACTAACTAAACTAATATAATATTTATGAGCATATAATGGAATCATTAGATCTTACATGTTAACTACGTAAAAAAATACGAAATATGAAGTCTATATAATTTTACTTTAAATGTGAAACCATTAATTTTGTGTTGAATTTTGATTCGTTTTATTAAACAGGAATAAAATGATTTAGATTTATCTCAGAATTTAGTTTTGTCAGTATAAAAAATAAGTATTACTTATATCGGTATGTACCGTAACACCGAAACAAAAGTGCGCGTACCGCTTCGAAACCGGAACCCGAAATTAAAAAAAAACTTATTACCTCTGACAATGTGTAAGTCCACTAAGATGGCCAGTTGCCATTAGTGCCAACATGTGATGCATCACCATACGGGCCGGGAGCGGTTCTTAGCCACAAATTTTCAGACGGATCTGAAAAACCGATCGCATTTTATTCACGTACGCTGTCCAAATCTGAACGGAATTATGCGCAAATCGACAGGGATGATTGAGCTAGCAGCAACGCCCATCATAAACGCGCAACTCTTATCTTCACAAACGTCCAAGGACTTAACGCTGTCTAAAGTTTTGAGCTGGGTGTTAAGGGGATGGCCAGACACAAAGATCTGGAGAAAAATCCCCCGTACCTATACTATGTACGTCGCGCGGAGCTATCTGCAAATAAGGGAATCTTATTATAGGGTAACAGAGCTATGTTTGGTGGTCCAATATCGACTCAGAAATCAATCAATTGTAAAGACCTGCTCGGCGTATCAGGAAATCCGGAATCAACCCCCCCAAGCGCCACCTCACCATTGGGAATCGTCAAAGCGCCCCTGGTCACGCCTTCATGTGGATTTCGCAGGGCTCTTCCAAGGCAGAGCATTCCTCTTGGTTGTTGACTCTTACTCCAAATGGCTGGAGGTCGCCGTGGTAAGCTCCACCTCAGCACTCGGTGCGATCAAGTTTCTCCTACAACTGTTTGCCACACACGGGCTTCCTGATGAACTAGTTTCCGAAAATGGCACTGCGTTCACATCCGAAGAATTCAAGATTTTCAAGGAAAATGATCTGATCCGCCATATTCGCTCCGCTCCTTTCCATCCGGCTACGAATGGCCAAGTTGAACGCATTGAACCAAGCACCAAAAATGATCTTAAAAGCGTCGACCGAAACTCAGACATCAGTCTCAGCCTGGCCTGATATTTGTTTCATCAGCACATAACGCCTTACGCAACAACAAACCACTCGCCAGCTGAACTATTGATGAATCGAGAATCGAAAACCTATTTTGTCAAAATGCAACCCCCAGAAATAACATTTGCGAAACCCGGCAAAGACATTAAAGATTAATATTATATTTCAGGTTCTCCAGTTTGAGTCAGGAACTATGCTGCAGACCCCAAATGGATCGACCACATGGCTCGTATAAGCGACAACCGCATAGTCAAACAGCACTATGATCAGCTACGCAGTCGCCAGCAGCCATCTCCCTGGAGTGACAACGACGGCACGAACATAGACCACAATGAGAGCGATGGCGACTCATCGTTTCACACAGCTGACGGCACATGCACCGCTAACCAACATGGGAGTTCATCTGCGACGCCGCCTACGTTAAACAGATAATATCGAATACATGCGCAATCACAGGTACTTAGCAGATCTAAACGTGACCGACAGCCCCCGCAATTCTACGACCTACAACGGTCACCGGCTCAAGCAGACAAACACACATTCATTGTTAAGTTGTATTCATAACCCACTTATGTAATCCTATTATATTCTATAATAAATAAACTCGCGCATATTTAACAGAATGATAGGGCGTTCAATTACCTTTGAAGAAAACATTACCGTTTCATAATGAATGAACAGATACTGAAGATATACACATTTTTCTAAAGGTCCCCATTCTAAAACTAGGTTTTCCGCAATTGCTCGAAAACAAATCCCACTAAAAAAATTGTGGAATGGATTTTTTGACATAGCGAAGGGATTTTCGTAAGGAATTGCTACCAAATATCTTACAAATAGTCATACGCACCAATTGCTTAAATTTTCATTTATTTAGGTGTCACGAGATGTCCGTCCTGCACTCCCTGGTATCAAGGATCGAAAGATCACTTGGAGTAAGCGACTACTCTCTAGTAGCATTTCTCGACATAACGCCCAATCTCACGCCATCACCTCTGCCTTAGCATATGTGGGCGCGGATGTACCGCTAGTAAGATTCATCGATCAATTGCTAACCAGCAGGTCGATGTACTCCCAACTTGGCGGTGCTCGCAGATGTGTTAACAGAGGTACTCTGCAAGGAGGTGTTCTCTCTCCGCTGCTGTGGGTAGTAACAGTTAACGAACTGCTGCGACTAATGGAGTCGGAGGAACACGTAGTGGTGGCGTACGCGGATGTGGAATCTTTCCTTAAACGCTGTGCGACCTTATGCAGACCCCACTGACAGCACTGGCTCAGTGGACAAAATCTTGTGGCTTAACCCGGCTAAAACGGAATAAGTTCTTTTCACCAGAAAGACAAAATTCCCACGCTTGTTCCTCCAAAAATCAACGGAGTAAGCCTTTTATTTGGAGACAATGCCAAATACTTGGGTGTCATTATGGACAGGAAACTATTCTGGAAATACAACATAAATGAACGTATAAAGAAGGCAAACATTGCCCTCTACTCATGCAAAACGGCCATAGGCCGCAAGTGGGAGTTTTCTCCTTCCATGGTACATTGGCAATACACAGCCTTTTTACGTCCCATACTACTCTACGGAGCACTAGTATGGTGGCCAGCTCTCAGGAAACAATCAATCCTGAACAATCTTAGCAAAGTACAGAGAAGTGCTGAGATATGTATATGCTCTCCGAACGACACCAACGGAAGCGCTAAATACTATGTTTCACCTTCTGCCACTAGACCTAGTAGCAAAACAACTGGCTTTCACAACAGCCCGAAGACTAGGAGAATCTGATGCCTGGAACAGGGACAATTCGGGACACTCTACCATACTCGACGACCAAGAGGAGAGATACAAACGACGTTCGACAAGTTATACGATGTCTATATCCCAAACCGCCCTGATTGGGAAAACATCCCCCCCAAATCAGAGCCAACGCCATTAACATCTACACTGATGGTTCTAAGCTCGAAGAAAAAGTAGGACGGGGCATATTCTCCCCCAACCTAAATTTAAACATCTCGTTCCGCCTTCCTGACCACTGCAGTGTGTACCAAGCGGAAATGTAGCCATCCAGGAAGCTGCCACCTATCTTAGCGCACTCACGGTCAAAGAAGGCAACGTATTTATATACTCAGACAGTCAAGCCGCCCTCAAGGCACTTGACTCACACACAAACAATGAAAAACTCTTACTAACTGCCGCTTATTTCTTAACGAGATCACACGGCATTTCAGTATACACCTGCGGACCAACTGGCCAGAATAGAAACCACCATCGAGCTCCTCTCAGAGAAGAGTAGAGGGAGACTCAGGACACTTGGTCAACCACTCCCACTCAACCCCTCGGAGATATCCGATCTAGAGATCCCAGCTCTGCTAAAATTTATTCTGTCCACACAATGGTTCAGTAACGAGGACCCCCTCAGTAATAAAAAGGGTTAACAGGGAATAAACAAGGCATCGCAATGGGCACAAAGTGGCCTAAGTGGGAGAGCGTCTTGTCGCTCTCAGCCATCGCAACCTAACCTAACCTAGGGCTAATATATGTGGTTGGACTATAAAATGAAGAGCGTGTCGCACCTTCTATATAGATCAATAAACGGATTTGATTTGCCATTTAACAACTTGACAATATTTCCTTCTAGAAGTCGTACTACGCGGTTTGAATATTATTTTGAAAAGATAATGCTCCAATTCAGAACTATAAAATAATTTATAAAGGGTCAAAATATTGTGATAATTTTAGAAGCTCTGAAAAAACTGACTAAAGAAATTGTTTGAACCGAACCTTTTTCAAACAAAGGAAGAGGAAGGACGAGGTAAGCGATGCTCGGGTCCAGGTTCCGGAGTTTAAATATGGTCTTTTTTACACCCTGGAGTGGATTTTTGAATATCAGAAAATAAAATCAGAAATGAATTTGAGTTTTATCCCAAAAAACCGCGTTTCGAGTCAATTGTGTGAAAATTGATTTTTTGCATGTAGTATTTTCCGGGCATTTTCACACCCTACAACATCGGATAATAAAATCACAAATGAATTTGTTTTCTACTCTTACAAACCATTAATCAGTTTTACATTTTTTTTTTTGTAATTAAAATAACTATTAGTTTCGGTTCCTGGTATATAGAGAGAGGACTAGCATATAAACCGTCGCGATTCGCTGCGACCAATATTAAATACAAATATTAAACCACAAATGAATTCATATTCTATCACTAAAAACAGAGTTTTAAGTCAATCGGATGAAAAATAGTTATTTGCATGCTGAATTTGTACGGGCATTTTCACCCCGTGGAGCAGATTTTCCTAATTTGGTAAGTTACATTTCAAATTAATTCGTCTTCAATTCTTCCAATCCAAAAATTGTTTTTTGTGTGCAGAATTTTTCAGGCATATTCCTAAACTGGAAACTGAAATCACAAATGAGTTTTAATTTTATTACTACAAACCAGAGATTAAAACCGAAAAGAATAACGGTTTGGGTTACGGTTACTGTTTTGGCCGATCGCTTTTTTCCGGTTACGGTTATATTACGGTGGTGAGATGTGGGTTACGGTTAGGGTTATTAGGTTACGGTTATTAGTATAAAATATTACTTTGACAAGTCTTGCCCCATTTGGAATCTCATTTATTCAGTACATGTACTTAGATCAAATTTCTTATACAGAATTTTAACCATTATTTTCGCCTGTTTTAAAGTGTGACATAAATAGTTTTAACTAAAATATTAGAAACTACTTCATTCGCAAAAGTATGCAGTTAATTTTAACTAATTAGATTAATATACATTGGTCAACGAATATACTATTTTTCACAAAGTGATTGTTTTAGTGACCTTTTTGATTATAAATCGTAGAACTTTTAGTCAGGCTCTAGGTCTTTGTTTTGTTTTTTTCCATAACTTTTCTAAAACAATACTATTTTTCGCTATGTACCTTCATGTAACCAATGGTTGTCATCGGAAATGACATCTTAATGGATATTGTAATTACATCTAAATATCATAATCGCATTTAGAGTTTGACTGTGCAGGCGAGTCCTGCGTGGCGTCATTATAAATTTTACTCTTGAAAACAAACACTCAATCCTTACTTATGTGGGCGGTTCTGCTAACACAACTTTTGATAACTCAAAAAGATCTACCTCGCGTAGCAATCTTGTTTGGTTTGTGTGTGTAATCTTTCTAACAACCAAATACGTTCAATTTCGAAAGTTGCTCCGACAAAATTTCCAGCGTCTGAGTACCGGGCTTCTATGCTTTATAACTGTTTAGCAGCAATGTATATAAGATACTTTCCAGGCACTTCCTAGTTATGCCAGCCCATTAGCAACAGTACGGCGCATAATAAACAAGCAGCCAAATTTAGTGATAAACTCATATGTATGTAAAATGTTCATTGCACTAGTTGAGAAAAACCGAAATTAACCCATATATTTGTTTCGGTTACGGCACTGATAACCGGTTTTGTAAATAAAGGTTTTTTAACATCGGATAATGAAATCACAAATGAATCCGAAATCTATCACTAAAAATCGATTTTCAAGTCAATCGGATAAAGGCCTATCCTCAGAATAGATAAATTTTTAGTTTGGTACGATATTTCACATGAATAGAAACAATTTTGTACAGCTTTGAAATCTGAATACGATTGAAAAGGCTTCTTTTTATGAAATTGTTTCTATTCATGTGAAATATCGTCTGAGTATAGGCGTTAAAGAATAGTTTTTTGGATGATGAACTTTTAGAGCATTTTCACAACCTGGGATCAATCGGATAAAAAAATGTTTTTCCAATACAAACTTTTCAGGAGCTTTTCCGAAACTCCGTCTAAGCCATAATGGAAACTTGTGTCTAAAGAGCATAGCAGAATAACCATACAATAACTACACCCACTCGTATCAGCTCAAAAATTAAGTGTGTGATGACCATCAATGGAAAACTCACTCTTCCAAATTCTTAGACTCCTAGTCGCCATTTGAGTAGAGTTATGAGAACGGATAGATTAATCAAAAATCTCGTTAATCTTAAGAACCGCTTAACCGAATTGAATGGGTTAGATATATGTAAGTGTCAAAAAAAAATGTTGTGGACATTTTTATTACCAATCGTAAATGTAAATCGATTGCAACTCCTATAGTTTTTTGCTGGTTTACAATAGGAAGTCCTTAACAATGTATTATTTTAGCGGTCACATCGGAAATCATCTTCATAGTGAATAACAATATAATATGTGGATAGTTTTACTAATATATTTTACAATATTGAGCACACTGTAACTACTCACACAGCATTGACTGACAATTTCCCCATTTTTAGTTGTTATACAGTATGCATAAAGTTTAATTATTTTTCACCATGAGATAAACTAGTAATGTGTCTACAAAAATTATATGTTGTTAGGGACCTCTTGATGAAAAAACTAGCAAAAAACTGTAAGTGTCGGAATAGGTTAACAACGTAAAAAAATTATTTGAAAATTTTGATAATATTTTTTGGGAGTAAGAATAGGTAATTTAAATTTGCAAAAATTATTTTTTGAGTTGTGCTGTGGACACTTACAAAATATATTTAACCCATCCAAATTTGTTAAGCGGTTCTTAAGATACACTAGTTTTTTAATTTAATTTTCCGTCCTTATAACACTAGTCCAACGGCGACTAGAAGTCTACAAATTTAGGAGAGTGAGTTTCTTATTGATGGTAATCACTTATTTCAATTTTTTGCTGATACGAGTGGTGCAGTTTTTATATGATTATTCTGCTACGCCCTTTCAGCTTTCCATATCTTTACCGTTCGAACTGTACACAGATTGGCAAGAGAGGCTTATGGCGCGGTTAGACAACGTTTTGCAAGAAACTGACGTTTCAAAACGACATATCTCCGCCAGCAAAATGTACTGGGCGGAGATATGTCGTCGGAGATACACTGCCAAGCACTTGAATAGGGACAAGCATTTTAAAACGAATATACAACTATTTGACTAAAAGAATCAAATGAAATCAAAAGGCAAATATTTATTTCAATAAGCTTAAGTGTTGTATGCAATTTTCTTAAAAACACTTCAAATTATGATAATAACATAAAAGGCAGCATTAAAAAAAACATTTTAAAGTACTTCAGAGCAGCGAGTTGTTCTAAAAACTTCAAATTCACACTGTTCACCTTTGAAAATTGATTCAAAACTACTAATTAATAAAAGTGTCGATACGGTACATCTGAACATCTAAGAAGATTAAAACTAAAAAAAAAAACCACCTAATACCCAACGTAAAGATCCTCGTCAAGTTTTTGCTTTTAGCTTATCTCAATTTTTTCAGCAATTTTCCTGAACGTAAGGATTTACTCCTTAAAAGCCATTATTTTACCTTTTTCTTCATCAGTTAGTGCTTTACCGCCCACAAAGTTTTTTTTATATTTAAAACGCTTAAATGTTGACAAAATATAAGCTTCATTGCGCGGAATTCTATTGAGAATGATGAAATCACCTTTGTCCCTGTTCAAGTGCATGATCAAAATATGCCATTTTTGAGGAGCTCGATGAAAAAAAATTTTTTAACAAGAGATTACGTTAATTTGAAAAAAAGGCCGATTTGCATGCAAATTTAAATTTTGGTACTTAGCTACTGATTTGCATGTTAATCTTTCCAATTACTTTGCAGATCGATCACGAACTTATATCTTATAAAAATTAATAAAGTATAAACTACAATTTACAGATACAACTGAGTACTATAACTTGACATTTAGAAATTTTTGAAAAATAATCCGTTTCTTTTCAAAATGGCCAAAAAAGCCATTTTCTGCATTTTTATGTCCATTTTACAGTTAATCCATTAGAGATATGGAATTTTTAAAGCCAGATTCGAGTTTAGCGTGAAAAACTTGACAAGAAACAATGAATTTTATACCATTTTAGGTTCTGTGCTAGGAATAAACTAATTTTAAGTTCCTGTCAAAATACTTTTGTCCACTTCCATTTGCACATTTTGATTTATATTTTCTAGCCTAAGCAACTGATTGTGTTCTACTTATGATTTATTGAAAGCCTACTTGTATACCAGTATTCGATACAAATTTCAAAATTCAAGGATTTTTTGCCTTAAAGATATAATGGATTATTTATGAAATTTTTTTGTCAAAATACTTTTGTCAACGATTTTAAACTTTAATGAATAAAGGGTTAATTTGTTAAAACTTTCTTTTGATTTTGTTTTTAGACCTGTTACTCGTAGAGTAAAAAAAAAACGAGAAAGGCAAAGCTAACTTCGTCTGTACCGAAGTTTTGATACACTTCAAATAGCTTGTCTAAAAACATTACATATTACCCATGACCGTGTTTAAGAGCAGTAATATTGAGAACAAACCAGTTTTTCTTACTAAAGTCCATTTTCCGAACGAACATTTGTATGGCAGCTACAAGAAGTAGTCATCCGATCCGGTCGGTTCCGACATATTAGCAGCGTGCAGTAAAAAGAGAACTCTGTGCAAAGATCAGATATCACAGTGCAACAGTCAAAAAAGCTACCGAACTACACTATGCGGAATCGATAGAGCTACCCGAGCTGGATAAAACCCTATCAGCGTTTGGCTAGATTGGTAGCACTTTTCTTTTTGTGGACCCTCAAAGTTTTGGAAATTGGATGTGACAACAAAAAAAGGTGTCATTAATTTTGGGCAACAGGTCATTCAGTTTTGGTGATAGCTGCAAACTGTCTTTAGCAAAGCAGTAGCTGACAGTCCGCAGAATAAAAAACTCGTGTTTTCCGGGAGTTTTTCTTTAAAAACGTATTTTTTGACTTTTTCGAGTATAACATTAAAGTAATCAGAAATTTTCGCATACTTTCTTTGGCAAAAGTGAAGCTTTTGAGATACCAAACAACTCTTCTAAACAAGGTTTTACAATTTGAACACTTCTACATCCCTTAAAACGGCTCCAAAAAAAATCACTTCTTTGTTGTCATTCTTCTTTATGTACTTAAGTTTTTTTTACCAAAATAGCTGCCAATTAATTTTTTTAAGTTTTTAGAGCAAAACATTACGCGCTTTACTTGTTCTTATCCATGAATAAAGAAAAAAATGATTTTTGGACGGTTTTTTGAAAATTCTGTAATTTATCAGCAAAAATGTTGCCAAATTAAAACTGTATAAAATATTTTAACAAGCTAATACATTTTTTAATAAGTTGGGATCATATTAGAGTAAATATTTTTATTCTATTTTAATTTATATTATTTTATTATTAATTATTTAAAAAAAAAAATATTTAGGCTAATATGATCTTAACTTGTTAAAAAATGTATAAGCTTTTTAAAATATTTTATACAGTTTTAATTTGGCAACATTTTTGCTGATAAATTGTGTCGCCTCGGCGCGGTAATATGTCGTCTATGAAGCGGCGGAGATATGGCGTTTCAAAAAGACATACCTCCGCGCGGAGATATGTCGTTTGCAACGCGGCGGAGATATGTCGTTTGAAACACGGCGGAGATATGTCGTTTTGAAACGACATAACTCCGCGCGGAGATATGTCGTTTGAAACACGGCGGAGATATGACGTTTCAAAACGTGATATATGGCGGAGATATGTCGTTTGGAAAACGGCGGAGATATGTCGTCGGAGCTATGTCGTTACCCCAATATATATACCTTATGTGGTCGGAGATGCTTCCTTCTGTGCGTTACAAACATCTGGACAATTTTAATATACCCTCTCCAAGGGTATAACAATTTTAATATACCCTCTCCAAGGGTATAACAAGAACCCAAAAAATCATATTAAAAATTTGCGTCTTATTTCCTTATAAAAATGAAACATTTCATTCATTTTAAAATTTTATATCGGAAATAATGCCCCAAAAAAGGAGATTTTATCAAACAGGGTGGTTTTTGTTTTCTAAATAAATTGTTGGGGCCTTATTTCATTTTATTTTTAGGGCCTTATTTCGCAGAGCCCTCAATTAATAATCATTGAAAAACTTTGCGGGATGTGTAGAGCAAATTTTTAAATTTTACCTTCAAGTATAACATAATTTCAAATCAAAAAATAGAGGGAAGCTAACTTCGGCTGTACCGAAGTTTATATACCCTTGGAGCATGATATATGCTGCCAGTTTTTTATATAGCAATACGATATATTTATCAAAAAAGTTTTTCTCACTAGAACTACATTTTGGACCGATCGTTCCTATGGCAGCTATATGCTATAGTCATCCGATTTAAATCAAACTTGACAAAATTGTGTGGTAGTATATAATATAGATCTGTACAACGTGGGAGCGATAGCATTGAAAACAAAAAAGTTTTTCTTACTTAGACTTTTTTTCAGACCTATCTTTTGTATGGCAGCTATACTATATAGTTGCCCGACTTGCATAAAACTTGCTGAAATTATGTGAAAGCATAAAGAACTCATAAATACGAGGGTTGGGAGCGATAGCATTGAAAACAAAAAAGTTTTTCTCACTGAGACTTTTTTTCAGACCTATCTTTTGTATGGCAGCTATACTATATAGTTGCCCGATTTGCATAAAACTTGCTGAAATTATGTGAAAGCATAGAAAACTTATAAATACGGGGGTTGGGAGCGATAGCATTGAAAACAAAAAAGTTTTTCTCACTAAAACTACTTTTTCAACCGATCGTTCCTATGGCAGCTATATGCTATAGTCATCCGATCCGGCCGGTTCCGACAAATGTGCAGCGTATTTATACCAAAAGACTTCGTGCAAAGTTTGGTTGAGATAGCTTTAAAACTGACGGAGGAGATGGCATAGAAACAGACGGACAGACGGACATGGCTATATCAACTCAGCTCGTCATGCTGATCAAGAATATATATACTTTATGTGGTCGGAGATGTTTCCTTCTGTGCGTTACAAACATCCGGACAATTTTAATATACCCTCTCCAAGGGTATAAAAATGTCATTTGTATTTTGCTATTGCTTTTAAGCTCTGTGGTTAAATTTGCTCAAAAATTGGAATGCATTCTTATTTATTTGACATTTGACAAAAATAATTCACATATTTGTTGATCAAAACCGGAGATTTTAAAAATTAATTAAGAAAGAAACCTTGGATGACTGCCTCGACTTAAATGTTTAACAATTCTTTATAATTCACGGTCCCTCGATGAAATTTGTTTTCAAAATTGTTGTTAATTTGGGTCAAATTTACTAATTTGTCTTTAGATGCTTCTTTCTTAGTACAGTATTTTGCATATAAAAATATATTCCATGTCGGCCAGGGGGGTTTAACCCCCCTCACCCTCCCCCCCCTGCGCCACTGCTGAGTTCACATGTAATGAACCATTTATAGATAGATATATTTTGACATAAAATCTGCACTTTAGCTTTATTAATAAGGCTTGAAAGGAAATATTTTTTGCCATCTTTTGAATTTACCGTTCTGTAATACAGGAACAACTCAATAAGTTTTAATATACTTCATCATCTCTATCTATTCATTAAAAGAACAATTTGTAATCAAAAAAAATTAATTCAATATGTTGAGCGGTTTAAAAGTTGCATAATTTTGTCCAAGACAAAGCGATTCTGAGCCACTACGCGATGTATAAATCTGCTTAAAGAAATAAAGCCTTTTCAACAAAACAGTGGCGTAGACAGCTTTTTGCGATGGGGGGTGATGAAGACAAAATATTTAACATTTGTTTTTTAGAATTTTAGTTAAAGTTATCGGGAAAAGTCTAGTTGCCATGTTCCGGTTTTCACTACATTGAATTCGAGTTTTTTACATGTTCTCTTTTCTATTAAACTTTCAAGAAAATCCGTATCTAACCTTAAGTTTCTAATTCTCTTTACTCGCCGGATTCAAATTAAAACGTTTTAATCTTATTACCCCAATCAATTTGATACAGCAGCACCTTTAACCAATTCGAACTCGACAATATTTGTCGAACGTGAAAACCGGACGAGGCCAGTAGAAGGGTCATCCATGGTATCTAGTAAAGCTCCCCCTTTGCCCAAAGAATTCCATCGATGGACCGCGAACTAAAAAGAATTATCATACAATAAAATTGCGGCAGTCAGCTATAGTTTTTTTCTATGTCTGTGTCTTTAAAATTCGAAATTTTAGGTTGGTCATTGCACATAATGTTTAAATTGCGGGCCAGATTGAGTGGTCGTAAAACAAGTTGATTTAATAATTATCGGTGAAAAGGGGTTTTCAAAGACTCGCTCCCACACTCAAAACATGAAAAGGAATCCCGCCAGACAAAATCGAATTCCAAATAGCTGCTCTAGGAAGAACACAGTTTTGCTTTTAATTCTAAACTTTCAAGTTATGAATATTACCTGCTTCAACACAATTTTGGCATAATTATTAATGTTCAGCTGCCAAATTAAAAACTGACAGGCATATGACAAGCTACAAGGGAACAAAAACTTCCCTCGAACCGAATTTACTGTTACAAATATATTTAGATATTATCTGGCATTAATGCGACTTTAAAATATTAATATTCCTGTACAAAGGGGGAGCATGCCACTTAATAAACCTAGTAGAACACGTATAAATATGTCTTGCTTTAGCTGTATTAAGGTGGAGAACAATACCTGCTTAAGAATTTTCTAAATTCAGGAACTTCCTAGGAAAGAATGCATGAATATTTAGAAAGGAGAAGACAATTGCAGTAGATGGACAAAATCAGGTGTTGATGAAACGCTAGAACTTAGCTATCCCGACAGACTGCTGTCTTTTAAAAGGCTTGTACCTTTAAAAGAGAGCAAAACTAACTTCCAAAAATTTTCCGACTATTTCACTCAAATTTTGCGATGAAATGCACCGAACCATTATTAATTTTTGTTGTTGTCTCCGGTTCGGTACAGCATTATCAAAGAGATGCTGGTTCGGGTTAAAATATAAATATATATTTGGCTTCCGCACAGTCCAACGGGGCTCAAGCCAAGCTTCTCTCAATCTCTTGGCGAGTGATTACAATTTACGCACAAGAGAATAAGACCTACAGTTTACACCAAAATCCTGGCTGGTGAAAGTGACCTGTTGTGTAAGTGTTTAAAGATTTTTCTCGGCGGTTTACGATGCGGACAATCCACCTAGATTTACTAAAACTGGAAGATAAGAAAACGAACCCTAGAATCTAGTCAAATTACCTTATCCAATAAATTATTCGTTGTCAAAATCCTTACTGCAATTGACTTTGATCTTTTAATGATTAAGAAATGAAAACAATTTATTGGATTATATTTATAATTATTAGGTATAAATATACGTTAATTATAATGGAGCTTGGTGTTCTGTTGCGTGTGTATGTATGAGTTTGTACACAAATATATTTCGGTATGCTTATATGCGTGTGTGTATGTATGTTGTGGGTATGCATAGTATTGAGTCTCATCTCTGCGGGGATTTCCCATAATATTTAATATTATCCTCACATTCGGCATATTAAACATTGCTATTGTTGCATAAGTGGAGTGAATCGAGTTTGTGTGTATGTATATTCTAAATATTTTCTACAACAGTTCGTCGCTCTTTCAACTGTGTTTTGCCAAACTCAATGCCTTATTGCTGATACCTGGTAGCTTCCCCTTAGCTGCACGACACACTGCACTGCCGTCATCATCCATCTTCATAATTATTATCGAAATATGCATCTAAGTCCGTATGTTGATCATTTCCTCTTATTGCTGGCTGTTGGGATTCATTTGACCGTTGACAATGGGTAAAAAGTACGGATGCGCCATGGCCTCGCGAGCTGTAAGACGATCCACGTGGTCATAGCGTAAAAGTTTATCGAGGAAGTCTAAAGCCTCCGGAGACACCAAATGCTGGTTGTCCGAATGCACAAATCGTTCCCACCGTTTGCGCGAGTGGCGCTGTAAGATGTCATGAAATCGCGGATCCAGATCGATGTTGTACTTGTCCAGATAGGCGTACAGCTCCTCGGTGCCCAGCACCTTGGCTATGCGCACCAGCTGGTCGTAGTTGTCGTGGCCATGGAAGAACGGCTCTTTCCGAAATATCATGGAGGCCAGCATACAGCCGAGTGACCACATGTCCAACGAGTAGTCGTACATTTGGTAGTCGACGAGTAACTCCGGGCCCTTGAAGTAGCGCGAAGCCACGCGAACATTATACTCCTGCCCAGGATGATAAAACTCTGCAAGTCCCCAGTCAATAAGGCGCAGTTTGCGATTCTCATGGTCTATCATCACATTGTGGGGCTTGACGTCGCGGTGCATTATGCCCATGCTGTGGCAGTAATCGAGCGCCTTAAGCAACTCAAACAGATAGTAGCGGATCTCATAGTCTGTCAGTGTCTGGTAGAGCTGCTTAAAGTCGGTGTTGTTTACGTGCTCGAAGATAAGCGCTGGTGTGCGCGAGACCGGGTCTTTGACAACGGCCAGCAGTGTGATGATGTTGGTCCCACCACGCAAATTTTCCAGGATCTTTATCTCGCGCTTAATCTTCTTCTTTTTCACTGGCTTTAGAATCTTTACTACGCACTTCTCTGTGGTTGTTATGTTGATGGCCTCGAACACCTCAGAGTACTTTCCACGCCCAAGTTTGCGCACCAGTTGATAGTCATCCTGGTTGCCCCAGTCGACCACATAATTTTCGTAGTCCCAGTACTCATCCGGCTTGTGCGCGTTCACGTCTGTGTAAACGCGAGCGGCACTTGGTAGCGTCATCTCCTCGCGATGTCCTTGCTCACTTCCAGGCGTAGGTGGTTCTAGAATTTGTCGCGAGTTGGTTAAAGGTCCTTCGTCCAATGACGACTCTGATGATGGTTGATGCTCCCAGGTGGCAAGATTCGAGTTGTAAAACTGTCTGAAAAATAAACAACGCAAGCAAAATTTGTGTTTGATAAAACAAAGTACATGTGTGTGTGTGTGTGTAAGTGAAGCACTTTAATTGGGGCATTCCTGAATTTAATTTTTTTTACCAAAAAAACAACTTCAGTAGCTCCTAAATCACATTTTAGTACTTACTCGAGTCGAACAGGTTGGCTGAAATGTAATTTCGAGGTTTTCTTGTATTTGCAGCGGCGCAGCAGCAAAAAAGTCTGAGGCGGTAGACGTAATTTGCAAAACTGAGCAAATTGACGATGAACGCCGAAAACTTTCCGTATGCTTTGAATGGTGTGCTAATTTATGTAATATACAAAAAAAAAAACACTTTAGCTCTAAGTATGTAAATGGTACAATAATTGTGCATACGCACAAATCTAAACAAATGTCAATTAGTTGGTACGTGCAAGCATGCATGTATATGTTCTGTATATACATATGCGGATATCTACGAATGTACTTAGATAGGTATGCACATATGTACATATGCCGCACACACTTCCAACACGCATCTTTCACTTAATTTTTATGTAGCAGCCAAAAATGGCAGCTTTGAAATGAAATCAGAAAATTTCTTAGCGCTATAATTAAAATTGGAAATAAATTTAATTATAACGCGTACTTTACGCATAAGTTTGACTAGTCAAGTGTGCATATAGCAATACATACATACATATATATTTTCAGTCATTTAGTGCGGCATGTTAAAGTTTGCCGCATGATATCAAAAAGTACTCCATTCATACATATGTACATACGTGTATATATGTGTGAATTCGTCACATGCATATGTAGTACAACTTATTTACATTTGGCTCCGTTAATGTCATAAAACGCACATTAGCCACTCGTCTATTGTTTTTCTGCCAAATATGATTACTTACAAAGCCTTTCTGCAACAGCGTGGATGACGTGAAAAATTTTCTTTATTTTATAAAGATGGACTAATAAACTTCAATGAACTGGTTCAAAAATTCATCCCCAACTAGTTCAAAAAAGAATTGAATAAATGTTCATTTTTTTGAACCATTCCCACAAAGTTGCGTTTAACCTATTTTTCCCCAACTAAATTAATATACGAAGTAGGTAATTCAGCTTAATATTCTGATTCTTCTACTTTTATATAAAAGAGTTTGACCTAATTAACTGGTGGTTACAGCAAATATCTGTAGAGTGAACACGTGCCTACATGAGCAATAAAGTGTTGCTGGAATTAATTGAATGCCCCCAAAATGATCAAATAATGCTTTAAGCTAATTTGTATCGCCATCTAGGCTATAGGGCAAACCAATTTTTGTTCGACGATTTTGTTCGGCCTCGGCTAACTTCAATTTTTTGCACTTGGCGCGTTTGTAAAGCCAGATACGTATAGTTTCCAAAATGCGAAATGCCTCCTTTCCATGAAACGACGCACGGTGATTGATAAAGTTAATTAAATTAATTATTAATTAATTTTTTATGGTGCAATTATTTTTACCGCGGTAATGGAAATACGCGTACTGTGCAAAACGGCAATGTGTTCAGATGGTAAGAAAAGTATAAGATTGATCAGGGGGGTGTAGGATCTTAACGGTCAAATGAATGCGAAAATGAGGATGGACAATAACTCACAAGTGGCCGCTTAACTTTTCAAACGAGATAGATTTGGGTGATGGTTGCGCGTAGTCTCAAGTGGTAGTGGAAGAATAAGATTTTCCTTGCAATGTTTTCTTAAGGAAAAAAAGATAAACAAATTCTATTTGTGTTATCTTTCGGAGTGTGATGTAAAATGTAAAATTGGCTTTACAGCCCCAAAGCGCCAAGACCAGCTTCTCTCAATCTCGCGGCATGTGTTCTTATAATTTTTCGCACATGAGAAAGGGACTTACAGCATAACTCCAAATCTGAACGGCAAAATTAAAGAAGCATTTTTTATGGCTAGTTACTTCACAGCTAGCTAAGCCGCTGCTATTAACACGATTACACAATTTTTTCTATCTATAAACATTTCAACGTAACATTGCGCTGCTTTGGAGCTTTGAAAAAAATTTTTTTAATTATTACCTAAATTTAATTTCAAAAATAAATTGATTTACAAAAGTCCTAGCAATTAAAATTCTCGGACAAGCATCACAAGTTTGCCAAAGTTTGTTACATTTTACATTTGACTTGCAAGAATAAACTCGGCAAATGCGATAACAGTTTGACAAAGAGTGTTCAGACAGCACACAAACATTTCGAATACTTGACCTGTCAAACTCGTCAAATAAATATGTGTTCACACACAGTTCAAACTAATTTTTTCAAATTTTCGTCATATTTGACGAATAAATTCGCCTGTGTGAACTAATCTTTGACAGAGGCTTGACAGTGACTTGACAATAACACAACAGTGACTTGGCAGTGGCTTAACAGTTGTAGCAGACACACACTACCATATACAGTATTCAGTATCTTACCGTCTCACTCTTACTTATTTACTTAACAAAATAACAAGAGATGAACTCGCTCTCACTGTTAAGTTAACAGAAAGAAAACCATGCAGCCCATGGTGTAATAATATAAGGTGAAGCCGTAAGCCTTTGCTGAGCTCCAAAAAGAAAGGGATAGCAGATGGCTTGCTTTGTTTTGTGTTTATTAATTTTTTTTGTTGTATTTAGGAAGTTAGGGAGCTTACATTTGGTCAACGATTTTCAGGAACACTAACTAAAATTTTGAAAATAAAGTTTGTGGCATAATATGGAACATTACACAATTTTATATTTATAACAAAATCTTTAATAACTTTTGTTTTCCTTTTTGTAATTTCAGCTATAATTAAGATTTTTTATTCTAAAATAAATTCTTATTTTGAAAAAATATTCTTTTATATAAATAGGCAATAATATATCTTTGGTCAAAGTAACCATTTCATTTATTGGCTTTGTGGTCTTGCCAAATTTGTTTTTGTGGCAGTGTATGAACACTTGTTCCAGCAATTTAAAGCATTCCATAAATGCAATTCCATAAATTGCAAGTTTGGTTTTTTCAGACTGCCATTAGAAATAGTGTCAATGTAGGAACTGGTTAGGCTACTTTCAGACTCCGTTAATTTTTTTTCTTATGATGTAGCCAGCTACATATTCCAAAGCATCGTCAGTTAATTGGTCCAAGTCGTTGTCAAATGACATGCTTAAATCAGCAAGTTCATCTGGTGGATCATTTTCAGTGTCGTCATTGAACTCGTTAAAGCATTTATTGGCTGCTTAGTCCAAATTTAACCACGGAACTTGGTCTGCTGCAACGTTCCCCGTGGCACCTAAAGTCTCAGTATTTTTAGCTAAATGTGCGAAATAAATTTTTTTAATGGCAACGCAAAAGTATAAATATAACACAAAATACGCATACTTTCCAACATAATTAACTTCTACACACACACGTGGATATCACAAATATATATAACATACTAAATAATTAAACAATTAGGATAAAGGTAACATCCAAAATATTTTTTTTTTTTTTTTTTTTTTTGGGGCGAGGAGGGGAAAATGCCTTATGCATTTCCTAGTCTGCCGTCGCAGAAAGGGTATGTAGGACTCGCACCTACTAAAACCCCCCCCTCTCTCTCAGGCCTGTCTCCACTTCGGAAAAGCTTTCGCATTACTTCGAAGTGGGGCCCTTTACGCGCTGTGCGCTCTCGTTTATTATCTGCGTCCAGACACCCCACTAAGTCCTCTCGTCCAAGTCTTTTTTCTTGATTCGCAGAATTTCGCCAACAAAACTTGCAATCAATCTCCAGTGCTCTTCGCTCGAGGTCATCTTCGATACGATGTTTTCTGCTGTGATCTGTCCTACACGTCGTGTAAGGTTGATTCTCCTATCGGTCCATCGCTCGCAGTGTATGACAGTGTGCTCCACATTATCTGTTTCTGCGTCACCATACACGCAGCTATGCTCTGAGCTTTTCCCAATTGAATGTAGGAAAGCGCTAAAGTAGCCATGTCCTGTCATCATTTGTGTTAGGTAGAAATCGACATCTCCGTGCTTCCTGCAAAGCCAACTTTTGATCTCTGGAATGAGCCTTTTTGTCCATCTGCCCTTTATTTCGTTTGCCCATCTTTCTTGCCACGCGGTGAGGGTTTCTTCTTTAATCCATTCTACAGTTTGCCTTGAAACTTGCCCAACTTGACGCAATCCGTATATTTGTCTTCGTTCTCTGGCTAATAGGTCGATCGGCGTTACTCCTGCGATCACCATCGCTGCTGCTCCTGATACTGTCCGATATGCACTTATTATTCTCAGCGCACTTCTTCTTTGGATCGATAAGAGTTGATTTGCTCGGCATTTTGCATTTAGAGCATCTGCCCAAATCTCGCATACGTATAGAAGAATCGCGTTGTTCACCTCCATTAGTACCTTCCACCTACATTGCTACATGCTTAGCGAGCGTGTCGCAGTGGCAGACTTCGTTTCTACGTGCTGTATATGTGCTTGAAACGATAGCTTTGAGTCGAGCCTGACTCCCAGGTAATTTATCACCTTCTGAGCGCGGATAATGCCATAGTGTATCCTCATGTCTAATTCTAGTGGGACTTGTCGTCTCGTGACGAGCAGTAGCTCTGTTTTTTCTGTTGCTAGCTGCAGTCCGTGGGAGTTCATCCAAGTTTTGACCCTTATCATCACCTGCGTGAGTGTACGTTGTGCGTAATCTGTGTTACGCGCCGTGATAACTGCCACAATGTCGTCTGAGTATCCTACCAGGAAAGCGTCGTCGGGCATTTCTATGCGGAGCACCTCATCATAACTGATATTCCAGAGGTCCGGTCCAAGTATGGATCCCTGCGCAGCTCCTGCTGTTACTGGAATACATTTTTCGCCTGCTATGGTCTGGTACAACAGCTTTCGATTTTCGAGATAGCTGTTTATTATACGCAGCAGATACTCCGGTATTCGGAAGCGCTCTTGTAGAGCCTCGATCATATCCGTCCATTTTGCGCTATTAAAAGCATTTTTCACGTCCAACGTTGCCAGCAGGACTATGGGCCGTGAATAGTGATTGCCTTGGTGGCTCGCAATCGCCGCTTCAGTGACCTCATAAATTGCTCCAATTGTGGACCTGCCTGGCCTGAACCCGTACTGTCTAGGAGAAAGCCCTCCTGCATCTTCAACCGCGGCTGCCAGCCGGGGCTTAATAAGCTTTTCTAGAAGCTTTCCTGCTGTGTTTAGCATGCAGAGTGGTCGATAGGCTGATGGGGTTTCGGGGTCCCCTTTCCCCTTGCTTATCAGGACTAATCGCTGTACCTTCCAAGGTTCGGGAAATGTTCCTGTACGAATGCACGCATTATACATATCAAGAAGCCTTTGTGGTCGTTGTTCTGCAATGACTTTAAGTACCTCTGCCGGAATATTATCTGGGCCTGGTGCTTTCCCGTTTTTAAGGCTTTTGGCTGCTTTGGTGAGCTCGCTCTCAGTAAATAGTTCCACATGGTCTGATGGACCCCTTGTCTCGGCTGGTCTGACCGGGTGAGTTGGAAAAAGTGCTTTCACGATGTTGTCCATTTTATCAGCTTCTAAATGGGGAAGTCCGCGGTTGGACTTAAGCTTTTTCATGACGATTTTGTAGCCTAAACCCCAGGGGTTAGTGTTGACATCGTCGCATAGGGTTTTCCACTTTTCTACCTTACTCCTGCGAATGGCGATATTCAGGTCCTTCTTAGCCTTTCTGTTCAGTGCCTCCTCTTCTTCGAAGTCTCCTCGACGTCTCGCTCTAGTTAGGCGGCGTCGACACCTTAGGCATTTCTCTCTCAGAATACGTATTTCTTCTGTCCACCAGTAAACCTCTTGACCATCTCTATGCCTGTTTCCCACTCTAGGCATTGCAGCATCGCAGGCTGCTTTGATTGTGGACATGACGCTTTCGACTGTGTTATCAGTGCTTTCGGTAGTTTGCGCTGCGTCGGCTCTTCTGTCGAGTTCGTTGATCAGTGCTGCTCTGTTCAATCGGCTTACGTTCCATCTGCGCCCTTGTCGCCCAAGGTTGGCGGTGCGTCTATTTCTTGTGTGATCTTCCAATTCAAATGAAATATACTGATGATCACTACCAGTATAGATATCAAGAACCTTCCAGTTAATAATTCTATGTGCCTGGTTTTCTGAAACCAGAGTTATGTCCGGAATCGTACCTTCGCATCCAATTCTTCTAAAAGTTGGGGTTGCTCCTATGTTCGCGACCGTGAGACCAATTCTGGCAGCCATGTTTGCCACTTTCCGTCCTCTGGAGTTGGTAGTTGGCATACCCCACTCCTCTGCCCTTGAATTGAAGTCGCCCGCTACGATACATTTATCCCGTATATTCGAGACGGTGTCTTCTATCTCATTTAGTTTACTCTCAAATGTCTGGATGTCATCGCTTGGTGTTAAGTAACAGCTGAATACGTTGTAGTCGCTGGCACGTACGTGAACATAGCAGTTGCCCCGACCCTCATTAGTGTGCAGCACCTTGCTTGTGTTTGGTATCCATATTGCTGCCGTTTTGGTAGTATCCTCCAGCCAGAAGCCTTCCTCTTTTTTTTATACTGCTCACTGATGATCACTAGGTCTGCTTTATGTTCCAAGACTATTTGGGACAGTAAAGCATCCGCTGTTCGGCTTCTTCGTAGATTTGCTTGAATTACTTTCATGTTGAGGCTTTCCTGGCACTGGCAGCGCAGTAATTCGATCCTGGTAAGTGATTCAGTTCTTTTAAGTTTTCGTACGCACATAGACAGCACCTTGGGGTTTTTGTACAGCCTTTCATCTTATGTCCGCTCTCTCCACAACGGATACAAAGGTCTTTTCGGTCCGGGCCTTTACACTCGCTCTGAATGTGGTTGTTTCCGAAGCATTTGAAGCAGCGTTTGATTTCTTCGGCGCGCTTTACTCGACATCGTGTCCATCCGATTTTTAATCTCTGCTCTTTCAAAATAATTGCCGCATGTTCTGCGGTAAGAACGACAAAGGCTCGGCGCTGCTCCGATCTATTTACTGCTGTCATTCGTACTCGAATATCGTCGACAGGGGCGTTTATTGCTTTCGCTATTGCAGTTTTGACTTCCGATTCGTCGGTAAAGCTGTCTAAGTCTCGGACTTCTATGCTTACGGTAGGCCTGAGTACCTTCACTGTTGCTGTTTCTTTCAGTAGTTCTTGGATTGCGTCGCTAAGCTTTTGGGTTTTGCTTCCTTTGGTTAGCTCCAGTAGCATATCTCCAGTCTTGGTCTTCCTGATTGATCGGATAGCACTTTCATCGTCCTCTGGCTTTACGTTTCTGCGTAAGTCGCGAAGCACCTCGGAGTAGCTCTTGCCTTCCGCTGGTTTGACCAACACAGCGTCTGCGCGAGTTCGCGTCCTTATTTTCGCTGATTTATTCTGGGGGGTTTTTCCAGGCTCTCCCTTTTGCTTCGCTTTAGTGTCCGTCGTTCTCTCTCGTTTTTGCTGTTCTCTGCTGGTTTCTTCTGCTTTTCACGGAGCTCTTCGTTTCTTGCTTTCTCGGCGCTCTTCCAGCTCTCTCTGTAGCTTAGTATTACGTCGAAAAGTTCGCTTAACTCAGACGCGCCGTCCTTGACGTCCATGCTTATGTTCCTCTGCTTGAGCATGGCATGCTTCATTTTCCGAAGTACGCTTCTGCATTTTGCCAGGGATTCTTCCTCGAGGGCTCTCATCTTGTGTATTAGCTCCTGTCGTGGGGAGCTATGCAAGTTTATTGCCCCTTGGCTTGAGGCAGGAGTTTGCATAGAAGGAATCCCAGCAGGAGGCATGGCTCTGCTCGATGATGCTTCATTTTCTTGTGCCCCTTTCGGGGTTTCCAGGTTCGGAGTTCTCTCTTCTATGCCCACCACCTTTTGTGAAGGCGATCTCGTCATTAGACTGCTTTTTTTAAAAGCGTCACTCTCTATATTTTGGGGTTGATTAATGGTGTTCATTCGATATGGGTCCAAACTTCAAGCCGCTATCTCCTCACATATATACAGTTGTCCACGAAGTCCCCATGGGTCCCTTTGCAAGCAGTGAGGTTCATGCGAGGGTTGACACAAGACTTTATGAGACCTTGTGTTCAGAGCCAGGACGGACACTAAGCAGGAGTCATCTCAACTGCACCTGTATCACTGACTTAACAATGGTGTGATTTGAACGTACTTGAAGACTCGCCACGTTTTAATAGGACGGAGGTGTCTGCAACATTAGCCCAACAGCCATTTCGCCAGGGGTTCAATCTGGGTACTGAAGTGTTAGAATGCCTTAGTCATCAGCAGATTCGCCTTCTCACCTTAGCTAGTACTATGTCGGGTGACATTGGTACCAGTGCCCAGGGTCGCCACGTGGAGGCGGTGAGCTGCTTGGAACCCGCCTGCATGGATCACGCTGGGCATCGCCATGTTGAAGCCAGTCAGCGCTTTGCCATACAGACTGGTTCCCGACCCCAACATCCAAAATATAGGTTCTTAATAGTTACCCAATATATACTTTCGTAGCCTCTATTTAAAGTGTAATGGGCTAGGGTGATCATTCAGCCCACCTATAGCCCTCATTGCGCCAAAAAATTGCTCAAAGAGATCCTGGCTCCTTTGCCTTTTTGATATGGCGCCATTTTGGTGGATTGGGGTAAAATTTGGGAGCTCATAAGGCTTGACATATTTTGCAATATCCCTCTCTGTAGGTCTATATGGTTCCCATAAGGCTTCGCAATGGGTGTAATATTGTCAGTGGTGAGTTTGCTATTAAATAGGTCAAACCAATCGTTTGTTAATTTAATAAAGTCAGCAAATTCGCACGCTTTGTAAACGTCAAGGCCCAACGAGTAGCAGCATCTAATTGCACATGCAGTTGTTTTTGAAAAAAGCTGCGTGGCTAGCTTAACCTTTTGTCTGCCTACTGAACGAACACATAAATGCTCCTTGGTCACCTTATAAGCAATTGACAAATCTGACGAGGAAGTGTGGTTGAAGACCTGCTTCACAGTCTGCTGGGTTATAATGTTCCCATTAACATAAAGCCCGGTATCCAGAAAGTGGTTGTGGATTAGCGTGATCAGGTGGGGCACGTCAGCAAATACAAAAGTTTTAAGTTCAGCATTTTCTGGATGTTGAAAGCAAGTCTTGTCTGAAAAAAAGTTATCGTACATGTTATTTGTTAGTATAAATATTATTATATCAGTTTTACATCAATCGCACTTGCTGTCAGTTATTCCAAGACCCTTCCACAATTTCTGGTTTCCAGGTCCTAAATCGGAAACAATTGCCACTACTGGATATCCTGCTTGGTATAATTGGCCAATTATATTTTGATGCTTTGGCACGTCCATGCGGCAGTCGAAGTCAAAGAAAACGGGCTGCTTCCACGATTTTTTCAATCCTCGAGCCATAGCGACTTGAACATAATTGCAGGGCTCGTACACAATGTCTGATGATGAGCTGTACTCATATGTCGAAGCAACTTTCATTTCATCAAAGAGAAGCGCACACAATTTTTCGTCCTCGCTTAGTTTTGCTTCATAAGCCCAATGACAGCATCCAAAGTTCCAGCCTCTATATTTATTTTTCGCATCCACCTTTGGAGTGTTGTGTGGGAAGGGAACCCCTTTGCATACAAATAATTGTATGCTCGAGGACCAGCAGCATGCAGACATAAGCCGTATGAAAAGTTTTCTGAACTCCATAAAACCTTTTTTCCTCCGTTTTTCAACTTTCTTAGCTGGTTCTTCGTAAAAATCGTTGAAAGGGCTTTTTTTAGAGGGTCCAATTCTTCCTTAAGCTTCCTGTTTTCCCTTTCGAGATCTCTTATTTGGCTTTTAAGTCAGAATATCTCCAGATGTGCAGCAGACAATATAGTTTCCGGTCTTTAATATAAAAACATAAATAGAATAAATAAACCTGCATACAAACACACTAGTACTTTATACATAGTCTGTTTGCGAACCGCAGTGTTTATAATTGCTATCAGGTGATGATTCTGTTTCCCGAACTACAATTTTTTTTGGTACCGCATTTGGCATGAATTGTCGGCGTTTAGGTGCTTTGTCTTTAGACGTAGTCGTCTTCCAGTCGACCGGTTCAAAATAATTTTCGCAAACTCTAGTTGTTGCCGCCGAAATCATCCAATGCACAGGCAACGCCCACACAGCCTGTGTAGGCCGACCCTGTTATCACTCACTCCCTTTTAGATCATATTTGTTTATCAAATTCAACAGCGCCAGCGCAAGTGCAGGGAAAAGAACCGTTGCTTGTGTTGCTTTAGGCTTGCCTACTAGGTTAGTTTGGCTGCAGATACCCAAGGCAACGATTCTTTTTAAAGCGTGCCGCCACCCGCGCAACCGTGCCGCCAACCGTCGCCACCCGCGCCGCCATCCGCGCCGCCACCCGCGCTCTTAATGTCACCTCATCTCAATTAATTATATCGTTACCTGTAAAACAAATTGAAGTATACGAAAATAAATGATGTTGAAACGTACTGTGAAATATAGTTCTTGTGGCCTGCTGTTAAATAGTCACCCCTTTATGGTCGGCGCCAAACTCGACACTAGTATTTTCGTTAATACAAATGCCTAAAGACTCTTCCCAAATGGTTTTTCTTTCCACGTCTTTTGGAACACGTATGAGCTTTACGTTGCTTCGCGCAAACGATTTGAGGCAAATTACACAGTAACTTGACATTTGAAACTAAATCACTAAAGCACCCAACCTTTCGCTTCAAGAATTCACAACGAACTGGCCCACTGGCTCTACAAAGAGAGAGACCGTTCTCTCGCTCGGTTTCACCTTATATTATTACACCTTGATGCTGCTCATGAGGCTTGCGGAGTCCGCAAACACAAACAGCTGCGCTGTCTGCTTTGCTGGCGTGTGCTGTTTTGTTTTCCTACATATTCCTTAGATGTATATCACGCTCTGTCACGTCGTTCTGGTGTATATCTTATGTAAAGGGTAATTTTTTTGGTATTATCTTTTTGGCAATACTGCTTTAAACAGCTCACGCACGTCTCACTGTCAAACATCTTCAGTTTGGTCTATAATTTAACCATGCATCCTCTTACAAACGAACAGCGCTTGCAAATTATTGAATTTTATTATCAAAATGCTTGCTCTGTTAAGAAAGTTGATCGCGCGCCCCTTCCATTTTATGGTCAGTTTAATCGACCCACTGAAGCGGCTATTCGGGCTATTGTGACTAAATATCCCACCAAATTTACATTGTTGGACATTAAACAACCAACACGCAGCTGTATCGGCCAGTGTTAATGATGACCATCAATTATCGATTCGTCGCCGTTCGCAGCAATTGGGCCCCGTTACTCAACAACGTGGAAAATTTTGCGGAAGGATTTAGGTGTGAAGCCTTTCACAATAATGGGCTCTTGAAAAGATGGCCGAAGATCCACATTTTTACCGAAAAATTGTGTTCAGCGACGAAGCTCATTTTTGGCTCCATGGGTACGTAAATAAGCAGAATTGTCGATTTTGGAGTGAGCGGTTTATGAGCTGGTGGCATCATTGGACCGTACTTCTTCAAAAATGATGAGAATCGTACCGTAACTGTGAATGGTGAGCGCCACCGTGAGATGATATCCAACTTGTTTTTGCCGAAAATGCAAGAGCTGGACTTGCATTACATGTGGTTTCACCAAGACGGTGCCAAATGCCACACAGCACGCGCAACAATGGACTTATTGAGAGGGTAGTTCGGTGAACATTTTATTTTACGTTCGGGACAATTGGCCGCCTAGATCGTGCGATTTAACGTCTTTAGACTATTTTTTGTGGGGCTATGTTAAATCATGTCTATACAGACAAGCCCGCTTCAATTGACGCATTGGAAGACAACATTGATTCGTGAGATACCGGCAGAAATATTAGAAAGAGTATGCCAAAATTGGACTAAGCGGATGGACCATTTGAGGCGCAGTCGCAGTCAAAATTTGCATGAAATAATCTTCAAATATTAAATTATATGGACCGTACTATCGATTCAAATAAAGATTTCATGCATTTGTTTTAACTTTATGTGTTTTTTTGAAAAACTTTCCTATAGCTCTTAAAAAATCACCCCTTATATACTATTTATGTATGTAGTATGAGCGCAAACTGTTTGTGTAGAAATGCGTATTGTCGGTATTGTTGGCATTGTTGCCAGTCTTCACTGAGTTGAGAAACTTCTGCATTTATTGCTTAAGCGAATGGCAACCTGTTGCCTGTTAAATAGCACCTGTCATCGAGTTCGCTTCCCATAACATACACATTTGTATAATTTCTTATTAATTTATTTCCTAGACGTTCTTGCATTTTCGACCAAAAAATCGATCTTTTGAAATATTTTTGGTTTTTGTATTCAAACTACTAAACCGATTTAAGAACAATGTTCTACGCAATTGTTGGCTCAATTACCTTTCGATTCACATCTTGCTTGACTCTATCTGTCAATTATGAAGTGAGATATAAAATGTAAGTGCACCTACCGAAAAAATTAAAAAATAAATGCATATTTAAAAACGTTTAAAAATTGTTTAATCAATTTTTAAGATCAACATTGCAAACTGCACTAAAAAAAGTTTCAGTAGAAATGGGTCTCTTTGGCTATAAAATAGAGCAATTTAACAAGAGGCCGGAAAAGTTTGTATGTGAAGATTTTTTCATCAGACTTAATTAAAGCTCGTAAAGTATGAATTTAGCAAAATACAAAATAATACGCTATGTGATTTTCCGATTTTGGAAAACCTCCAGTTTGTGATAACGTCTTGAAAACTCTGTAGGATATCACTATATTTCAAACGATATTGCAAAATTCACGCCAAAAGGTGGAAATTGGGTTTCAATGCCAAACCTTATTTTAATTCCTTCAGTATGTATTTCGGATTGCAGGAAGCTCGACGCGCTAAATAAAATGGAAAACAAATTCTTTAATTTGTAAACTCCCCCAAAGGTGGGAAAAGTGGTGCGGGGGAAGGTTCTTTTGGCTGCTGTATGATATAGTTATCCGGTTGGGCCAGTTCCGACTAAAGTGCAGCGAAGTCGCACAAAAAGACTTTGTGCAAAGTTTAAGAGTTTTGATAGCTTTAAAAGGATATTCTCCATGTCAAGGCTGTTTTATTGACATAAAAAAAAATTTATTTGAAAACGCGAAGAGTTTTCCAATTCTGTTTTTTTTTTTTTATTTTACAGATTAAAGTGAACAAAACTGCTAGTACAGCCCTGATACGACGTCTGTTTAAAAAGTTTTCGGTTGCAAAGTGGGGGGTCCAAAAAAAAGGTATAGTGCTGGCGGCCACGATTCCACGTCTCTAGGTTGTGTGAAACGAAAACTAAAAACTGGGTTATAATCAGTATAGATTTTTGGTCTATTTTTTTTAGTTAAAATTTTTTTTTTTAATTATGTTTGAGGGTCCGACTAGAATGGTGACAAATCTGCGTCGATTTCATGTTGAATCATCAAAATCGGTTTAGTGTAACTGGAGTATCATGGCCAGTTCGAAAAACGTGTTTTCGAGTTAAATGCGTTTAAAGTTTGAGGTAGTTTGAAAATTGCGTGTTTTATCGAAGACATTCGTCGACAAAAAGGCTATATCTTCTAAACCATTTCGAATTTCAAAAAATCCATGTCCCAAATATCCAAACAATCAAAAAAAAAAAAAAATCTAAAACAAAATGTTGCACATGAAGAGTACTCCCTTAAAGCTGATGGAGGAGAGCTAAAGCTAAAAAACGGACGGACAGACGGCATGGCTATATCAATTCAGCTCGTCATGCTCACCAATGTGTGGTTGGAGATGCATTGGTTGCTCTAGCTATTATAGTCTCTGAGATCTAGGTGTTCATACAGACGGACAGACCAAACCGCAGTGCGCACACCAACCAATTGAAAACAAATATCACGTTTCGGTCTGAAAATCACATTTTGCCAAGGCATATATATGTACAATGTACATTCATATGTGAGTATGTGTGTGTAGCCACGGACCGAAGCTTAGGGACAAGCCAAAGCCGCTGCCGCTTATATTAAGCTAGCTATCTAACGAATGCAGATGTTGAAGCAAGCAAAAAATAAAAGCAAATATGCATGGTCAATGACAATGCTCAGTGCGTTCGTGTCCGAAAACCTCATGAGCAGCATGATTTTTTTCGGACTAAATTTGAGAGAGCGAATTCATCTCTTGGTATTTGGTTCTCTCTGCTTATATATAATAAGCTCTCTCAATAATATTAGTCTTTCAGTGGCTCGCACGTGAGTTGGAGTGGTTTCACAGCTGCCTGCGAGCAGCGAGATGATTCTAAAACAAACAGCGAAATATAGCAGACGTAATACAGAATATTTGTTGATTTGCCCACTCATTCATTCTACCACACAGTGAATTGACAGTAAATTGACAGTGATTTCACAGTGACTTGACAGCGACTATTGCAGTGACCTGACAGTGACTTTACTGTCAGAGATATTCCGGCAACCTCACCTCACCCAAGATGTTCGTGAGCTGGAATCGTAAGTGTTGTCAAATGAGTGATCGTTGTATGTGAGGTGTGGATCGTATGTTTGTTTTGTTGTTGTGCATGTGGACTGGGTTGGGAAACCTCTCACTAAGTGCTGACTTAGCCTGCGCTGTCCACTCTGGCGCACCGCAGGGCCCAAAGCAATATGGGTCTTAACCCAAAACATGTCGCGATTTGTTTTAAGATTGAAGATATAAATAAGCAAGGCACGGCTAATAATTCGCAGTTATTGGGCGCACTAAATTAAACTCATCTCTCAGTCAGGAGCAAATCAGGAAACAGTTACAAAGCAGCTGATGGAAAATAGGTTTTTATTTCCTTGGACTTTGCTCAATACATTACTGCTAGATACCATTGAGGAACAGTAGAGAGGCGAGAAAACAAAATCTGTTTCGATAGTCCAACGTCTATGCGCGCCGTGAGGTAGGCGAAATGATAGCTCGCCCACATAGTCAGCTAATGGCAGATATTCTAAATTTGATGGACGTAAAGATAATCCAATGTCTCCGGGTTGAGTTGGACGAGCTGCTTAGGCGCCTTGAGAAAGTCTATGCCATCTTCAACTAATATGCTAGTTTTTAGTATTAAGATGCCTGGTGGATCAACTTTTATATGCCAACAGCGCAGGCAACATCGGTTCCTATATCTCCCGCTGCGCTCCGAATGTAAGGAAACGGGATGCGTGTAAGGTCAGACTTCATGTAGACGGCCATGGGTTCGGCTCCACTCAATATTTCCAGGCCCCACAGGCGCCACCTCCACCACCATGGCAAAACAATTCACCACCGACTGCGCGTATACAGGACCATCAACAAAAACCGCTCCCAAGTGCATCCGATCAAGCGAGTGAGCTGCGTTTGCAGAGGAGCGAAGTTCACCAACCATGGCCGCCTATAAGCTATCCAAGGAATGAACATTTCAACAGAGCTTTGCCTGTAGACAAGTGGAAAATAGTATTCACTGGGCACCCAGACAGCATGACGGTGGACTTCATCTTCCGTGTTGAACATTGGGGGGAACACTATAAAGTGTCCTGGTACGAGCATATGTGTGATATCCAACTGTTACTATGCGGTGAGGCACAGGAGTGGTCCTGACTATTGGTGAGAACCAATGTACTGCGCTTGCGGAAAGTACAAGGACTCTCCCTGCGAGCACGAAAAGATGCAAACCCGGGCCCGGAAACAACGTCCCGGAGAGGGCATATATGTCTATTTCCATGCTATGCGCCGCATGAGAGCTGGAGCTAGCTGTCCAAAAATCTGCAGCCGATAAGAGGAACTCGGCCATATGCTGGAACTGCCTTAAGCCTGATCAAGTGATCAGAGATTGAGGGTGTCCAACCAAAAGAGCCAGAGCGTCTGGGGCTGGATAACGAAATGTGAATCCTTTCACAGGTCACTCGACAACTCGTTCGATGATTAAAATTTAGACTTCACTGTGGCAAATAACCGCACGCAACAAGTTCAATTTCGCAAGTGATTTAATTTGACAAAAGGGACTTTAGCCTACAGAGCACACGCATTGCCTAGTGAGAGTAATCAAAGATAACAATGATAGATAAATAATAGTGCGATAGCGCATAGGTAAGTGCTGAGATTAATTTCAGTGCGTTTAAGAGAATTCATAATTTTAATTGCTCGACTTGACTTATACTCATTATCTTATTCTAACTTAAGTTTAATTTAGTGAAATGACTTAACAGAGGGTATATGAAGTCGCCAAAAAGGAGCAAGGAAAATGGTCCCCGGAGCGCTGCCGTGATGGGAAGCTGCGTTCCGCGAAGGAGCATATGAGAGCATATGAAAGGATCGAAAGCCCATCGGTTAGCTTGTCAGGGTAAAATTGTAACAAATTGTTAGAAGCTAAAAAACTGATTGGCGGCCTTGTTATGTTAAGGTCCGAACCGTGAATGGGTCCGCTCAATTAATCATGGAAAAAAAGTTTCAGGCCCTTATCAAGACCAAACAAAACACAATTGTTTCTATCTTTGTCCTGATCTTGATTAAGAAATGTATCTGGGGGTGGACTTCTGGCAAGCGTTCTGAATTTGTCCACTCTATGTCAAACATCCTAGGCGAGAATCAATAACGACAACTGGATTCTGTAAAAGCACAGTTCCTTACCTTTGAAGAGCACGGATTGGGACTAACCCAAGCTATGCAACATCGGATTTGGTGAGCGGCGCTGTTCCCGTAAAGGAAAGGCATTATCCGGTTTCCCCAGAAGTTCAGTAGCTCATCTACAAAGAGCTGGATAAGATGCTTGAGCTAGGCATGATTTCCTCACCGGATGTGACCGGATGTTTGTAACGCACAGAAGGACCACATCCGACCACATCAAGTATATATATTCTTGATCAGCGTGATGAGCGGAGTTGATAAAGCCATGCCGTCTGTCCGTCCGTCCGTCCGTCTGTCCGTCTGTTTCTATGCTATCTCCTCCGTCAGTTTTAAAGCTATCGTAACCAAACTTTGCACGAAGTCTTCTGGTACAAATACGCTGCACATTTGTCGGAAACGGCCGGATCGGATGACTATAGCATATAGCTGCCATAGGAACGATCGGTTGAAAAAGTAGTTCTAATAAGAAAAACTTTTTTGTTTTCAATGCTATCGCTCCCAAACCTCGTATTATTGAGTTTTCTCTGTTTTCTCAAAACTTCACCAAGATTTATGAAAATCGGACAACTATATAATATAGCTGCCATACAAAATATAGGTTTGAAAAAAAGTCTAAGTATGAAAAACTTTTTTGTTTTCAATGCTATCGCTCCCAAAATTGTTACCGGTCCTGAACCGAACCCCCCCTGAACTTCCGGTTCGGGTTTTTTGGGTCCGACGAACCGGACCATGAACCGAACCCCTAAAATTTTTGAGTCTTCGAACCTGAACCCGAACCGGACCACTTTTTCAAAAAATTAGGTTCGGTTCACAAAATTAAATGCTATTTTTAAAAACGTGAACATGAAAATATTGGAAATCTATAGATATTATAGTAAAACTATTGTGCTTTGCACTAAGCTTGTTTGGCTTTTTATATAAATTGCTTTGAACATAAGGTTAAATTCGATTAATGCGAGCCATTTGATCTAGTAACCGAGCATACATACATGTTTAACTTCACATATGTATGTACAATGTACATACATACATATGTTTCAATTCCATTTGCAACGATGTTCTCGTATATACACACATACATATTTTCGGACTTTAGTCTTGGTTTTTGTTTTATTCCCACATTTTTATGTCAAAATACAAACACACTTACACTTCACATATTTCATACATATTTGGCAACGGTGTGGCCGATTAAAACACTAAATCAGGGGTGCCCACAGCCATTCCGCAATGCACGCATGTGTTGTTGTCGTACGCAAAGGAATAGCCTGCGCGTATAGACTTTACGCATGCCATAAGCCAACAAAAAGCAAAAACAAATTCATATGCGGGCTCTGTGTTTTGTTGTTGCCGCGCTCAGACCTGCAACAACAACATCATAGGTGCCTCTCTTCTCTCTCTCTCCGATGTCTCTCGCAAACTCGAATGCAACAACAAATTGCTTATGCCAACGACCACTCACACACACAAACAGAAATCGGGTTTCTCTTTCTCTCTCGTTTTGTTGTTACTGCTTTAAATATATTTAGTGCATTTGTATTAGTGACTAAATTGATTTACGCGCCCACACGGACAACATGCGTAAGCGTCCTTTCGTTTATATGTATGTATGAGTGCATGATTTTGGCGCAAAAACCCGCGGTTTTCGATATAACCAAATATGTAAGTACATACAAATAGATGCAGAACGCTTTAACTTGCAGTGCATATATTCCCAAAGTTAACACAGTATTAACACATATTTGTGTGTATGTATCAATTTTTATTTGAGATACAATGTCTTTGCATATATACATATGTATGTATGTATACATTTCTTTTAAATTGTTTAATTTAAATAATGCAAGAAATTACATACCTATCTATGTACAAACCTGGTTTCACATAAATATTAATATATGTATTTGCAGAAATATATTAATTTAATTAAAAATATGTTTTTACGAAATTATTTCAGCTTGATATCAATTAAAGTTGACTGCGTAAGTCGTTTGGATCGCGCCATAATTGGCATTAACTGTCAGATTCACAAAGATGAAGAAATTCGCACTTACACGCTGGCTATGAAAGAGGTCCACGTCCAGCATACGAGTCTTAATCTGAGTGCTATCATTCAAGAAGTTCTCCAATCCTACGACATTTCTCTAGGCCAGATTTATACTATCACCGTGGATAATGGAGCAAATATGGTTCGAGCAGGCGAACTTTTAAATGTGTAACGAATGCAATGTTGATGAAGACTGCTTATGTGAATCAAAACCATTTCTTGATTTGGACGATGACGAAGTTAACTCAATAAATTCCATGGAGGAGTCTATAATTACAGTTCGTTGTGCTGCACACACGTTAAATTTAGTAGTTAACGATTTTTTTAAGGACGTTCAGTTTGACATTAGTAAAGTTCGCACACTTTGTAAGAAACTCCGTACTTACACTATTTTAAATCTATTGCATATAGAAAAATTGAAAAAACCAGTGCTAGACTGTGTAACGCGATGGAACTCAACCTTTAAAATGTGCGAGCGCTTACTAACTCTTAAAGATTTTTGCATTAAGAGTTCTTTGAAGGAGCTCCACCTAAAAACTTCTGAATGGAACGTAGTTCAAAATATATGTAATTTGCTGCAGCCAATTTATAAAACTTCCTTAAAGCTGCAAGATTCGCAATTACTGCCAAGTGATTTTTATTACGCTTGGTTTTCATGTCGAGCAATTGTTCTAAAATCTTCAGCAAAACATTCTTTATTGCTATCTAAGTGTCTCGATAAACGTTCTTCTATTATGAGTTCAGTACCAATATTGGCTGCAGTGTTCTTAGACCCGAGATTTCAAACTTTGTTAACTTCAGACCAAAAAAAAATAGCAAAGCAGCACATTGCAGACATGCTTAAGCGCCAAAAAGAATTTCTTAATGAGAGTTTCCAAAATTCAACTTTAAATGACTCAACGTCTGATTGCGAAGAAGAGAAATTTATGAAACAAATAGAAAGCAATAATCAAATATCAAATATAAAGTCTGTAAATGAAGTTATAGATTCATTCGAAAATTGTCCAAGAGAACATACATCGACAAATGTCTTAAAATTTTGGAAAGCTCAAAAAAATGAGGACTTTAGAAATATTGCTTTGACTATACTTGCTGTTCCAGCAACTCAGGTATCAGTTGAACGAGCCTTTTCAACACTTAAGTTTGTTCTTTCTGATCTAAGAGCTAGTATAGATGAAGAGCTCCTTGAAGATATAATGCTCATTAACTTAAACTAAGCAGCTCTTAAATGTTGTATTTGTCAGCTAATGAATTTAATATTTAGAATTGCTTTATTGGAATAAAAACGAGAAAGGCAAAGCTAACTTCGTCTGTAACGAAGTTTTTATACACTTGAAATAGCTTGTCTCAACGGTTAGCGACTTCGACCAAACTTCGCAGATCAGCTTAAAAACATTACATATTACCCATGACCGTGTTTGAGAGCAGTAATATTGAGAACGAAACAGTTTTTCTTACTAAAATCCATTTTCCGAACGAACATTTGTATGGCAGCTACAAGAAGTAGTCATCCGATCCGGTCGGTTCCGACATATTAGCAGCGTGCAGTAAAAAGAAGACTCTGTGCAAAGTTTCAGCTCGATAGCTCCAAAACTGAGGGACTAGTTCGCGTAGAAACAGACAGACGGACAGACGGACGGACAAAGCTTAATCGACTCAGCTCGTCATGCTGATCAAGAATATATATACTTTATGTGGTCGGAGATGATTCCTTCTATGCGTTGCACACTTCTGGGCAAAATTATAATACACTTTTCAAGTGTATAAATATTATTTTAAACAAAAAGTATTAATAAATGGAAACCATCTTTTTATGTTCAAGCGAACCGAGGTTCGAACCAGAACCTTGGGTTCAGGGATTTAAGGAACCGGTCCGCGAACCGAACCTTAGACTTTACAACGGGTTCGAACCCCCGGACCGAACCTTCTGCAAAATTTTAGAGGTTTGCAGCCTTGATTACTATAGTGTTTTTTTTATCTTATTATTTTAAGATAAAATTTTAAGATAAGATATCCTGCAGCAACATAAGCGGAGAGCAACGTCCAATTTGTAGTTCCAAGTAGTTCCAAGAACAAGGGATATGTTCCAAAATCTGTTCCCCCAAAGTACAATAGCCTCGTCTATGCTGAAATGGGACAGTCGACAAGAAAGTGTATAATGTCCTCACGCACCCTTATATTACAAAGCGAGCAGGCGGTGCAATCATTTAATGAAAGACATTCCATTTCGTCGCCCCACACTTGAGTGCCATAGGTCATAATGGACCTCGCCTCTGCAGTCAAGAGCTTGTATTTTGTGCTAGTAGTCATGTTCTTTTTGACAAGCAATGTCCACCAGGTACAATTGATGCCTACTTTGGAGTCTGCTAGTTTGTTTTTTAGATGCAGGTTGAATCTTGCGTTGTGGTTAAAATAAACTCCTAGATATTTTTAGCTTTCAACGACATTTAAATGCCACTTTTCATCTCTTGCAAGCCTTCTCCAGTGTTTTTTAAACACGAGAATCTGCGACTTCTCCATATTTATTGTGAGGTTCCAGAGAATACAGTAATTATGCAGCGCATCAATTGTTTTTTGCATACTTCTGGGTGTCTCTGATAAAACTATATCATCAGCATACAATAAGGCCTTCATAGCATATATAGAATAGCGTCTATAGAAATTTCTTCTGTGAGATCGTTTAGGTATAAGGCGAAGAGAGGCGGACTAAGCAAAACAGCCCTGTTTTACTCCCGTTTCGGTGGTAAACCAATGTGACAAGCTAGTGCCATCCCATACTGCTTGTTGGTTGTTTTTATAGAGGCTCTCCAAGATTTTGATGATTTTTGAAGACATGCCGAGGTTGTACAACTTCAATAAAAGGGATCTTTTGTCTATGGAGTCGAATGCAGCTCTGAAATCTACAAAGAAGTCTTACAGCTTTCTGCCACATCGCAGAGAGCTGCGATGCTCGATAGACAATAGACGTTGTCAATGGTAGAATAGCCCTTCCGGAACCCGGCCTGAAACTATGACAGAAGATCACCTTCGCTTATCCAAGTGTTTAGTCTTTCCTTTTAAAAGGAGATTCCCCAGTAGTTTGACGCGAGCTGTGTGTCACCCTTTTCAAAAATTGGAAACAATATAGCCTCCTTAAAAGTTTTCGGTACTGTGCCGAGGTCAAATATAAAACTGAACGATTTTGTTAGTTCCTGTAAGAAGCGAGGGGTAGCAAAACGAAAGAACTCAGCAGGGATCCTATCAACAGTTTTTAATTCAGTCCATTAGTCTGTTTAGATCGTAGCAGTGAGTATTGGCTACCGGGTTGCTAAATTCCAGGTTATGGGCGAGGTTTCGTCTATAGTTGCTTGCATATTTTCCGGACCATCTGAATTTTGGTAGCAGGTTAAGCTGATCCACATTCACATTTTCTTCAGCCGAAAAACTATTACTTATTACTAGTGGAAAGTGGTCGGAATAAATCAAACTATCCATTTTGAAATCTTCTACCAATGAGAGCCATGTACATCTTACTAGGCCATAATCGATTGCCAATCTTGCCGCTCCTCGTACAAATGTGTGCTCTCCAGAAGGATAGCTTTTTGAACGGCCGTTTAGTGCTGTGAACCCAAATGACTACGGACAACCGACGACTTCTAGTGCCAGCCAACGACTGACTCTGTTCGGCCTGCCGCCGCCGTACCAACTGTGATAGGTTGGCAGTCTTCCAGAGCGTTGCCACCTTACATGTATTTATCAGCACATTGAGCTTTCGCCTATTACCATCTATTAAGGTGTCTTTGCTATACCTTGTCTCCCAGATTTGGGTTTGTTTAAGCAGAGGGTTGAAGCCACAAAGCGGTGTCCTGCCTGTTCTGGTGTTGCAGTCTCCAATGATCATTAAATTTTCTTTGCACTGGTCATTATTGAGAAAATCATAGAGTATTGATATATCGGTTTCCCATCTTTTGGAGTTTATGTAAACTGGTAGAATATTCAGTTTTTCAGTGAGAGTGTTCAATTCAATCAGTGCGGATTCCGAATAGTATATGTAGTAGCCAACAGCAGGTATCTATTTCAGAACATATTTTTTAAGTTTGGCGATTATATGCTCAGATCAGATTAAAAAAAGTCGTTAAAAATGCATTTCCGCGCCAAACCTGCTACATTATATGACAGAATCTTTAATTTCATAGAAATATAATTATTTTCCTTACGTCTAATATTTGGGGCAACATGGTTGAGTACTTTATTGGAGCTGACATTTAGTTTTTTGAAGGAAGCTCATTTTTAAGGTCATCATACGAAATTACGGACATATCCATCTCCTTTCCAAATAGTTCTCTTAGTTTAGATCCCGCATTCGCTCCCTGACACATAAGTATTTTATTGTTGTTAAAGGCCATCCAATTACCCTCGATGTTAGTACTATCATTTTTGACATTAGCTTTCTTGGTGTTGTCAATAGCATTGAAGTGTTTTTTCAACACAAAAAGAATTGCTTTATTTTTCTGCCTTTCCGTAGTTAAATCATTGTCAATGAAAATTCTACTTCCTTTTAACTTTGGTGCCGATTTTCTAACATTTTCAGCAATCTCCTAAGTTTTCAGCTCAACTCTAACTCCAATTTTCCCATCCTTGATGTAGATTTTTCTAGTCCCATTGACCCTAATATCTTTAAGGGAATGTTTTTCACGAAACAGTGTGATGAAAGCTTTTTTCGGGTCATTGTCTGTGCTTAAACCATTAATGAGCAAGTTTTTCCTTTTTTGTTGTTCTTAAAGGCTTCCAATGATCTTCTTATCAGCATCTCTATCTGTTCGCAGATCTATTATCTCCTGTTTAAGCAACTCATTTTCATGTTGAAGGTCCTTAAATTGATTCGAAAGCGATCCCATTTCTTCCCTAATGTCTTCTCTTATACCTTCAACATCGGCTTTTGTTGGTTACATTCTTAGCTTGTCGTCTAGGTCTTTGAGCTTGATGTCTAAGAGATTGGACATAATGCTTGTGAGATTTTGCACTGACATTCCAGCAAGTTGCGCCTCTGGGGAGGTCTAGATTAGTTTTCGTTTCTGAATTGTCGGCATGAACGGCGAAAATAACTTTTCCTGCGTGTTGCAAGTAAGCGGTGTTCGTGTTCGGGATTGGGTACCTGATGGTGGGTCTGTTTCCATTTCTGTTGTTGGTACAGCGACTTTTGGGGGCGTTCTTCCAAGAGACCACATAGTTAAATTTGAATTTAACCGCCTTTCGGCTAGTCGATAGACGGACTTCTTGGTGGTACGCTTAACTTCAAGTTTATCGTTATCGATTGCCTCAGCGTAGCTAATAGTGCGTTTCTACTACAGCAGAGTTAGAGTTCGCGTCCATTTATCGAAGAACGCGCGTCCAACTCCATACAAAAAAAATTTCAGTTGTTGACCGAGGGGATGGTGAGGGGGTAGAGGAAAAAGTCGAGTCCACTTTGGACGCTGGTTCTGCCAACTCGTTTTTTCATATTTTTACGATGAATATCGATAGATATTGACATCGATAAGACTTTTGACAACAAAATCAGCTGTTACAACAATTGGCGGTAAAGAAATGGAAGGTAAGATGTTTTTATTTTGTTGATTTATTTTTATTATAAAGGCGTTCCCTTTACAGAATTAAACAAAATGGATTGGACCCTAGACGCGACGTTGTTCCTTCTGAACTTATGGGAGGAAAATATCAACGGTCTTCGTGGGCCCAACCTGATCAAAGAGTACAGGTACAGAGACAATTAAAAACAAATTGTTCAATGTGTTATTAATTAATAATGTCCTTTGTAGAAAGGAGCAAAACCAAATTGGGCCATCTGGCGGAGCATCATCAAATTGGGAGCATTACTCCAGAATCCAGTCCATGGCTATAAACAAACGGAATTTGAGCTTGTCCAGTGGGACTGCAAGCCGAAAATGAATATCTTGCTTTGCCAGCCCAGGCGAAGTTGGACATACATCTGAAATGTTTGCCTCCCCACATGAAAACATTCCTTAAAAATGCACACGTCACTGTCCGTAAAGCAACCATATCGACTCTAGAAAATAGATAAATAATTTATAACTGTATTCTAATATTTAATTAGTAAATAGCTTGTGACTTACAAACGCCCTAGTGCTTCGTACGCAACGCTAGCCACAGCACACTTGTTCATCACTTGCAAAATATTTTTATTTTTCAATTGCATTTAGCAAATCAAAGTAACTCAAATTAATTTTGATGGATGCACAAAGGTAAACAAACAGACCAGATCAGCTGTGGTGGACTCGGAATTGGACACCGAACGCAGTGGAAACGCCTTTTGGAATTTATCGAAAAATCGTGGAATCACACACACAGCTGTTTGTTTATTGCGTGCTTTCTCACCAATAAAGAGAAAACTTCTTACTTTCTTTTTGGCGCGATTTCCTCCTTTCTGTTGTTTTTTGCCGGTTTCCCTCTTCTTCCTTTCCGTGGGCACCAAACAATGCAGACTTTTTGGTGGGATTAACTGCGTCACTATGGGTGATCGCGAGATCCTCTGTGTGTGGGCAAGTGATACGTACGGCAGAAACCTGTAGTGGCTAAATCTGACCAGAATCCTTTCCAAGGGACCCGAAAAAACTGAGCGGAATGCGTTGCTGAAACACGTCTTGTTTGTTTGGACTCTCTCTAAAAATTTTCAATAAGCTTTTAATATAATTTGACAGTCCATTAACATAAGCTGCCTTTTATTGGCAAGTTGTAAAATGTGAAATTGGCTATACAGCTTCTCCGACGGGGCCAAGCCAAGCTTCTCTCAATCTCTTGGCTTGTTTGCCTTAAATTTTCGCACAAAAGAAAGGTACCTACAGTTTAACGCCGAATCCGAACGGCAAACTTTGAGAATTTGCTTTTTAATGGCTAGATTACTTCACAGCTGGCGCCAATAGATGGTGAAGGTGACCGTATGTGTTAAAACAAAGACTCTAAGATGCCGAACGGCCATATATTGATTTTGCACTATGCAGCAATTTATTTGGTGGCGACGAAAATCGCGCTCTCTCTGCTCACACAATGTTGAGAGCGTAAAAATTTAAAAAGAGAATGCACTTGCTTGTGTGAGCAATGCTTGAGAATACGTGAGCTCACTTAATGTCGTCGGCTGTCGCTGTATGCGTACAAAATAGCGGCTGACTCTAGAGCGCTCTCTCTCTCTGGTTTTTAAACAATTTCAAAAGCCATTTGAAAAGCCAGCACCGAAAAATCGTGTGCAAAAAAATGGCGTTACTCATCTTCATATTCTAATGTCTTTGGTTAAAGCTATTTCTATAAAGAAAGAAAAAAGCTTTTATTATTAGATGTTCAGAGGCGGGATCGAACCCACGACCTCCCGCCCAGCAGTCCAGCACACTAACCGCTGGGCCACAGACGGCCCAGCCTATTGACAACTTGCGAACTAGAAATGTCAATTTCTTAAATGCAAAACCAATGGATTTCAGGCTAGAATTAAGAATTTCTTTATTTCTTCTTTCTACTGCTACTCCTTCCTGCAGAGACAAAAAGGTCTGTATTAGGATGAGTTAATGGAGGCGATGTTTGCACAGACTGGAAGTGCCTCTGGGCATTGAAAACATTTTTCTTGCTTATGTTCGCTGCTAGTTAGTGATAATCAGGCCAGCACGAACAAACAAAAAAAACACACTTCACAAGGTAGAAGTACGGATGTACGGAAGTACGGATTAGATGAGACACTAGGCCCAGCTACATTAACAAAACAACTTATTCACATCTACTTCGAGTTTCTGGCAGGTATTTTTTTTACTTTCAATGCCTGCATTTTTAATTTCTTTCCAAGTATGTTTGGAACTTATTACTGCATTGAATTTGTTACAATAACGTTTGCTCTTAGCCGAGCCGAAACAATCACTTCGCAAACCGCCTGTCTCAAAAATCTAAACTGTCCGTAAGTACTGCCTCCACTTTTGGTACAAAAAATTTCTTTTATGTATCCCTTCCTTTATTTTCTTATCGATCCAAGGTAGTTGACTATATTTAATTATATTCAATCAGAGTGGTACAACTCTGTTCATAATGTAATCAAGATTTGATTGCAAATGTTCTAGCTGAGCGTTAACAGTTGGGAGAGAGTATCTTGCGTTCGAATCGCAAGAATAAAATTGTGTACTGAACGTGTTAAAGTCTATATTTATACACTTGAAAAGTGTATTATAATTTTGCCCAGAAGTTTGCAATGCATAGAAGGAATCATCTCAGACTACATAAACTATATATATGTTCTTGATCAGTACATTCTGTCACTATGGAAACACCTAATAGCATCATGGTCTTAATCGAAAGGTGTTCATCGTTCACAAAGCTCTTGCGAACTGTAGCATACGTAAATAGATTTATGCAAGCAAAGACTCGAAGCTTTGAAACTGTTTTTTCTGCGAAGGAGCTGCGCATGGCGTTCTTATGAGTGGTGCAGACTGTTCAAATGTTTGAATTTGTCCGCGAAATCGTTCAATTAGAGAAGGGTGAATGATTAGCTCCTCATCTTCAAAGTCTGAACCCATTTTTACACGAGACTGCTAAAGATGGAGTCAAGGGTCGTGTTATTCGTGTGGGTGGAAGGTTACTGAATGCGCCTATTCCATGTGATGGTCTCCTCTTCACTCTATGGTCTGCGAAAAGAAATGTTTGTCCTTACCTTTTCCGGATCTATATGAATTCCGCGATTTGACAGAATGTGACCCAAAAATTTCAATTAACCCCCAAACCCCCCAATGTGGGCAAAGGGTAGTTTTCTCTCAGAATTACCTTATTAGCTTGACGCATTTCAATGCATTACCGAACGTCTCCACTCTTCTTTAAGCTACCACCATTGGAGAAATCAACGGACTATGCCCCGATACTGGTTCTATTATGTCTTAAGGAGCTTATCAATCTGTTCTTGAACCTTCTGTTCCAACACAATTTTACGTTGGTATTGATAACAAACTTTACTTTTCACTTCGGGAATGGCTTTGCGACCTCCAGCATACTTATTCTCAGCCCTAATTTTAGGGCCTTGAGTTCAATCGCCGTCTCGCGTCCCTCAACGACTGCTTTCAATCCTGGATTACAAAAAATGTCGCTACCCGCTCCCGCAGCTTCTCAACTAATATGGGTGTTTAGAGTACCGTAATTATCATTAGGGGGATCATCAGATGCATAAGCTCTAAATTGAGTTAGAGCTATTGAGCGCTCATTAAACATAGTTGCCTTTCTTATCTTTAGATTTTGCCAGTCAGATTCGCTAATCATAATAAAACGGCAGCCTGAGTCAATTAAGAAGAATTTTGTTGCACCACCAATCTGCCATTCTATAAATTCTTCCATTTCCACGTCGCTTGATATTTGGAAACAATCGTGCCCTAGACCCTGATCCCAATCTTGTCCTTACGTACGTTGCCGTGCGTTGCTTATGTGTCGTTTTATTCTTTCGTCCCGTTTGCGTGGCCATTGTCGCTTCGGTGGTGCCCTTCATATGCGGATGCTGTGACCCGTGCGTCCGCAGCCCCATCATAACGAGTATCTCCCTGGGCACTCATTAATGTTGGAAAAATGGCCTACCCTACCACAACGGATGCATTCAGAATCATTTTCGTTGCGGCGATTGTCTCCGATTTATACATGATTTATCAAATCTTCATTCGCTTCAGACGACATTGCTTCAGTTTGACTGCCTAGTTGTTCATGTGTTTGGCAAATTTCAATGACTTCATTTAAGATGTATTCCTTTTCCAAAGATTTCTTTTTCGATGGTTGCTAATATGGGTTGTGTTGGCCGTCATTGCTCATCCAAAATAAAACTTTATTTTATTTTCAATTTTCCTCTACGCGTTTCGGTCGCATTTTGAGCCTTTATCAGGGAGCCTGCATTTATTTGTTCACATTAATTTTCAAAAAACAAAACAAACATTACAATAACTTTCATACATACATATATGTTCACCTGTCCACTAAACTAACGTCGTTGCTTCTGTTAATTTGTAAATTGTATTATGTCGTCCCATTGTATTTCTTTTGTTTTGTCAAATGTTTGGTTTTCTTGTTATTATTTCCCGCGATCGCCGCAGCGTACATGTAATTTATTTGGTCTACGTCGTCTTTATGGTTTACAGCCCGCTCTCCACGCTGTTGAATCCGCAGACTTTCCAGTGTTAGTCTTACATGATTCTTAGTTAGTCTTACAGTCTTAGATGATGTCAAGTGTTGCGCTGTGGTTGATTTGTTGTTTTTCGCATCTCCTTTGTGTTCCGCTATTTTAGTCGCAAGCGCTCGTTTTGTCGTTCCTACGTATATGCCGTCGCAAGCCTCTCCTTCTTTTCCCTTGCATGCTATTTCGTACACAACGTTCTGTTGTTGTTCTTTCGTTATCCCATCCTCCGTGTTTGTAAACAGTTTCCTTGTATTTGTGTGGGCTTTGTATGCGAACGTTAGATTTTAATATTGTCTAGGTATTAATTTTCCAATTGTCTTGTCTCTGCTGTCGGGTTCACTGGTCTTTGTTTGGGAGGAGTTTGTTATTAGCCGTTCAATCAGCTGGTCCGGATAACTATTTTTCCTAAGCATTGTTTTCAGTTTAATGTATATTTCGGGTCTGTATGATGCGTCGCTTAAGGTGTATGCTTTGTTTATTATATTTTTTGCTGTGTTAATTTTTTGGGAAATGGGCTGATTTCACTGAAAACTCATTATTCTTCCTGAAGCTATGGTTTTTGTGTACCTCTTGAACTATAATTTTCCGTCGTCTCCGTGTCGAGGTAGCATGTTCTGTTGTCTTTCTCTACTTCCATTGTAAACTGCACCCGATGATGTTGCTTGTTCAATGTTTCTAGTGTCGTCTGAGCGTCTTTTTTCCTAATTATACAAACTATATCGTCCACATATTTTGTTAGGTGTTTGACTTCTATGTGTCTCTTCTCTAAATTTTCCATTGCATCGTCCAAAATTTTGTCCAGTATTATATTTGCTATGGTCGGTGAGATGGGATTGCAAATAGGCATACCATAAATTTGATTGTAAATTATGTTGTCATATGCTACATATTTATTTTCCGTTAGTACGGAGTCAAGAATTTCTTTAAATCTAGTTCTTGGTATCTTAGTGTACTCGGCTATGTCTGTCCATTTGTTCATTATGTTCGTCATTGCTTATTTCACTGGTATATTAGTAAACAGCGATACTACGTCAAAAGATACCAGGACTTCGTCATCTGCAATGTTGGTGTTGCCAAATTTCTCCTTTAGCTGTACTGCATTCTGTATGTTGTGCTTCTCGGACACAATGTTCCTAAGAATGCCGCCCAAGTATTTTGCCAACTTGTAGCAGGGAACGCTTTGTGAGGCAGCTATCGGTCTGAGCGGTGTGTCTTGTTTGTGGATTTTCGGCAGTCCATACATCCTCGGTGCATGTCCTCCGGAACAGTTCAGGTCCATTTTTAGTCTTGTGTCAATATAATTTTGTTTGTACAATGTGTTGATAATTGCGTTGTTCTTTCTAATAAGTGACTGTGTCGGATCCTTTCGTGCTGTTTTGTAAGTTGTTTTATCACTTAGTAGTGCCTGCATTTTGTCCACATAATCTCTTTTGTACATGACTACCGTTTTGTGTCCTTTGTCCGCCTGTGTGTATATAATTTGGTCTCGGTGTTCCTTAATGAGTTTTTCTGTGTTCTTGGCAATGGTCAGTATCACTTTGTCCTTCTGGTTTAATTTCCTGTTGTGCTTAAAATTATTTAGTCGTGCCGCTAGTTCGCTTCTAATTGTATCCCTCTGTTTGTCATCTTGTATCGTTTGTATTCCTTGTTCAAGATCGGATATTATATGTATGGGTGATATATTTTCGTTGGTGATTGGTAACGCAAACTTGGGTCCCAACACCGAAAATATACCTCGTGTTAAGTTGCGAAATCTCGTTCGTTAAGTTGTACGAAAAACATGGATTCAGTACAAAACAAGGGGTTACGTTCCTGAAATTCAAAATTGGCAACAAACTAATTTTTTTATTGTTCAAATTTGGTGTGTTTTTATTAAAGTTTCATACATATGTTCAAAATTAACCAAAAGTTGCTATTCATATGCCTTAAATATATGTATAACATTCATATTTTCAAAATTAAAAGTTGGTATTAAATAAAATAAAGGGGGCATTTAAGTTTAAGCCGTTTTGATTCAATATGTTTTCTTTTTTGGTGGCTCATCAAAAAAAATCAGTAATTTTCGATTGTTTGGTGGCTTTTAAAGTATTTTTTCAAACTCACTCTTAAACTTAAATCGTCGTTCGATGACCGGATCTGACTTTAAAAGCACGATTCCAAGTTGCTAACATATGCGAATCCTTCTTGGAGATTTTCTATCGTTAAACTAATTGGATCGGTTGCTTTAGAGCTGCTGTCATCTGATGTCGGATTGTTTTCTTCATTCAAATGATTCGTCATTATTTCCTTCATCTTCAAACAACTCTTGCAAATCATCAAATGCCATATCGTCGAAACCTTCACCTTTACTGGAATCCACATTTGGGCACTTCTATTTCATGGCTTTTAACAACCTCCGTTCATAATTTCCTCCAGCATCTATTTAATGTTGACACCTTAATCTCTTTTAAAGATAAGTTTACCCACTCAAGGCTATCTTTAATAGAAAATTTCTCATCGACGGAGTCAGTTTCAGTTGTTTCCAAAATCCAGCGTATAGAGTATGTAATATGTCTTGAAAGTGTAAATTAGACCCTGATCCAATTTTTCGACTTCAGGGACAATACAATTAAAGAACCAGTCCTTAAATAATTCTGCAGTTACCCAATCTTTGGATTATGCTTTCCAGTAAACGTGTAAATTGCTCTTGTCTATCTGTTTAAAAGCACGAGGATTCAAAGACATATAAACAAGCATTGACTTTACTTGAAAGTCGCCTGATGCATTACTACACAGCAAAAGTGAAAAACGATATTTTTGTGCCTTAAAGCAGGGAGCTGCTTTTTCATTCTTTGATAAAAGAAGTCCGATTTGGCATTTTTTTCCAGCAAAGTCCAGTTTCATCAGCATTGAAAACTTGGACAGGCAAGAATTCCTCTTCTTCAATGAACCCCTGAATTTCTTCTGGGTAAGTGGTAGCAGCTCCATCATCGGCCGATGCCGCTTCGCCTTAAAATTCAATGCTATGAATGGAGAACCGTTTTTTAAATTTCTCGAACCATCCATTACTAGCAACGAAATCTATGCTGAAACAGAGCTATCCATTTTGCTTGAGCAGTTCATAAATCCTGAGTGCCTTTTCATGATTGATCTGCTGGCTCAAAGGGAGCTTTTTTTGTAGCTATCGTCAATCCAAATGCTAAGTGCCCTTTCCATTGTCTCCAAAATAGGTGCACGTGCTCTACTTTGTAGACATAGATGGGCTAATCCTCCCTTTTTGATAGTGCGAACGGTTGCCTCATTTAATTCATGGCTTCTTACAATTTCCGTGGCAGTTTGCCTCAAGCTGTACCAGCATTGTACGCATCAATTGACAGCAAAAAAATTTTGGAAGCAATCGTGTAAGACAATCGGTGTAAAAGGGGAAAGGAGCAAATTTGTAACCGTGCAACAAGTTGACAGCAAAAAGAAGTATCGATATTTTGCAATCGTGTAAGAACGACAAGGTTTTCAACCGTGTTAAAAGGAGGAAAGGAGCAAATTTGTAACCGTGTAAGAACGAGTTCGTGCTAAGTACTTACACTGGAAAGTCTGCTGATTCGACATCGTGGAGAGCGGGCTGTAAGCCGTAAAGACGACGTAGACCAAATAAATTACATGTACATCGCGGGAAATAATAACAAGAAAACCAAACATTTGACAAAACAAAAGAAATACAATGGGACGACATAATACAATTTACAAATTAACAGAAGCAACGACGTTAGTAGGTCTGACAGTAAGTTTTCAGGTGGCATTCGAGGGACAGACGGTCAGTCAGGTGGCTTCCGAAGCCGATGGCCCTTCAAAGGGTTAAGGCTCGACAGCTAGAACAAATGCTTCGCCCACCGTACATTCAAAAGGGTATGCCGCCCCAACGCGTTCAGAAAAGACGTATGCGTCGGAGTGGCGCTGGGCAGACTGCAGCCAGCTAAAATTGGAAATTACATATGCATGTAAAACCACGAAACCAAATTTTAGCATACAAAAAATATCACCTTCTAGAAACTCTGCTAATGTGGGGTGTGATAATCAGGCTCAGGAAGTGCGCATTTATATATATTTTAGTCGGAATGATTTACATTAGAGCGGTAGAAACAGCTCAGCTGTACCCTTTTAAATCACCACGTTTTATATATCTGTAATATGATTTTGGGTGTCACGAAATTTGCATCTGCTAACTGTACTGTGAACTTACAAAATTCAGAAAATTCAGCATACAGGATAACTGTAAAATCGCCTGATTTTTTTTGCATCGCTTCTCTTCCACCTTACCAGAAACAGTGCCGTAGATAGGGGGCGATTAAAGGTAATCAATCCATCCCATTCAGTTAAAAAATAGGAGTTAAACAGGACAAACTCGTAGATAAACAGAGAAACAATCAAATAAACTTGATTTTTTTCAGTTTTACTACACGACAAAGAAACTGGACACTAAAAGTATGTTCCCAATGTTTCTCGGTTATGGAACTCGTTAGATAGTTTTGTACTCATAGAAACTAATGTTGTCACTGAAAATAGCGCGAGATTTGCAAAAAAAAACCTTTGTAACTTCAATACCTACTGTAATCCAGCGGAGCGAGTATAGGCCTGTTTGTCGGAGTCAATAAAAGCCTGCCTAAGATTGGAGTGTTTTATGACATGTTTAAAGTAAATGGCATGCAAATTCTTAAAATATTGTACCATTATACATTATATTGTATACGAGCTAGTAAGCTGGACTAAAGATTTCTCTGCTACCGAAAACGCGTTCTTGGAGTCCTGGATTAAAATTCCAATAATGATTGGAGATATAAATGTACGTCTAATAGAATTGCATCAATATTTTGCACCTCAGAGTCAACGGCATGTGTCATGAACACAAATAGAAGGAAAGCAAAACATAAGGTAGTCAATAAAGGGGGCAATAAATTAGTAGAACGATAATGGTTTAACCATCTTAAATGGTTTTACAAAAGGGAAGTTTTACTTTAGCTTCACCAATGAAATATTGGCGGTGCATTGTGATTTGCTCCCTCGTGTGGAGAACTTTGAAGTGGAGTGTAAAATCTGGTCAGATCATCTGCCAATAATACTTAAAATTAATGTTTATCCGGCTGAGGCGTCTCCACAGTTTAGCATGCTACCAACATTTAAATGGCTCCCAAGACCAAAGGACAGGTATAAAGCCAATGTTTTAAAGGAACTAGATCATGCATAAGAAAGAAAGCATAAAAACGCTTTCTGAAATGCAATAAATAGTTTTAAATGCAGCACCTACGACTAGAGAGCACATTCCAGCTTTTAAAAAAATTTATACTGACTGACAGGGAGGCTGATCGATCGCAGAAGAGCGCTAAGAAGTATAAAAGCCTCTGTCTGTAGCAGGAAAAATGCAAATTATTTGGCACATGTGGAAAAACGGCTGGACGTAATAAGCAACAGCGAGCAGGGGTGGGGCCTGCCTCGACAACTTACAAATGTAGCCCTTCAAGTCGGTAGTAATACTAATGTGAATGACCGAGGTTAGCGAAAAATGTTGCTGTACCAATATTGTGTTTCCCATCTTCAAAAAAGCGGACCCCAACATAACGTCAAATTATAGAGAAATCTCGTTTGGAAACTTTATTTCGAAGATTCTTATGGGCATCTTAATCCTTAGGCTTACAAGATGGGTAAGTCATTATAACATGATGAAGAAGTATCAAGCAGGTTTTAGAAAGGAATACTCTACCGTTGATAACATGCAGGGATTGTCCGGGAAGTAGTAGGACTGAGTCGATTTAAAATCGACACGCTGCCAGCGTGTTTTCCAAGCATTGAAGGCGTCACGGAAGGCATTCTCCGGAATAGCCTTGAGAGCCGCTGTGCATGCTGCTTGGATCCCCTCTGTCGTCTAAAAATGCTTGCCTTTCATCTGCGTTTTCAGGTGAGGAAACAAAAAAATCCGTGGTGGCCACATCTGGGCCGTAGGGCTGCTGCGAAAGCGTTGGGGTGCCGACCTTGGTCAGGTAGCTGTTCACAAGAAGTTACTTTTCAAGTTCACTTCTGGGACCATCTTCGCGCACATCTTGCGCATGTTCAAATGCTCCGTCCCAATGTCATGAACCACATATTTTGGTAAATTTAACATCTGGGAAATTATACGAGTCCTTAGTCAACGGTCTCAGATCAAAACTTTGCGCACACGAGTCACATTGTCGGTGTTTGTCGAAGTCGAAGGTCTAAGCAGGGTCGTCATCAGCGACCTCGTCCCGGCTCTCCAAAAAGGCCTGGTGCCACCGAAACACTCCACTTCTTGCTAAAGCAACATCTGGGTAAGCCTGCTTGATCATATCAAACATCTCTGTGGCAGATTTACCGAGTTTCATACTGAATTTAGTCGCGTACCTCTCGCCGGCTTGCACCACTGACAGAAACGAATATGCCTGTCTTGACTCACCAAACAAAAGAACAGTCCTATGACTTTTCGGTAAAACCATGTATTGTCAATTGTTGAGAAAATTTTGCGAAAACCAGCTTGATATTATTTTAGCTTAGAGATTTTCTCTGCCCAGCTTGATAACCTCTCATGCACGATACCCATCAATACTATAGCCGAACAACTCATTAAAAAAATTCCTCTGCAGTTTCAGGAAACATTTGCATCTCCTTTTTTGTGAATAGGGAATATTATACTGGTTGCGAAGGTTGCATCTAGTGGTTCCTAATAGTGTTTAAAAATCCTGTCAAAAACTTTGTCCAATTCAAGTAGATACTCACTTGATCCCTAATTCAAAAACTCGTACGTAATTCTGTCCTCCATGGGAGCTTTTTGCTCTTTACTTTTACCACAATCTTTTGATATACTCCGATGAGACTTCTGCATCGAGGTCTACATTCCCGTGCAAAGGAGCAGCACAGCTTATGTTCAAAGCGAACTGCCTGGGGTTCAAAAGTTCTGTTAAATACTGCTTGGCACTACGTCAAACCATTTGTTTTTAAATACAATTTTTAATGTCATGCTCAGGCACTGATTTTCTTATTATTGCACTCATTTACTTTTTTTGCTTGGCTTAGACTTCGGTTCAGTCACAATTGATCGACTGCTCTAAAAATCCGAAAGATATCGTTTTCCGCTCAGCTTCAGCTTTGTTCGTAATAATGTTTTGTTACAACAGATAGCGACCAGAGTACGATGACTGATAAAAACAGCTTTCTTCAGTTACGGTCGATGTTTGCCAACAAAATCCGTTGCAAACTTCTGGCCAAAATTATAATACATTTTTCAAGTGTATAAAAAGTAAGGTTGAAACGGATGAATTTTTGAAGGCTTCGAATGATTAAAACACACACATTTTAACTAACTGGTGAAATTAATTTTGTTGGGAAAGAAGTTTAAATTTGTGGGAGGGGTATATAATTAGCTGCCAGGTTGCCAGCATTCCCCACCCAACGTAGCTACCAGGACCACAAACAATAAGGTGAACGATGGAGAGTATGACGAGAGGACGAAAAAAGGAGGAGAGAGAGAAACGGAAGAAGGAAAACGGGAAGACGACAGCAAAGAGAGAGAATCGAGGCAGGGGAGCCGGCCCGCCGTGGGGCTGAAGCGCCGCGGGGAGGGAAAGACGAAAGTCATCGGATAGCCGTGCCGATGCAGCCAACGACGATTAACTAAAGACGAATTTCACTACTTATTAACTAAACTTTAATCAATATATTCAATAAACATTATCCTTTAAATAAAAAAACCCGCACATTTTGGGAGCTCGCCCGTGATTAAAATAGAAATTGCCGAAAGTGAGGCAAAGAAAAAAAGGAACAAATTTTAGAAACGACGCTGTACAACATTTTGTGAACATGTAATAAATTTGTATAACGACGATAAAAACAAACGGAGTTGTGTGAAAAATAAATTTTTTTTTTTTTCTCATTATGACGTGTTAAACGAATTGATTTCTAAGAACATAAAACTGCATCGAAGGCAAGCATTTGCGCTTTGCACAAATTCATTTTTGAGGAAGAAGGAGACAGACTAACAGACAGAGGTTGAGAGAATTTTGTGGTTTTCAGTTTGTCGAAAAAATTGCGGTGTACCGGGCCAAATGTGTATACATAAAAGCTGCTGACCGAGCGTGATTTGGTATCCATCTGTTGTCTGCTGGGTATAGGCCACAATGTGGAAAATGTACAGTTACATTTTTAGAATTTGCTTCTTGGAAATTTGCTAGAGAAAACGATGAAAACAACGACGAAAGCGACGCCGACGACGAAGACGACAAAAACAAAGACGACGTAGGCGAACAAGAGAAAGACGAACAATCAAATGACGATGACGAGTGTGATCTCAGCAACAAATGTATCGCACAAAAAAACCACCCCAGAGAGTGAAAGAGAGCGAAAAGAGAGCAGGCGCTGGCCAACAACAAAGTGACGAAACAATGAAATGCAAGTGCCGCGTTTTGCCATAAGTTTCCGCGACATAGAAGACTCAATTAAACATTTTGATGGAAGTGAGGAAATCCCAGTCAAGTTGTGGATAAAAGAATTCGAAGAACAAGCAACGTTAATGTGTTGGAATGACATTCAAAAAATGTTCGCAAAAGAAATCGCTTAAAGGAATTGCACGTTTGTTTGTTCTGGAGGAAAGGATTAAATTCGTGGGAAGTGTTGAAAGAAGCTTTGCTATGTGAGTTTAAGTCGAGAGGAGCAGTAAACAAATACACACGCAGCTTGGTGAGAGTAAACGTCAAGTGCTGAAAATGTCCATGAATATTTTTATCGCATGAAAGATATTGCATCGCGTGGAAAAGTAGAAGACGACGCTCTCTGCAATATGTCATCGACGTATCGACGAATTATCGATAAACAAAACAGTGTTGTATGGTGCGCGAGACTTGAGTGAATTCAAACTGAAATTAAAAGATTATCAAACAATGAGTGCCAAAAACGAAGAACTACGACGGTGGTATAAAAGAGAAAAAATCAAAGTGCACCAGGGTTAAAGGGGCAAAAGGAAATTATTTGTTACAATTGTGGAGAAAAGGACATTTGTCCGGCAGCTGTAAAAGCAAAGAAAGAGGTAGAAAATGCTTTAAATGTAATGATTTTGGCACACATCTCAAAGAACTGTGCACAACCTGGAAAACAAAGTCAAGAAGAGAAACCAAACTACGAGAGAGTTATAAAAGCAAAAATGAAATGACAAGCAAAGAAGTTTTAATTCAAAACAAAAAGTGTATTGCATTGTTTATACGGCAGCAAATTTAATATTTTGCGCGAGGATGTGTCGCAATGAACTAAAAGTGAATAAATTGGACAAGTGTGGTATCCCTTGCGCAGTCGGTTTCGGCTACAAGACCGAAACGCCAACAAAATTAAGCCGCTAGGGCAGTGTAAACAAACCGTTTGGATTGACGATAGTGCTTATGGATTGGATTTGCACGTGGTACCAGTGAGTTGTATGGACATAAGAGTGATCATTGGTGAAGGAGCTTTGTCTATACGCAGAAATATCCTTTGGCAGAAACGGTTTACACGTGCGTAAAGTATACGATGAGGACTGTGAAAATTATGAGTCCAATTTACTTAAAAATGATGCGGTGATTAATAATGAAGAACTCGATATAAACGAAGCAATGAGTAAATCTGCAAAATGAGGTGCGTGAACTGATATCGAGTTATAAAAAGCCGAAAAAAATCCAAAACGTCGGGTATCGAAATGAACATTGTTTTAACCGACGAATCACCCATACATTCGCGTTCACGACGTTTGGCTTTTGCAGAGGCGAACAATGTAGAAGATCAAGTTGAAGAGTGGTTGAAAAATGGTATTATCGAAGAGTCTAGTTCGGAATACTGTAGTCAAGTTGTTCCAGTAAGAAAAATGATGGTACTCCCCCGAACATCCATAGACTTCAGGCGCATGAACAAGGTAATTGTAAGAGATCATTTCCCATTGCCCCTGATCGAAGACCTGCTTGATCGACTACAGAATGCGATTATATTCAGCACCATTGACCTGAAGAATGGTTTCTTCCATGTACCAGTTGCAGAGTCCAGTAGAAAATATACCTCGTTTGTGACGCAGAGTGGTCAATATCAGTTTCTTAAGGTTCCTTTTGGTTCGACGAATTCACCTGGTGTGTTCCAGAGGCACATCAATGCAATTTTTAGAACTTTGACGCGCAAAGGTATTGCATTACCCTACGTAGATGACATCATAATTCCCGCCAAAGATGAAAACGAAGCGTTGTCAAACTTGAGAGAAGTGATCAACACCTGCATGGAGTATGGGCTTGAACTGAATTTGAAAAAATGTCATTTTTTTTGCAAACGCGTATTCAGTTTCTAGGCCACATTATCCCGAGAACAGAAAGATTTATCCGACTCCACACAAGATCGAAGCTGTTTCAAAATTTAAGACGCCTCAGACACTTAAGCAGCTCGAAAGTTTCTTAGGTCTCACAGGATATTTCAGGAAATTTATCCAAGACTATGCCCTGATTTCAAAACCCTTAACTGACTTGACGAAGAGTAACACAAAGTTTATAATTGGCCCCAAAGAAGAAAATGCCATTCTGGTTTTGAAGAAATGTTTGACTTCAAACCCTGTTTTAGCCATTTATAATCAGAAATTTGACACCGAGGTCCACACAGATGCTTCCATAGACGGTTTCGGAGCTGTGCTTATGCAGAAATCACCAGAAGATGGTCAGCTCCACCCAGTGTATTTTATGAGTAGAAAAACGACGGACGCTCAACGCAAATATTCAAGTTATGAGCTAGAGATACTTGCAGTCATTGAAGCCATCACGAAGTTCAGAGTTTACCTCCTTGGTATCCCGTTTAAGCTGATCACCGACTGTGATGCATTCACGAAGACATTAGAGAAGCAGAATCTATGTACAAGAGTAGCACGATGGGTATTATTGCTGCAGGAGTATACCTATAAGGTCGAGCATCGTTCTGGCTCTCGAATGAAACACGTAGATGCACTTTCTCGTTATCCAGTCATGAGAATTATAGATGAGAGTATAGCGATTGACTTAAAAAATGCTCAAGAGAAGGATGAACATTTGAAGCCGATAAGGGCAATACTCGAAGGCGACGATCAAACCTACGAAGATTACTTTTTGAAAGCAGGAGTACTCTACAAATTAGTTGACGGATCTGAACTGATGGTTATTCCAAAGAATATGCAAAGACAGATTATTGGTAAAGCTCACGACAGAGGAGCAAAGACTACTTCATACAGAATATTGACGAAAAAATACAGAAGTATATTGAGTGTTGCATCCCTTGCATTCTGAACAACCGCAAAAGAGGAAAACAAGAGGGATTGTTGCATCCATTGCAAAAAGAAGAGGTCCCATTACACACCTATCATATCGACTTTTTGGGTCCTCTTGAGTCGACAAATAAAATTACAAACACATACTCGCCGTTGTTGACTCCTTTACGAGTTTTGCTGGCTGTACCCTACAAAATCGACGACAGCCAATGAAGTTATATCGAAGTTGCGTACCCAGAGTATTGTATTTGGTAACCCAGCTTGTATTATATCTGACCGGGGTTCCGCTTTTACAGCACAAGATTTTCTACAATACTGCGAAGAAGAAAACATCAAGGCAATAAAAACGACTACAGGTTTGCCTCGTGTTAACGGACAAGTTGAGAGAGTAAACGCTATTATCATCTCAGTTCTCTCAAAGCTTAGTATTGATGACCCTACAAAATGGTATAGGCATGTTGATCGAGTTCAGCAAGCCATAAATTCAACATTTGCTAGAAGTATCGACTCTACCCCGTTCGAACTTCTAATTGGTGTAAGCTACGAAGCAAAGATGACCAGCAGCTGCAAGATCTGATCAATAAAGAGTCAATTGCTGTTTTCAACGACGTCCGCAAGGAACTACGAGTTAAAGCGAAAAAATCAGATTTTGAAACTCCAAGCTGAAAATAAGAAGACTTATAATCTACGACGTAAAACAGCCAGGAAGTACAACGTTGGTGATATGGTTGCCATAAAACGCACACAATTTGGCAGTGGTCTCAAATTAAAATCGAAGTTTTTGGGTCCATACCAAATCGTTAAGGTGAAGCACAACAACGCATACGATGTTCAAAAGGGTTGGCATTTCTGAAGGTCCTAAGAACTCTTCAACGTGTGCAGAGTACTTAAAGCCATGGTCCGCCCCTCGACGATGATGATGATGACGACGACAAAACATTCGAGGCGAATGTTTCAGCAAAGACGGTCATAAAAAAAAAAAAAAAAAAAAAAAAAAAAAAAAAAAAAAAAAAAAAAAAAAAAAAAAAAACCCAAAAAAAAAAAATAAAATAAAAAAAATAATAAAAATTAAATTAAAACACGAAAGTTATAAACAAAAAAAAAAAAAAAAAAAAAAACAAAAAAAAAAAAAAAAAAAAAAAAAAAAGAAAAAATATAAGAAAATAATAAAAAAAAAACCCTAAAGATTAAATGAGAGTAAAGAGAAAGCATCGGATAGCCGTGCCGATGCAGCCAACGACGATTAACTAAAGACGAATTTCACTACTTATTAACTAAACTTTGTAATAATTATGAAGAATGTCGGTGGAAAATATTGGTATAACATTCTGTATCCTTTAAATAAAAAAACCCCACATATATATCCGCTCACTTACTTCAATACTAGCATAACTCAAAAATACGATTTTTGATTTAATGACGCTGAAATGTTCGTTGTGTTGTGTACCATTTTAGTCAAAGTTTTTGTGCTTTTACACCATTTGGTATAAATTAATTATGTATTTTCGTGTTGATATCTCTTCTACTTTCCGTGTGATATGAGAATATGTCGCAACAATCAATTTGCTTATTTTTATGTCAATGTAAAGGAAAAACATCATATCTGTGGTCTCTCAGTGGATATTTAAATAACAAACCTTGGGCTTTAGGGTAAACCACAAAATTTTAAGGTTTCAATTTTGCGGCTCTTGTTGGGGACAGGAAATTGAATAAAAACAAATTGTTGTGGCATCACGAGTCATCACTATTTTTTTGAGATGCGCAGCATTGGGATATCGATATACCGGTAGATTGGTATAGCGATGGCTTGGCGGAGGTCGAGAGACTGGGGGAAAATAGGGGAGGGCCACCCGTGACTAGAAAAAATTCCCGACTTTTCAATTGGCCTGTTCAAAGTGAGTCCGGAACTGAGGTCGAAGCCACAGGAAAGAGGAGACAAAGATCAGTCGCTTTCAAGGGCATAGAATGTCAAGGCGAAAATTTTTGGAAGACAAATTATTTAGTACTAAAATTTAAATAAAAAAAAAAAAAGCCAACAGCCAAATTTCCATAAGGAAAACTTTAAAGTTCAAAGTGAAGGATTTCCCGGCTCGGTGGGTGTGGCCGACGAACATCGTTTCAATTAAGACCAGACAAGTCCGCGAGACTGACGGTCACCGGGGGGAAAGGATTGGCCACCACCTCCAGGTGGCCCAGGTTTCCTTTATACCATCTACTATTTTATATTTGAAATACATATAAAAGGGAAATCAGCAGCGGTATAAAAAGGCTGTCTGGGTCTTAAGCTTTTTGGCAGAGCAGGCAGCAGAGAGTTTTTTTTGCTTGTTGAAAGAGGCTGCATTATTAAACCTGCAACCACGCATAACCCACATCAAGAACAAAAACTACAATTTGCTCAAGTATCAAAATTAAAAAATCATCGTTACCCACACAGTCCCACATATACATATTTAAAAGTTTATTTATTTATTTATTATCAATTTAAAAGAAACACAAAAAAACTTATCATCATAGCACAACTTAAAACGTAAAGTAACCTATCAAAAAACAAATATGCACCAATATTAAATATTCCCCTAGCTCAAAGTAGATCTGGCTCATATATTTATTTATTTATTTACCTTGTATAACGTCCCTGTGGTACCCAGGATAGGAAAAGAAATGCCTGTGAATGTTAGGAAATTGTTTAAATATATATATGTCTGAAAGTGAAAAAGAAACATGATGGTTTAAAGTGTTTATGATGGGGTGAGATGACTATGACCTAAGGCGAGGTGAAGAGAGTAGGGAGTTGGCCAACAACAATTTGGCAGCCAACTAATGGTAGGGGGAGGGCAAACGCCAAAGGCAAGACACAACATCTGCTTGCCCAAAGTTAGATCCAAAGGTAGTAGCGAGACAAGTGACCGTGTAACATTTCCAGAAACAAGAAATAAAATATAAATTATTTTGTTATCCGATTGTCCATATATCGGGGTCGTGCTCACCCTGAGCCAGCCGTTAGCTAGCCGGCAACCGATAGATGGACTCAGAAAAAAGTTGGTTCATAACAAATGGCGCCCAATTGGAAAATATTCGGAAAATCTTAAGAGCCAGGATCAGTCCAAAAAACTTACAAAAAGTAATTTACCGGTAAAGGGGAAGCCAAGAGGCAAAACTGCCTCGAATCAGCTAGATTTTATGGTCCGTGAGAGGATTTGCCAATCCTCCATGATGCCAAGATGTGCTGAAGATGAGGTAGAGTATCCCCTGATAGGAATCCTGGTTGCGTGAAATCACACGGGCTGGTCCCAGAGCGGAGTGTACAAATCCGTTGCTGCGTTGCCGAGAGTGATGAATTCTGAAAAAAATAAGGAATTTCTTAGGAAAAGTTCAAAAATAAAGAAAAATATGCCAATATTTAAATAAAGGATTAATTAATAAAATAATAACTGCTGATTTTGGCAGGCTGTGGTCCTGTGACAATATCTCACCAAGATAGCACACGTTGCCCAGTCACAACAGCATTTAATCATTTTATTTTGAGTAGCTAATAGTCCAGAGACTGTGAAAGGCTGGAAAACGTTTCTGCAGAGGGATGAGAGGTAAAATCGTCTTAGGTTAATGTTGGTCTCACCCCCAAAATGTTAGGTAAAGGGGATAAATTGAATAGATAAAAGAAACTTAATAAACAAAATAAAAAAACTCTAAATATAAAACAAGAAAATCCAAAATTAGAAGTCAAGAGAAAATAGTAGAAAGTTAATATAAATTGTAAAAACAAAAGGAAGATTTAAACAAGAAAAGATAGAAAAGATAGCACAAAAATATAAATCGCTAGTAAGTGTAGTAACTCGTAGGGAGGAATGAATTTGGCCTGAGTGAAAAAAAGGCAGCAGAAAGGAGGAATAAGCGAGGAGAAGAATATCTAAAAATAGGGGAGACGAGTTTATGTGGCCCACGACACGATCACAATCCGCCAAGTCATTATCAACTACTGAGCCGAGTAATCAAATCCCTCGCTGATGGATATGGATACTTCCCAGCTAGGATGTCGGAGGAGTTGCTACAGGCACGGGAGCGGATACCGAAACAGAGACTCTCGACGGCAACAGAATCAAACGATGACTTGACCAATCCGCAGGGAGCAGCTGCACTTTCTAGTGAAATAAAGTCAGCTATAAATGTGGCGGGCTTACAACACAAGAAACATACCGCAGTTCGATGACAGCCTGTAGACAGATTTTCAGGCAGAAATTCGAAGAGGGATGATGGAGTTCATGTTAGACATCCAAAGAACTGTGCAAGGGACCATCGGAGCCCACACAGACTTGTCCAGCAAATCTATCAGTGCCCTCCAGCTTTATTCGCATCAGCTGCCACATCACTGCCCATCAACCAACTCTAAAGTTGTGTCCTGCGTTGTATCCAGCGACGTCCAATCCCAGCCTCAACAACCCAATCTGTCAGTGCCACCTCCAGCTTGGCGGCAGCCGCCATCACTGCCCCTATCAACCAACTAGGAGTATCCTGCGTTATATCCAGCGACGTCCACATCCCCATATAGCAGCACAACAGACTTGTAGTCCGAACACCATGGAGGTGTCCGCGTCAGTGACCTTATCTTATTGGAGGTGACTACACCTGCCCAAAGAGGACAATGGACAGACAATCGAGCCTTGGAAGCCGAGCAATGGGAGCGGGCCAACAATCTGCTCAGGCGGCAAGAGAAGCATCGGTCTGCTGAGAAAACGGAAGAGAATCCACAGATCCAGGGGGGATTTAACAGACCATCGACTCGAACCGATCCCAACCTGAGTCACGAAGATGGGGATCTGCTTTGATGGGGGTCAAACACAGAATGCACGTGAATGAGTGTATATTCCTTGTAATGATTTACACAGTACGCTCACTAGAAGTTCCATGGGCAGACGTGGTCGGAGAGTTCCAGATTCTGGTGAAGGGCGAGCCCGTGACTGGTTTTTGGACTGCTGTGGAACTGCGAGATCCTTGACTGGCCGCACTTCTAATAGTACCTCCACACGAACAGTTCCAGAGTCGCAGGTCCAGTTTCGTGCAGCCACAGGTCTACGAGAGCGTAAGAACGTCCAGGTGAGGGTGTGGATGAGTATAGCCAGGAGAGGGTGGCGCTTCGCTCACATTTGACATCTCCGGACTCATCGACCTAAGAAAAGCTAGAAAAGTCAATATCAAGGTACAGCATTTCGCGCGTTATTTATCCAAGATGACAATAACAAACCTTGATAGCTTGAGGCTGAATGCCGCCACGGAGGAAATGGCTAAGCCGTTGACCGGGCCCCAGGGACACAACAACAAGTAAAGTCAGCCCGTCACCACGTCCAAGAAGTTTGCGTCCCAGAGCCGGAAACACTGCTGATGAAGACCAGGAATCCGTAGAGGCACTCTATCGACCGCGAGGGTGTTGGAGGCCTGACATTTGTAATTGCTCGTTGCCAGGGGCATACATTTTGGGATTGTGAATCCAAGGTGAGACAAATATTTTGCTACAATGTGGCCTTGCTGGTGTTTTGCTTCCCAAATGTCCGAGATGTCAGGAAAACCGCAAACGGAGCAAGACACAAGCGGAGGAGTCGCGCTCCCAAATGCCAACAACGGGCCACTAATTACCTCCAATAATTCCATTTTAGATGTAAGCAATCTGCATGAAATTGAACAAAAATTAAAAATTAGTATATTAAAGGCCAATAAATCAGAAAATAAGTATGTTAAATGGTCAGAGCGTTATCCGTTGAAAGTCAGAGAAGAGGAATTACCAACTCGCCAGGGCGAGAGATAACCAGCTTTTGGTCCACGAGTAGCAAGAGAAAGAGGATACCAAAGCAGCTAGAAAATATCGTCAGAAGAAGTCACGCAGTAGCGGAACGCAACACCGTAGTGGGCCGGGTATGTCAGTATATCCTATAATGGAGCAACTCACCTGTCTTGATTCTATATGTCCTTCTCTAAAGCAAAGCCATACCCAGGAGTGGACTTTTGGAGGGGAAATTCTGTCTCGCTCCAGAGATTGTTGGGGTGGATTCATTGGAAAACATCGATTCAGAGATTACTACCAGGGGAGAGGCTTCAATAGAACCACACATACTGGATGAAGATCAAATAATGTCGCTTAGAAAAAAAAAAGTGAAAGAGGTTATTTCCAACAAGGAGCGCCAAGGACTGGGTCAATTCAAAGCCGAGGAGCACAGGGATTAGTAGAAGGAGCTGTTCCGATCAAGGAACGTTTTTCCCCAGTGTCTACAAACAGGAGCTTTTATACGGAAGTGGATGAAATGTTGAGGTTAGGTTACGTTATAGAGCCGAGGGAGAGCTCCTGGAATAACCGAGTCACGCTCGTATAAAGCCAGGAAAGAACCGGGATTATGCTTAGACGCCTGTAAACTTAACAGTGTCATTCACTAAAGATGCTAACATCCTGCAGGAGCATTGAGCTAATCATAAGCAGAGGACGAAACAATTTACATTAGCAGGTAGATGACTTGAGAAACATGCTTTCTTTTATAAGTAGACCGACCAAAGAGCCGTGAATATACAGCCTTCAAGTTATCCTGGTAGCACTGCTGTTATCATTCTGCTTGAATGCCATTTGGACTCTGTAATTCTGCACAACGACCATGCCGGACTCATGGATCGAGTAATCCCCGGGGGGGCGGGGGTTTTTGTTAGGAGTCGTGGTCTTTGTATACCTGGACGATCTCCTGATGATATCCAGGACTTTTTGAGGAACATTTGGAGCTATATTGCAGAGAGGTGGCGGAATGTCTGCAGGAGAGAAGCCACTTGACAATAGGATGGAAGTCAAAATTTGGATTTAAGTATCTCCGATACTTAGATACAATGCTGGTGATGGAGTTTCTGCACGGGATCCAAAAGATCAGCTTCATCTTTGCAGATTGGTTCCGAGTAGCATACGCCAGCTTCGTAGCGCTTTCGGCACTGCAGGCCAGATAGAAGATTCATCCAAAACTTGGGGAGTTGGCGGCCCGCCGACAGATTGCCTAAAATCCGCCAAAAAGGTTTGAAATCACAGAAGAAGCAAAACAGTCCTTCCGAAAGCTGAAGGAAGCCTCTTACTCTGCGCTCCGGTATTAGTTCACCCAGATTCAAGCGACATTATTATATCCACGTGATGCCAGCCAGGTGGGATTGGGGCTGTCGGTTCCAGCGCGACGATGATGGCCATGACGCCCTATAGCGTTCTTTTTCTGCAAAGCTGTAAAGAGCACAATTGAACTATAGTGTGACGGGAGAAGGAATGCCTTGCTGCTGTGGAAAGCCATCGAGAGATTTCGTCCTTACGTGGAGCTTTATGCCTTTTTTACGGCCGCTTGCAGACCACGCCAGTTTACAGTGGCTATACACTTAAAGATTTGAAACGGCAGACTGGCACGATGGTCATTAGCTTTGCAGGCATTCAACTTCACGTCGAACATCGAAAAGGCAAGGATAACGTGTGCGGATGCTTTCCATCAAACCAGGTGGAAGAGATGAATTTCAATTTTGACACCACGGAGTTCGAAAGTACGAGTATCTGGAAAGAAATGTAGTTGTAAATCAGCAAAAGGAGAAATTTCCAGATCTTACGGACGAAGAGACTCTGTTCAAGGAGAACACGTTTTGACTGGAAGACACTGACGAGTTATGTGCTGAAGTTATGGATTCTGGAGGCATCCTTATATCGACATTATCCAATAAGCCCATGAAGGAGAAATGGCCCTATGAAACGGCCAAGACCGTATGGAAAGCCAGCGATTGTATTACTGGCCCAGAATGTCCGTACAAGTGAAAGAGTTCGTCTCTGATGTAAAGCTGGGCAAAGAGAATAAACACACCACACAGATTACGCGACCAGTAATGGGAATGGATAACCTCACAGACAGACTCAATACAAAATTGTATATGGACTTTCTTCGCAAGTATCCTTAGGTCCCGGAAAGGCAACACCATGCTGTTCATTAAAGCAATTCACTCGATAAATTTTGTTCACAAAGCAATGCCAGGCTACGTCGGCAGCCGTAGATACAATTTACGGAGGAAATATTTACCAGTTTGGTGTACCTGAGACGGTGCACACCGACAACGGCAACAACGTCCAAGGAGTCGAAGAAATGCCAAATGACATGGACATGATGAGGACAGGAACTACGCACCGTAGCGAATGCCTCCGAAAGGTGAAACGCAGTCGGTGTTGGCATGATCTTCGGGCGTGAACGTGGGCGACGAACACACTGATGGGATGAACATTTGGCGGAGATCCAGGCTGCCTTGCGTTCAGCCAACCATGGCATAGGTGTGTCCCTTTCGTATTTTGCCATGTTTCGGGCGTTATTATGTTCACCAACGGCGCAGACTACAAGCTGAACGAAAGCTTTCCAATAATGACACTGAAGTCCAACAGCCTCCCATTCGGAGCGTCATTAATCTGAGAGAAAGGATTAAAGTATATTCATGCATCAAGCGTAAGGAGAAAGCAAGCTTGGCAGTATAATCTGAAGACAGAGAGGTGAGGTATGTCGCTGGCACAGTGGTATAAACGGGTCTCACCTTGTTGATTAAGAACGTGGGAATGCAAAAATTCTGTAAGAAATACACGAAGTGAGTGACAAAGGCCCTGGGAGGCTGTTTATATGCCTTGGAAACCTAAAAGTAGGAGCCGCTAGAATTTTTCAAGGCTATGACCAAAACAGTGAGAAGGCAATTAGCCTCATTAACACGATCAATACATATACTTCGAAGACAAACCAATCTCAGGGTGGATGGCCTTTATGTTGCTCTTGGACTTTGATGACAGTCCGCTTTCCACCTTGCTTATCCGGCTGAAACTGTCTCCAAAACCGTGGTGTGTTGTTACGGACTAGAAAATGAAGAAAAACAAATGTTGTGGGCATCACGAGTCATCACTATTTTTTGAGATGCGCAGCATTGGGACATCGATATACTTGCAGATTGGCATACGCGATGGCTTATGGAGGTCGAGACTGGGGGAAATAGGAGGGAAATTCCCGTGACTAGAAATTCTGACTTTTCAATTGGCCTGTCTAAAGGGAGTCCGAACTGAGGTCGAAGCCCAGGAAAGAGACAAAGACTAGTCGCTTGGCGCAGAATGTTTATATAAAATTTTGGAAGACAAAATTATTTATACAAATCAAATAAAAAAAAAAAGCCAACAGCCAAATTTCCATAAGGAAAACTTGCAGCTTAAGAAGACTTGCCTGTGTAGCCGATAATAGATCGCTCTTCAATTAAGACCAGACAAACGCGAGACGACAGGTCACTGGGGAGTTAGATTGGCCACTACCCCTCCAGTAAATTTTGCGGTTTTTATACCTCGATTATTTACATTTGAAATATATAAAAGTGGAACTGTGCAGCTGTATAAAGGCTGTCTGGGGTCTTAAGCTTTTGGCAGAGTACAGCAGAGAGTTTTTTTGTTTGCTGAAAGAGGCTGTATTTATAATCCTACTAAACTACAACTACACACATACTACACAACACACCAAAAATAGTTTATATATATCGCTCACTTACTTCAATACTGGCATAACTCAAAAATACGATTTTTGATTTAATGACGCAGAAATGTTCGTTGTGTTGTGTACCATTTTAGTCAAAGTTTTTGTGCTTTTTACACCATTTGGTATAAATTAATTATGTATTTTCGTATTGATATCTCTTCTACTTTCCGTGTGATATGAGAATATGTCGCAATATCATTTTACAGGTTTATTTTCATGTTAATGTAAGAACATCATATCTCAGTAGTCTCGCAGTCGATATTGACCAAACATACTTCGGCTTTCAGGTAAAACATCAAATTTTCAAGTTTCTAAATTTCGAAGCTTTAAAATCCATTTTTTTTGCGTTAAGTCCATTGAGAACCTTAAACATGTTTCTCCCAAAATGGATTATTTTAAGTTATGCCAGTATTGAAGTAAGTGAGCGATATATTCAAATAAAATTTTTTCCTCTTGTAAAATTTTTTAATTACAGTTAGCAAATTGTGATTTTAAAAGTTGTCTTATTATAAAAAAAAAACATTTTATGCACTTTGAATTGAAATTAATTCACTAACAACACCAACAAAATTTCACAAATATAATAACATTTGCTGAAATCCATGTCTGGAACAGTCACAAATGCATAAAACATAAGATTGGGTGTGTGTAGATGAAAATGTATGTAGTTTTTGTTTGGTCCAAAATTTTTGTCGCAGTAAATACTATGCTTAAAGCTCATTCATCATGAAAGTGCTTTTTTGACGATATTACATACAAGGAAACCATTTATGTATACCACGTAAGGGCATTTCCACTAAAACATCTATTCATTCTAAGCAGCTAACCTATCTCATGTATATCAAGAAAAGTTCCTGAATCAAAATTTTTATGAAAAACATCACCAGTACTTCATTACAGTATGGTTGGTCACATAACGTATGTCACGTTGCATATCATTTTAAATCAATTATAAGAAAAAATACATTTATTTTTAAGCGAATCAAGAAAAAATATATATGTATGTATATATCATTGCAGAACATATTAAAGTTAGTTTCACTAAAAAACTAGCGCAAGCAGACAAAGTATTAGTAGAAGTACTTCCGTATTCTGTCGCCTTGCTTGTGCCTTGTTTTCTGCCTGTATCTTATGACCTTACTTTCTACATTTCCAGCTTTTACATTAAATAAAGTGCTACTAAGGTGCTATCTATACACCAGTGGTGCACAAACACACACTATCAAGCTTTGCGATGGTGTGTGTAGCAGCGACCCAGTCGGACTTTACGGAACGTGGTTCCCAAAAGAATGCCATCTGGCACTGTTCTTTTTACAAGGAAGAATGCACTACCAATTTTTGCAGCATGAAAAACGGCATGCAATCTGTATGAAATCGGATGCACGTTCCTTTTGCTGTGGGTTAGAAGGGAAGAAATCTGCATAACATGCAAACGTCCCTTCTAATGGCACGCATGCAGCACCTGTGCTATTAGAACCCAAAATCGGAAGTGGGACCCGAACGATTAGCGATCGTTCGTTTATTGCAAGCATGTTCCTTTGGCAGTATATTGGAAGGCATAAAATCTGCATAACATGCAAACGTCCCTTCTAATGGCACGCATGCAGCACCTGTGCTTTTGGAAACCAAAATGCGAAATGAGACCCGAACAGAGAATCAACGAAAAGCAATGGATAAGAATTAAGAAATCAAAGGGGAACACGCAAAAAACACGTGGTTTTTGAGTGTCCCCGTTTTCATTTGCCTTCAGTTAGAAGTTGATGTTTGCCTCGCATTGAATTGAAAATTTAATGTGGTTCTCTCATTTTATATTTGTTAGTGGTAAGTATTTAATTAAATGAATGCTGAAAGCTAAATATGTCTTTGTATTTAAATTTTTTTGCTCTACATTTTTTAGTCCTGGAGGAATATTGGGGCATCAATGTTGTAATGCGTAATTAAAGTAAGTAAATAAACATACATGTAATAATATTTCTAGGACTGCTGGACTGGCCCGACGCAGTTACTCCTACCTGAAGACTACTCCCAAGAGCTCTCGACATATTTTAAAGCATTAAAAAAGTGTTTTTTTTTTTATAAAAAGAGCACCGTAAAGAATGTATGTATATAGCCCCAATATTGAATTTTAAAATAAAAAAATATTATTAGTTACTATGAAATATTCACTAAAAAGGATGAGTTTGTGTTTTACTATATTTTTAAAATCATTTTCAAAATTGGGCTAATGGGTACGTTCCTTTGGAACTGCTTTGGCACGCGATGCTCCACACATTCTAATAGCACTGGTGCAGGATGCCATGCTCAATACGTTCTAGTAGCACACGTTCTAAATGCATTCTTTTTGGAAACCATGCCAGCATGCGTGCAAATACCACTGCCAAGAGAACGCCATCTGACAGCGTGCAAATGGAAACTAAAGTTGGAAGGGAGAGCCGAGCGTTTTTACGAAGTTGAACCTACAACAACAACCCATGCAAAAGGACGTTCTATTAGAACAGTTCCTGCTGCGTTACGCCCCTGTACAAAAGCGAATGGAAGATTGCAGGTTTTTGCAACTGCTTCTCAGTGGCAAAAGTTGTATGCCAGATGTGCTTCTAGCATGCAGTCAAGTCCCACTGGGGAAACACGAAGTAAACGTCATTATGCCAAACATGGGCTACAAACAAACAAATAAATGTGTGTGCGTGCTATTTATAGAGCACACGTATTCTCTCTCTCTATGCGTGTGTCGGCTGCGACGCCGGCAGCATTTTGACTTCCTATCCCATGGGGTAAGAAAAAAATGTTTTGTGCACCACTGCTATACACCAATAACCTGAAATTTGCATTACAATTTTTCTTTGTTAATTTTTTTATAATGAAGGTTAAAAGATTAGTGCTTTCATGTTCGCTGCTGTGGAAATTATAATTATATCGTACATCGGAGAACAGGCCTTAATGGCTAGAATCGCATCGTGTATGTAAGCCCTAATATGGGGTTTCCTATCGATAACAATTTAAGCAAGTTGATCTGTACTTTCACGTATATGCATACAGACGTAGGCATTACAGTTCGTCAAAATTTAAGTTTGTTTCGTACATTATCATCAATATGGCTTCTGCAGGTTTGATATATTAATTTTGGATTGCAAATGCTTTATACTCTAGTAAATCGACATTGGTTAACCACTTTCGATATTTTTCGCTGGATTTCCAAAAACGGAATTAACGTCATTCGAAATTCAGTGCCAAATACCCTCGTGGTTTACTTTCGACACGTAATATGTACATTCATACAGTGCATCTTTGTGTGAGAGTTTCTTTTCCGTTCACATAATTTATGCATGTGCATTATACATGTATTAACATAAAACTTGCAATAATTAACATATATAAATTATTATAATTCTTTAGGCAAAAAAGGTAAAAAGAATAAGGGGACTGTTATTTCGCTTCAATCGTTTCTTTCGAATGGTGACACACCTGCGGGAACGACGCAAGTTTCAAAAAAAGTTCGAAATTTGGATGGCGACGAAAGCGACGATGGGAGCCATACTTTGCCTCTGGTTTATCAGCTGCCCACTGCACCGCGAGCAAATCGGATATTCGATGACGATTCCATTCCTCACAAGCCACCGTTTATAGCTTACATCAACAATTTGCCATTTGATGCTAACGAGGATGACATATACGAGTTCTTTGGGTGCATTAATTTGGTCTCGCTCCGGTTACCACGTGAGGACGGTGAAACGGGTCGATCAAGGGGCTTCGGCTACGTGGAACTGGAGAGTCGAGACGATCTAATACATGTGCTAAGTCTGCCAGATCCCTCAATTAAAGGACGTCGAATTCGCATCGAGCTGTCTAATGAGAACGATCAGCAAAACAGGCAGAAGGGCAACCGTCGCTTTGAAGGGTTCGGAAATAGTGGTGATAGGGAAAATCGAGATTCCGTTAATTGGAGGCGGGACAGTCAAAATAACGGCAGCAGCTACGGCGGGTACTCTGGAGGAAACTTTGACCGCAGTTTCAATCGGGAACGTAAGCCAATAACGGAAAGAGAAGATAGCAATGCGCCCGGATCATGGCGCACTAGCACCAGAACGCAGACGTCTGATTATTCGCCTCCGCAGAGAGATAGCGAACGTGATGGTCGAGGCAGATTTAATAATGAACGCTATGTCAAAGAAGATAACTCAAGTTCCGCCGCCCCAGAGGAAAGACCAAAGCTGAATTTAAAACCTCGCACTTTACCATTGCCAGAGGTGGTCACAAAGGCAGAGTCAGAATCGGAAAACGATATTAACGAGGTAAAATCCGTTAAGACAACCGCCACGCCATCGATAAATGTATTTGGATCAGCCAAACCAGTGGATACGGCTACAAGAGAATTGGAAATCGAAGAACGTTTGGCTGAGGCTCGGCGACTGGACAAGGTTCGCCATGACGAAGACATTGTCAGTGAGAAGCTGTCAGAGGTGCAAATAGACAAGAACGAAAACGAGAGTGTCAATGCTGCAGCTACAGTAAGTTGGCGTCGGTCTCAGGACACTGCTTCAAACAATGATGATAACAAAGATGCACTGGGTAATTATACATCTGACTGCAGTATGGTCGAACCCTTGTCTATAATAAGTTCAAAATTTGTTTTCTAGATGAGCGTCGCCGGGATGATAGTCAATTCAACAAAACTCGCGACCGCAATGACAGGTGTGTTTTTAATTTATTTTTTTTCGGACTAGAACCAATTCACGCTATAGTAAAGAATTTTTATTTCATCGGATTTTTAAAGTACCGATAGTATTGTAGAAGGTTTCGTTTTATCTTAAAAAAAATTGCAATCAATGTGTCGAAAATTGCGTTCCCATGGCAGTAAGCCGGTTTTAATCTCACTTGGCCTAATTATATTAGGGTGATGGAAATTTGACCGCGTTAATAAAAATTGAAAACATAGGCCCATGGTTGCAAACATTTTTTCGGAACAGATTTGCTGAAGAAGACGGGGTTTTGTTCAAAGCTGATGAAATTCTGGTGTGAACTAGGATGTTTTGGATCGGTCAATTAATAGCGGAGTTATGGGGTTTCAAAGTCAAAAATCTATTTTTGTTCCCGCTGTATTGGTCCTAGCTCCGTTATTTTTTGACCGATCAAAAATGTCCTGGTTCACGCCAGAATGTCGAGTATTAGGTTAATTAAAAAAAAGAATTCGAAAATCAGTCAAAAGTTACTCTTAAAATTTTTGCAATCATTTTGAAAAAAACTGTTCGACAACTGTTTAAGATGATATGAAATGAATTTTTGATATATTTCAAACATTGATTTGAGGCACTTGGGTGTTAGCTTACACCGAAAAAAGATTATAAAAATCGGTCAAATAGTTCTCAAGAAATTTGGTTCAAAGTGCTTCAAGACATGGTAAAAAATAAAATCTCCAAAAATTTCCAAGTAAAATTGTTTTCTTCGAAATTTTTTTTTTGTTTTGATTGATGATTTTTTACTAAAGGCCTATACTCAGAGGAGATAAATTTTTTAGTTTGGTACGATATTTCACATGAATTGAAACTTACTTGTTTTTTTAATGTTATAAAATGTTGGCTAATTACTAAAAAGTGGCCATTGAAAAGAAATTTACTTGTAAACTACATTGACTCAAATTTCTTGAACATTTAAACCGATTTTGATAATTTCTTGCAGAAATCTAAAATCCAAATGCATCAAATCCATGTTCTTAATCTACGAAAAATAATTTTTATTTCATGGAAAACATTTAAAACTTTTAAATACAATTATCTCGGAAACACTTTTCTCAAAATGGTTGCAAAAAGTTTAAGAGTAACTGTTAACCGATTTTCAATTTTTTTTTAATTACTCCCACCATTCTGGTGTGATTTAGAATATTTTTGATCGGTTGAAAAAAACAACGCAACTAAAACCAATAGAGTGGAAAAATAGGTCGATTTTTGAATTTTTTACTTTGAAACCCCACACTCCGCCAATTTTTTGATCGATCCAAAATATCCTAGTTCACAACAGAATTACATCAGTACTTAACAAACCCCCGTCTTCAGTTTTACCTTCGTAAAATGCGTTCTCAACAAATTTTTGCAACCATGGGCATATGTTTTAAATTTTTGATCAGCTTTAAACCAGAAAACAGCATCAACCGTGCATAAAAACCGATTGTTAATATAATATCACTTATAGTTTTTTTGTAATTTAATTTTTTGTAAATCTTAAAAAAAGACAATCTACATCAACTCAGCTCGTCATCCTGATCAAGAAAATATATTCTTGACGTTTTCTGAGATGCTTCCTTCTATGCGTTACTAACATCCGGGAAACTTTAAAATAGCCTCTGCAAGAGTATTATTAAATTTTATCTGCCTGCAATTATAACGAGCATATGGGCAACTTCCAGAAACAGTCCACCATGGCCAAAAAATTAAAATTGGAAAAAACACTAAGTTGTTCATAGGGAAACAATTGAATTGAACTAATGTAAGCCAATCTTACATTTACTCACCATTTCGAAAGAATAGAAAAAACAATTGAATTGAACTAATGTAAGCCAATCTTACATTTACTCACCATTTCGAAAGAATAGGTTTCACGGATGCCCAATAGAAATTTTTCCCTTTTTGACATTAATTATGATTGTGCCTATAGATCGTTAGTTTTGTTAACTAAAATCCTTCTGAGGTACAAAGGGTCAAAAAAGAATGTATAAGAAACCATAACAAACAATTTGATTGCAATCAACTGTAAGTTTTGTTTTGTATAAAATGGTGGAAAAAATGTAGCGTGCGTCACAAAGGATTCACAGCTTTTGGGAAAAAAATAACAAAATGTTTTGGCTTCAAATAAGGTTTTTTTAGAATCCTCTAACATTCATCTGTCTTTAAAATACAAAAAAACAGTTTAACTTTCAAAGTGACTTTCACTTTTCGTAGCGTGCGTCACGAAATCAATCGATTATTTCGTAACAAATATCTATTATTAAATTATGTTGTTTGCCATTCGAAAATACAATTCAATCTCACTAAGGACTATGTATAAGTTACAAGTGCTCTTAAGAAAGACCAAAAATTGACATAGCTGTATCTCCTACCATTTCTAAAATCTGTTTGTTCGTTCGGGCGCACTTGGATATATTGACTCCGCTGTGGATGCTGATCAATAAATATACATATTGAGCTGGTTCAGCAGAATAAATGATCCCTGAGCAGGTATCAGAAAAAATGTTGCATCTAGTAGTTTTTGCTGTTAGATGGAGCAGTATCACTTTAAAGTTGCATACTATTTCTTTGATACATGCTCCTGTATCATGATACTTCAAATTGGCTATTATGATGCCGCATTACTCAAGTTTAGTAGGAAGATTATTGCAAATTTATACTTCATCATGGAGCAAGTTGTTCTGCTGAACACGGTCAATGACTTTCGTTGTCCATAAAAACAAAGCCTTACAAGCAAATTAGGAAAGAAAATGTTTGTTAATTTATTTTATTTTATTATTTTGTTTGTAATAAATAGAAGTTAAGCAGCAATAATAAATGAAGTGAATTCAAAGAGTTTGAAAGATGAAAAAAACTCGATCCCATCCCTATTTTACACGATCTTTAAGGTTTCCCATGTTTGTTTGGGCTGCTTCGTACTGCGCGAGCCGTCTTTTATGATTGACAGAAGATTTTCAATAGGATTGAGGTCGGGACTTTGTGATGGCCACTTCATCAATTGAAATTGTTTCCCAATCCATTTATTTACAATTTTTGTTGTGTGCTTCGGATCACCATCTTGTTTTCAGGATAAGCACATTACTCCTTAAAATTGAGAAGATGTGTTTGCAGAATATGTAGTTAGTTCTCTTCTCGCATGATACCATCTACTAAATGCAGAGGGCTAACATGCCACCATGTAAAGTATCCCCAAACCATTATGTTACTTCACATGGTGTTTTTGAACACCGCCAGCAGTCTTCTAAAATTTGGACTTATCAGACCAGAAAACACATTTCTAATCATTAATGGTCCATTTGAATGCTGCTTTGCAAATTTTAAACGCGCTTTAACATTCTTTTCGGACAATGTTAAATTCTTTTTTGATTTTTAGCAGTTGAAGTATATCCGATGTCCCTTCTAGCAGTCCTTTCGCCTAAATTTTTGGCAATTGTCAGAGAAGCGCCCTTTGCTGTTAGCAGCTTATTTCTTCTCATTTCGGATATTATTAGTCGAAAATCAGAGTTCGTTAATAACAGGCCTTCTCGGTTAGGCACACAACACATTTTTTCAATTTACACTATATGCTAAATATTTACAATTTACGCCCCCTAGAAGAAGAAGTTACGCTTACTTGTCGATTGCAATGCAATATTCATGATAACATAAACTCATGAAAACTTCTACCAAGTTGTAAGCCAATCGCAAATCATTTCGATATACAACAGAGCGGACGAGTCGTGAGCGGTTCTTTGATTCGTATACCTCTCGAACATTTATTTATTTTGCAGCTTATGTGCCATAAAGCCGTCTAGCAAAATTATTTGTTCACTTAAGCGATTTAGACTCGCGTACGCGTCTGCAACCTTTGACAAACCAAAAGGAAGACACTTGTCAGCTGTTACTCTGCTGCCATCAGAGTTCGTACTCTCGAATTTTTATCGCAAATCTCTCGCTGGAAAGCTCGTATGCGAGTGCTTTGCTATAAATAAATATTCCTCCCGTTCTTTGCTTACTTGCGAGCTGGTTTTTGAGCATTTTGCAATAGTCTCTCAAAATGCTGATTTATTGGTCCGCTTAGATGCCATGCGAAAGTGCACTTAAATGAATGTATAAGTTGAAGGTATCTCTTTTGAAAGACCAAAAAGACCCTTAGAACCTGTTCGGTTCGGGTTTTTTGGGACAAATCGGGCCATGAACCGAACCCCTAATAGTTTTAACTCCTCGAACCTGAAGCCAAACCGGACCACTTTTTCGAAAAATGGTTCGCCAAATTATGCAGTTTTCCAAAAATACACCACAGAAATATAGAAATTCCTTGAAATCTGACTTGAATCATTTAATACGTTCTCCAATCCTACATTTCTCTATGTCAGACTTATACAGGGTTGCCCATATTCGACGGACCCATGTTTTTTTTTTAAAAATCAAAGAAAAAAATAAAAATTTGGCGGTTGGCAATCTTAATCATTTAATTTGTTCCAAGTAGATTTGTTTACATCAATTTTTGAATATGATATCTCTCAAATGGCCGCCTCTGGCGTTGATGGCGTATTGTGCCCTTTTTGCAGCATTTTCCATCGATTTCGCCAACATTTCGACCGGAATAGCGGCTATTTCTTCACGAATGTTGTCCTTGAACTCTTCTACGGTCCTTGGCTTGTTAACGTAAACCTTTGACTTTAAATATCCCCACAAGAAGAAGTCAGGCGGCGTCAAATCGGGCGAACGCGGTGGCCAGTCCAAATCACCACTTTTCGACATCAAACGGCCCGGAAACAATTTCTTCAGAAAATTGATTGTTATGCGACTTGTGTGCGGTGGAGCGCCGTCTTGTTGAAACCAGAACTGCCTCATACGCTTTCGACGAATAATTGGCATCACAAAATTGGTCATCATGTCGCGATAACGCTCCTGGTTGATGGTAACAGCATGGCCATTTTCATTTTGGAAGAAAAACGGCCCAATGACCGTTTTCGCACTAACGCCGCACCAAACTGTGACTTTTTCGTCATGAAGAGGCACTTCTTGAATCTCCTGAGGATTTTCAGTGGCGTAAATACGGCAATTTTGCTTATTTACGGTCCCATTTCACACATTTCGGTCACATTTTTTAATTTTTTAAAAGCACGTTGAGTTTTCACAATTGACTTGTTCTGTTGAATGTAAATTTCAACTATTTCAGAGCGCTCGCGTGGCGTGTATTGTTCCATGGTAAAAATCTGCTTGGACTGACGCTTCAAACGCGGTATGTCATTAAGCGATCTGACATCTCTGACAAAAGTTATTTCGTTGCCAGATGGGTCCGTCGGATATGGGCAACCCTGTACTTTCACTGTCGATAATGGAGCGAATATGGTTCGAGCAGGAAAACTTTTAGATTACAACTGCAGAGCAGAAAAAAATGAATGCAACTATGAAGAATGTAATGTTGATAAAGGTTGCTCATGTGAATCAAAAGCATTTATTGGTTTGGGGAACTCTAAAATTACAGTTCTTTGTGTAACACACACATTTTTAGTAGTAAACGATTTTTTTTAAGGAAGTTTAGTTTGACACTAGCAGGGATCGCACACTTTGTATATAACTCCGTACTTGCATATAGTTAAAATGAAACAAGTAAGACCGTTGCAGTCGAGTAGCCCGACTTCAATATACCCTGTACAATTGACAACGAGAGCGTAAGTTAAAGTCGGCTCCATCCGGAAAGTATGCAACATTTTTTTTAGGGTGGGTGGGGTGGTAGCGGGGGGGGGGGGCTTGATTCGCTTTTTTGCTCATTACTTCTGAACCGCTCATCCGATTTTTATCATTTCTTCGGCAAATCGATTTATTTTGTTAATTACTAACTATTTTTAGAAAGAACGAATCGTCTATCTTCAGAACTGTGGCAGATATAACGTTTTTTCCAAATTACGGGGGCGGGAGGGGGCGTGGCCAAAATTTGAAACAAACTTGATCTGCGTACAGATAAAAGAAGCATTTGTCCCATACATGTCAAACCTCTATCTCTTACCATCTCTGAGATCGACGCGTTCATACAGACAGACGGACGGACGGACAGACGGACAGACGGACAGACAGACAGACGGACAGACGGACATGGCTAAATCGACTCGGCTATTGATGCTGATCAAGAATATATATACTTTATAGGGTCGGAGATGTTTCCTTCTCCCTGTTACATACATTTGCACAACTTCATGATCCCCTTTTACCCATTTTTAATGGGTACAGGGTATAAAAACTAGACTGTGTGACGCGATGAAACTTAACCAACAAAATGTGCGAACATTTACTAAAAGAACTACTCTTAAAGAATTTTGCATTCAGGGTTCTTTAAAAGAGTTTCAGCTAGTTTAAAATATCTGTTTAATAATGGTGTTTAATTAATTAAAGTGGTTTCTTTTACACTTGCTTTTCATGTGAAGCACTGGCTCCGAAATCTGTAGCAATACATTTAGCACATCCACTTTGTTCAGCACATAGGCACTTGGGCGGGTTTGCCTGACTAGAATTGTGAGCAGCCCTCAGTGGGGTGATGGAAATGTGTGAATTGAGACTGCCGTCGGCGGTCTAATTTTATTTTGCAAAATGAATTAAGAAGGCAATCACAAAATGAAATTAGACCGCGCGGTGTAATTTTAAAGCGCGCGATTTTTTAGTATACAATTTTCGTCTGCGGAGATAAAATTGAATCAATTTTTTAAATTAAGTAATGAAAATTTGCACAATGCAAATCACTAAACTGATAAACACACTCAAAAGCTATCACTTAACTAATTTAAAACGGTACTTTTGCACATCTGTACAAAAACTCCGCGCATCAAATTTCTTTTTGAAAAATGAATTGAGACCGCGCGGTCTAATTCATTTTGTGATGGCGGTCTTAATTCATTTTGCAAAATGAATTAAGGCCGCGCGGTCTCATTTCATTCTGAGATGGCGGTCTAAATTAATTTCCCGCCATTCAAGAAGCACCGCGGTCTTAATTCACGCGGTCTCTGTGTGCACAATTACGTTTGACACTCAGCAGGTTTGAGAAAAAAATTATATAAATAAACGAGAAAGGCAAAGCTAACTTCGTCTGTACCGAAGTTTTTATACACTTGAAATAGCGTGTCACAACGGTTAGCGACTTCGACCAAACTTCGCAAATCAGCTTAAAAACATGGCATATTACCCATGACGGTGTTTGAGAGCGATAATATTGAGAACAAACCAGTTTTTCTCACTAAAGTCCATTTTTCGAACGAACATTTGTATGGGAGCTACAAGAAGTAGTCATCCGATCCGGTCGGTTCCGACATATTAGCAGCGTGCAGTAAAAAGAAGACTCTGTGCAAAGTTTCAGCTCGATAGCTCCAAAACTGAGGGACTAGTTCACGTAGAAACAGACAGACGGACGGACAAAGCTTAATCGACGTCATGCTGATCAAGAATATATATACTTTATGTGGTCGGAGATGATTCCTTCTATGCGTTGCAAACTTCTGGGCAAAATTATAATACACTTTTCAAGTGTATAAAAATGCCAACTAAAAGTGAAGTTGAAGTGATTGAAGGTACTTATTTTGTATTTTACTTTATGGACGATGTCACTTGCATATATTTTTGCCGTCGAAGAGATATCTCAAAATAGGGGCACACTATTTGGTCACAAGTGCCCGACTTTTCGTAATCAGGGTCTGGGTCGAGCAAGCTGTGCACAATTTGTTCAGAGTAAATTGTAGTTGAAAATGCTTACACTTTTCCCCAAGTGCCTTTGTGCTCAACAAAGTGAACACCCTAATTGTTTATTACTGTCTAAGTGCCTCGATAAACTTTCTTCTATTATGAGTTTAGTATTTGAGACTAGAAATGGCCAACTTTGTTAACTTCTGACCAAAACAAAAATTTGGAAAGCAGCACATTGCAAAATGCTGAAGCTCAAAAAATACATTCTCAATTTTTGAGTTTTAAAAATTCATCTTTAAATGACTCAACGTCTGATTTTAAAGAAGAGAAGTTTATGAAAGCAATGGAAATCAATAAACAATTATTAAATATTAAATCTGTAAATGATATTATCGATTACTGCAAAAATTGTCAAAGAGAACATACATCGACAAATGTTTTTAAATTTTGGAAAGGTCAAAAAAAACGAGGACTTAAAAAATATTGCCCTGATAATACTTGCTGTTCCAGCAACTTGTGTCAGAACTAGTATAGGTGAGCAATAGGAGATACTATTAATGCTTATTAACATAAACAAAGCAGTTCTTATTGAAATATAGAATATTATTTAAACAAATAAATATTTATAAATTGAAACCATACATATATGTTTAAACGAACCTTAGACTTTACGACGGGTTCGAACCCCCGAACCGAACATTCTGCAAAATTTTAGAGGTTTGCAGCCCTGCAAATAACATAGTAGTCTTTACCCTTTTTTAAATTCGAATTGTTTTAAAATAATGTCAATGCCAACTATTTATAAATAAATCAAATATATAATAAACGGCGACACTGCGTATGACTTATTCACAAAAACTTTAGAGCCTATACGCAACACCATGACCTTAAATTTTATTCTCAGGATGTCCAATCTAATGTACGTGTATTAATTTTATTATATGTTTCATTTTATTTAAGAGTTGAGAATGCAAAAGGGAAAATAAACACGAACAGAGAAATAAAGTTGAAGGAGGATAATACAAACAAACGAGATTCCCGAGCTGAGCGTCCCCTGCCCAAGTATCAACCGAATCAGGCTGGACCGGTAAGTTATAAATACACATACTACACTCTTAAAGTGCCAATAGCAGACTAAATATTACCAAAATAATTAAGTTAGTAACTGAATTCTTTATGCACATGACTAATAACGAGAAGGCCAAGCTAATTTCGAATCTGAAATCACAGAAAAATAATCGTTCTGAACAATGAATTGGCTGCTGCTGTCGCATTTGTATTTCGCGAAAGCAGAAGAAAGAGTTCATATTGAAAAGTTCAAAAAAGTCAAAGCTGTGAAAAGTAAAAATTTTGTGACTTTTGCTACTTGAACGAAAGCAATTTAAATATTTAAAAAAAGTTCAGGCTCAGTTGCCCCCACCTTTTCGGAAAGCTGGCTGCGCCCTTGTAGCTCACGGAAATTCGTGCAAGGTTCTAAAGGCTCTACTGGTTGTTGCGGAGGAGGAGGAAAGCTTGATGTGCCGCCCCTTCAAGACGAAGCAACCCCGCGCACGCTCCCTGTTGTTCTTTGCGGTGACAGTACAACAATACAGAATGGACAAATTCAATAAACAATAAACGAGCTGGCACCAGTTGGTCACACCAAGCTTGGCAATGTCTGACCGCACCTGGTCATCCCATCTTAGTCGAGGTCTCCCCTGCTTGCCTCTCCCTCCATAGTCAGCCGCCTTCGAATAATATGCTTTCCTTACAGGAGCCTCTTCGGCCATCCTGGTGACATGTCATAACCAGCGCAGCCACTGTTGCTTTATGCGCTTGACCAGACAGGTGTCCCCATAGAGCTCATACAGTTCGTCATTATTTCGAATGCGGAAATCATCGCCAACTTTTAAAGGTCCATAAATCCTTCGAAGAATCTTTCGTTCAAACACGCCAATCGCCGCTTCATCCGCTGCTGCCATTGTCCATGCTTCTGCGCCGTATTGCAGGACTGGGATGATAAGCGACTTGTATTGGGCTAATTTTGTTCTTCGCTTGAGGTCTCTGCTCTTGAGCTCCCTACTTAGTCCGTAGAAGCATCGGTTTGCAAGAGTGATCCTTCGTCGGATTTCAAGACTGATGTTGTCTCTGGTTATCGTCGTTCCGAGGTAAACAAAATCCTCTACAACTTTAAAGTTGTATTCTCCCATTGTAACAGATTGTCCAAGACGCAAGGACTTATTGTCCACGGATACTAGGTCTTGTCCTCATTTACCGCTAAACCCATTAGTTCAGACTGCCTCTCAATCTCTGAAAACGCCCTGCTTACCGCCAGTTCGTTTTGGCCAATAGTGCCAATATCATCGGCATATGCGAGTAGCATTTAATTTTTATAAAGAAATGAGCCCGCTCTGTTGTCATGTGAGCACCGGCGCAGTATATATTCCATCAGTAGATTGAAGAAGTCACACGATAAGGTATCGCCCTGCCTAAAACCTCTTTTGGTATCAAATGGTTCGGAAAGTTCTTTCCCATTTTCAATTGTCCTTATTCGTCCATCTCTACTCTTAGCCCATTGCCATTTTATTATCATTAACATTTTCAGACCCTTCTTTGCGCTGCCATGGATGAACTAATTGCTAGCGTAACTCTTAATAAAAAATCAGCGTTATGTTATTTGGCAGATGGCAGTATGCCTTAATGGTAAATATATGGTTCGACAAAGGAAATAGATTTGGCCATCGGATATTCGAGTTTGATGTGCACATTCCCGCCGGGGCCGGGCTTACAACAAACATTAAATGGCCAACAAAGTCATAAGAAAAATTCGAGGGGGATCCCAGGAGCAATTGGTGCTAGTTACGACGGTCATATGTATTTAATAGTCAGTTTTGAATTATATTAAGCTGTTTGTTGTCAAAAATTCAAACCTTCCGCCAACAAAACTATATCGATAACTTTGTTGCTTAAATATTCTATCAAACTCGTTCACCAGCAGCCAAACACTTTTTTGTTGATAAATGATTTATAATAAATGAAAGCTTAAAAGCTTCCTTGGGATTTTATTGAAGAGTGCTTGAAAATCAACATATAGCAACAATGCTCTACCTTGGCTTCTTTGACTGCGGAACACCGTACACGAAACCTTCAAAACTGTACATTTTCGAACTCATAGGTTAAGTGTTTCTTGGTTTTTTGAATTTCTGCCGGTCATTCATTCATTCACTCATTCTGTCCCAATGTGCTTTAAGGCATTTTTACTAAATTTTTTGTCGATTGAATTGACTCCGGGTAAAAATGAATAAGGTGCTCGGATGTCATTCTTTTTTCTATATCATATGGTAAAATTATTAACCTAACTTCAATTAAATTAATAAATTAATTAAATTTTTTTGTTTCAGGTTTTGCAATCTTCCAACAAATATTCTGGACTTGACGATGAGGGATCTGAATAATTAATATTTGAATGTTTCTAATAAACAATTTAATGAAAATAATAAAGAAAACCCATTATACAAATAAGTAACAGTTAGCTTTGTTATTTAGTTCATTGGAATAAAATCAAATAAAGGTAAGTGTAAGGTCGTCAGCATATGGCTCGCATCGTCATCGTATCGATTTGACCTACTGTAGTGAGCCTACACACATATTACAAACATATATGCATATTAGGGTGTCCCAAAAAAAAATTTTTTTTGCGCACCGGCATTTTCTGAAAGCTTATGTAGTAAAGTATTTTTGAGATTTTTTTTTCAGATTTTTCGAAAGACGTTTAGAGGTCGCACAAATCGAGTTTCCCCCAAAAATGGGGTTTTCCGTATTGATTTAGATTTTTACTTATAACATGGTAAATAACCACTATTTTCTTAGTTTTAAAATCAACATTTTAAAGAAAAATGTCAAAACTTTACTTTTATGAGCATAAACCATGAATTTTGGCTTTGCATTTGCTTGTTTAGGTACCTTAAATTTAATTTATTCGTAAATTTTTCATAAATTTTGTAAAAAACGCATTATAACTTTTAAAATTTCTATGAAAATTGAAAAAACTAATGATGCAGTTTAAAAGATGGTTAAATTTTTAAAAAACTGATACTAAGAAATACATATTTGCTCTTACCGTTCCAGAGTTATACTCTCTTAAAGCATTGTACCCATTTCATGAAATTAATAATATTAAAAGATTTTTGCCAGTTTTGTATCAGATTTGCTTTAAACTTTGAATTGTGATGTTTTTCGCGTTTACTGATTTTTTTCCCATCTTAGTTGGTTAGTCCAATATTCCTGCTATTTTTTTCTTTTGCGGAGAATTCATGCAACACAGTACAAACACTAAAAAAACCCCGGCATAAGACCCTTTAATTATGACAAAAGGGACCTCTGTACTCATAACCCCATACCCAGTTTTTCAAATGAAGCTTCGGTTCGCGTTTTACGGGTACTTTTGTACTTGCAACACACAACGACAACAATTTAACTTAGATTTAAATGGTTTAAGATAAAATTCTCTAAGACTCAGCAAATGTGGACAGGGTCATTGGAAACGCAAAATAAAAAATTCACTTCAATCGTGCAATAGATTATGGTACCTCCCGAAGAAGGTAAACATTAATTTTTGAATATACAACGAAAATAACTTTAAACTTATAACTTTAAAAGCGCACGGTAGATTTTCATTAAAATCGTTTTTTTGTGATAATATAATATAATGGGCTATTGCATAACCAAAAGAAATTTTACTCGACAGCCAAAAAACCGCGAGTTTAAGTACCATTCTTAGACTCACCCACAAATCAATTTATATCCATAAACCAGTTCTAATAATATACAGATCCGCGTTTTCAGTTTTGCCAACAAAGACTTGGTTCGCGACTTATAGTCAATTTTATACTAGCAATAGCCTTAGAACAACATTGTGCATTTAGGGTAAAACAAGCATCACCAAAATTAAGATATAAATTTTATTAGTAAAGTGCTTTATAAGGAGCAGAAAAACAGATCATATCATTAAAATACTTTAGTTCATGGCATCTTGGCGTACCACGATTTGTTCATCAAAGACAATTTTGATTAAAATTTTACTTTTTCTTGGTGGCCACGACGAATTTTATTCATACGATTTATGGTATAATTTTTCCGTAGCTTGTAATACCCAAATGGTAAATATTGTTCAAACGAAATTTTGCTAATACAAAATATGCTATGAAACGCGAAGCAAAGCATCCGTGGTGAATATAAAAACACAGTTCGAAATCATAATTCAATGTTTAAAGCAAATCCGGTGCAAAACTGGCATCTTTTAATCAAGGCTGCAAACCGGTCCTGAACCGAACCCCTAAGAACCGGTTCGGTTCGGGTTTTTTGGGTCCGACGAACCGGACCATGAACCGAACCCCTAATATTTTTAAATCCTCGAACCTGAACCCGGACCGGACCGCTTTTTCAAAAAATTAGGTTCGGTTCAACATGTAGTTCTTCCAAGGACACTTACAGGGAAATATAGAAATTGCTTGTAATCTCGTTCTCCAATCCTGCGACATTTCTCTAGGTCAGATTTCTACTATCAACGTCAATAATGAAGCGAATATGGATCGAGCAGAAAAACTTTTGAATGACAACTGCAGAGCAGAACAGGAATGCAACTGATACTCATGTGCATCAAACGCATTTCTTGATTTAGACTATGACCAAGTTACCTCAATAGATTTCCTAGGGACTCTGTAATAACAGTTTGTTGTTCTGCAAAAACTCTATATTTAGTAAATAACGAATTGTTTTAGAGAATTTTAGTATGACATTAGTATACTACTCTATAGAATCTACTATATAAAATGTTTTGCATATAGAAAAATTAAAAAAAAATATTGCTCGACTGAGTGACGCGAAGATGAGCGAATGTTTACTAACACTTAAAGATATATGTATTCAGATTTCTTTTAAGAAGCTCCACCTAAAATCGTTTGAATTAAAAACTTCAGGATTCAAAATTACTACTACTGTACTAAGTGATTTTAATTCCTCTGGCTTTTCTTTTCGATAAACGTTCCTTTATTATAAGCTCAGTGCCCATATTGGCTAAAGTGCTCTTAGCCCCGAGCTTTTCAACTTTGTTAACTTTTTCTGAAGCTCCAAAAATTATTTCTTAAAGAGATTCTTAATTCACTTTTAAATAAATCAACTTTTGATTGCAAAGAAGAGAAATTTATAAAAACCAAAGAAAGCAATGAACAAATATCAAATATAAAATCTGTAAATGATGTTATAGATTCCTTCGACAATTGTCCAAGAGAACACACATCGACAAATGTTTTAAAATTTTGTTAAGGTCATCAAACGAGGACCTAATAAAATTGACTTAACTAAAATTGCTGTTCAAGCAACTCAGGTATCAGGTTGAACGGGCCTTTTCAAAACTTAAGTCTGATTTTTCTGATCTAAGAGGTAGTAAAGGAAGGTAAACACCTCCTAGAAGATATAATGCTTATTAAAAGTTGTAAAAGTTGATTGAATTTGATAACTTCAAACTTGGTGGAATAGCATTATTGAAGTATAGAATATTTTTTGAACAAATTAGTATTTATAAATGGAAACTATTCTGTTCAAGTTTTTGTTCAAGTGAACCGAGGTTCGAACCAAAACCTTGGGTTCAGAAGTTCCAAGAACCGGTCCGCGAACCGAACCTTAAGTTTTACAACGGGTTCGAACCCCCGGACCGAACCTTCTGCAAAATTTTAGGGGTTTGCAGCCTTGCTTTTAATATTATTAATTTCATGAAATGGGTACATAGCTTTAAAAGAGTATAACTGTGGAACGGTAAGAGCAAATTTGAATTTCCTAGTTTCGGTTTTTTAAAAATTTCACCAACTTTTAAACTGCATCATTAGTTTTTTCAATTTTCATAGAAATTTTAAAAGTTATAATGCGTTTTTTACAAAATTTATGAAAAATTTACGAATAAATTAAATTTAAGGTACCTAAACAAGCAAATGCAAAGCCGAAATTCCCGGTTTATGCTCATAAAAGTAAAATTTTGACATTTTTCTTTTAAATGTTGATTTTAAAACTAAGAAAATTGTGGTTATTTACCATGTCATAAGTAAGAATCGAAATCAATACGGAAAACCCCATTTTTGGGGGAAACTCGATTTGTGCGACCTCTAAACATCTTTCGAAAAATCTGAAAAAAAATCTCAAAAATACTTTACTCCATAAGCTTTCAGAAAATGCCGGTGCACCCGTGAAAATATAAAAAAATTTTTTTGGGACACCCTAATGTACTTACAGTGCCCCTCAACTGAATAGGTTTGACTTTTTTTAGGGTTGAAAAGTTGTCTCTTTAACAAGCACTCCGATTTGAGCGAAATAATTTTTTGTAGAAAGAAATCCGTCATTTGTAAAATAGCAAAGTTTCTGTTCTGTTAGTTTTGTTTTTATATAATTTGTATTATTTTTTCAAAAACATAACAAAAAATCTCAATTTTTTTTGGCTCAACTAAATAGACTTCGACCGATTTTCTTGGCTATTTCATAGTGTTTTAAACCAGAATAAATATAGAATTTTTTTGACCTTTTTCAAAATCGGTTAAGGTTTGCCGCGGCCCATCTTACAAAAAACTAATAGTAGTTGCTTTAAACTTTGGAATTCAAAAGAATTCAACTCTTTTCATTCACGCAGTCAATTAAAAAGTGAAGTCAAAAGTGTCAAACCTATTCAAATGAGCCAAAAATGCAGCACACATTTAGCGAATTTCTCGACGAAAGCAAAATTCTGAATTACCGTTGCATTTGTCCTGTTACTTTTTTCTTGCATATTATGAGTGTAAAGGCATTTTGCGACATAAAAAAAGATACATTCGTTTTCGTGGAGCGCCTTTTTTGCGGCAACAACAACAAACTTTCGCGGTGAGATTTTGATTGAAACACATTTTCTTTCTTTTTCTACGGCGACTGAACCAGCTGATCACGCATATTGCACGACTAGTGTTGCAAAACGCAAAATAAGGAACTTTAACCCAGAAAAGCCCACGACACCACAACGGGTGGCGCCATCTAGTGAAAGAGGTGTACTTGCGAAAACGGTTACATTTAAAATTTTTGAAATTGAATACTTGCCTTGCAATAGATCTCCTCTACATAACGTTAACCAAGACTTAAGCCATGTTCATGGGGGGTCAGCTGCCCAAGGAATAAGCACTCCCGGCAACAAGCGGTCTAGAAACAACAGCTCTCCGGACGTCAGAGATGTCAATCAGGGAAATATTCCGATGGGGGACCTAAGGACGATTCTAGAAGCAATGTTCGACAATAAACTGAAGGACGTGGCAACAAAATCGGATATAAGCGTTATTGCCAGTAAAATAGATGCGATTCAGGCCAATGTCTCAGACCTGGCATCGAAAGTAGAGGAGTTAACGGTGGAGAATCAGCAACTCCAAGAAGAGGTGAAAGAATTAAAGGCGGACAGAATATCCGATAATAAAAGAATTTCAGCCCTCGAAGACTGCACAAAGCGCAAAAATCTGATAATTAAAGGGCTCACTGTGCAAAGATCCCCGATTTTTGCGGTTTTTGACTTATGTAAGCAGAAATTGAAAATAGCAGAAAGGATCGCGATTGACGCTGCAAAAAAAATCTCAGAAAGCGGAGGAAAAATGGTTGTTTTAGTGGAACTTTCGTCGGTGAAAGCTGCGCAACAAATCCTGAGGAGCACTAAATTTCTTGCTGGAAGCCAAATCTCCGTTGAAAGGGATCTAAATGGTGAACACAAGCGGGTTCTTTTAAAGTTAAGAAGAGATCTTCTTGCCCAAGACCAGAGAAAAAAAGTTTCTGTACGAAACGATCGGATGATTATCGACGGTAGCTGGTTTTACTGGAACAACGCATTAGAACTAATGTGTAACAACGAAATTGCAACTACAAAACTAAAGCAAATTTATGGAGAATCGTTTTGATCGAGAGCGTACCAAAAAACTAAGATTTCGTAACACCTCATCCTTAGTTATAAGTCAATCACAACATTGTTGTTGATTCGCGATGCGTGCCAGAGGCTTTTACCAAAAAAATAGCACCGACTTCGAGCTCCCCCACAGTCCACTGTCCAACACAAAGGCTTAATTTGTGGGTTAATTCAAATGTGTGCTGACGAAGAGCTGAAATCTTTATTTTCATGTTTTAGTTCTCTATATTACATAATTGGCTGTTTTTGTCTTACATTTGTGTTTTCCTCGCCTCTGTTGTTTATGCACATGTACACCGCTTGCCAGAAAATTCTTTACTAAAGCTAGGCATAGCAACGGATTAGAAGCTAGCCGTTGCATATGCATGCAAAAGAAACTACAAAACTACAAAGCATACATAACGGTTGATCTTCGAAAATAGACAGGGGCGTAGTAACACGGGTCAAGGGATTTAACATTCAGGCGAGGGGCTGCTATAAGAGTTAGCGACGCAACATTCCTCCCCCCCCCGGTAATTCACCAGTGCTCCTGCGTGGTGGGTTACCTTCTATAAAATCCAATTTGGCCAGCTTCACTGCTGGGCGTGTGACAAGCCCTTCAGCTGTGCGCACAACAGCACTGCGCACATGGCCATCCTTTCCTCGGTGAACATCTATAACTCTGCCTTTGGGCCAGGAATTGCGCTTGGCGTTCTTGTCCACGATGATCACCAGATCATTTACATCTATCGGTTTTGGCGGCGGCTGAAACCATTTAGTTCGCCTTGTAACTGTGGGAAGATACTCCCGAATCCACCTCTTCCAAAAGCGGTCAGCTAGTTGGCTGGCGACCCGATACTGTTTCGCCAATCGAGCTCCAGATTGATCCAATGAGCCGCTTTCACGCAATCCACATATGCGGCGCGCCAGGTGGGTTGAAGCTGAAACCCAGAGTTGGGTATTGCTGTTCCACGGCTGATGTGGATAGTCGCTCCGTATGATCCTGCAATACTCGGTTGGCGCCTCTAAAGTTGGTGCCATTGTCTGAGACCATTCGAAGTGGCACTTCTCTTCGTGCTTCAAACGCCTGCATTATGCAGAGGAAGGAGTCCGTAGAGTGCGTAACAGCAATCTCCAAATGTACAGCTCGTTTCGTGAGGAATGTGAATTACACACCCCACCTCTTCTCATGTCGTCGGCACACTACTATGTTAATGGGGCCGAAGTAGTCCACACCGGTAAATGTGAACGATGGTGTGTATGGTGACAGCCCTTCTTTTGGTAAATTCTGGTGGCATGGGTTGAGCGATTCGTATGCGACACTTAGGACCATTCTTCGCAACTTCTCTCACCAAAGCGCGTAGACCTTGAATTCAATAGCACTGCCGCATCTCGTTGACGAGGATCTCATTGTGCAAATGATAATACCTTCTGTGATAAAACTCAGTTATCAGATACGTCACTCGGTGATTTCAGGGCAGTATTATGGGTCGCTTCGTATCCACATATATGCCGTCGATTGCATCTATACGGCCTTTGATACGGAGCACACCCAAGTCGTCTAGGTAGGGGGAGCACTTATACAGCAGGCTTTTGCGATTTGTAACACCGCGTCCGGCTCTCAAAAGGCTGATCTCGTCATACCACTCCTCCTCCTGGCAAACGCGAATAAAAACAGCATCTGCCACAGCATCTCGTTCAGGATTTAAAAAACTGCGCAGCGGTCCTTCAATAGGCTTCTCGACTACAAGACGCAAGAAGTCCAATACTCGCCGTTGACAGGACTGCAGCCTCTCCAGTTTACTAAATCGTTCGGGATCGGGTGATATGACGGATAAAGGTGACACATGCACAGGCTTCTCCTCATGATGAAGAACTTCAGCGTCATTTTTCTCGGTGGTTTTGTCGATATTTGGCCATTGACGTCTCATCCAGATACAAGAATTCCAACTCAAATGACCTGCAATATCCGGTATTTTTACCCATTTGGTGCCATCATCCGCCACATCTTGCGCGGTTGGCACCCATCTCCAGTTTGTGACTTCAGAGCCCTCAAGAATTTCCCCAATGCGCAGAGCCACGAATTGGTTAAACTTTCGGGCATCTGATCTGATCCAGTAGAGTACGTTCCTCGAATCAGTCCAAAATGTGCGCTGGTCAATGCGCACTGAAAGCTCTGCTTCAATACACATAGCCAGCCTTAGACCCAAGACTGCGGCCATAAGCTCCATTCGGGGAATAGATACGGGCTTGAGGGGCGCCACTCTGGTTTTTGAGGCCACCAGCGAGCATCGCACTTCGCCATTTAGCTCGGCACGCAGAAAGACAACAGCTGCGTATGCGTCCATGCTGGCATCCACAAATGTATGTAGCTGCAACCCTTGCGCAGCAGATACCAGAGGAAAGCATCTTGGGAGTCTTTGGCAACAACTCCAACCAGAGTCTCCAATCTGACTCATCATCCTCCTTGATTGGTTCATCCCACGCCACTCCAGAGCGCCAAATATTTTGTAGAATTATTTTGGCGCGAATGTTGAAGAATCCAAGGAAACCGAGTGGGTCAAAAATCGACGTCACCACACTCAGCACTTTCCCCTTTGTAGGCCTAGTTGCAGAGGCCTTCTCGATTAGCTCAGGTTTGACGTCATACGTAAGCACGTCTTTACTAGGCAACCACCACATGCCTAGTACTTTCTCTTGAGCCTCATCTGATAAGGCAATGCGCCTGGGAGGGGCATTTGGCTCGTCTTCAAGGGCTCGCAATACACGCATAGAGTTGGATGTCCAGCTGCGCATGTCAAACCCACCATCGGCGTGGATTCTCCTCACTGCAGTTGCCAGCATGATTATCTGCAAATGGCTCCCACGGCCCGTGGATTCTGTTCGCTAAACCGCTCCGCAATGCGATTTTTTATATAGTTGGCCAATGCAGGAGAACAGGACGCTCCGAAAGTCATGACCATCATGACGTACGTCATGATGGTCAAGAATATACATATATACTTTATGTGGTCGGAGATGATGCCTTCTAAGCGTCGCAAATCTCTAGATCTTACCGTCTTGGCTAGCTTTAGTCATCCTCAGGGCTGGATTTTTCCCTATGCCCGCAGACCGCACAATCCCGACAAAATGACATCTCCAATGATACCCAAAACATTCGCCTCGCACTACTGCAAATATATATAAAGCGGGAAAACACACAAAGCTGAGGTTTGGCTGTTGTACCTCGACGCGCCCGCCCTTCCTGTGGCCATCTCGTCATCTTTATGGTGATGGACCACCCATCCTGGACATTTACGCCTGGCTAATCCATGGCCATCATCGGATCCACTCCCCCCCTATGAAAGAATTTAAGCCTTCATGTTTAACTCACTTAACTTTAATTTACAAATATTTTTTTTGATGGGAGATTATACATACTTAAACCTAATTTCTTTTCGTACTAATAATACTACGTGGAGATTCCCCTATAAACACGGGTGTATATATATATATATAAATGTATATTGACCCCCCCTGGCCTTTTTTCAGCCTCTTGGCTGCAACGGGCGAGCTAGGATGGCTCGGCACAAACGCGGATTAAGTGGCTTGAACTGCCAGCGCATATATTGAGGGCTAGGATTCCTGTCGTACATTCGATGCCCTTTTCGACCTCTCAATAATTTTTATTTTAATTTCGCCTGCCTACCCTGTTGGAGCTCCAAAAATGGTAACGACGATATTTTTTTACATTGACTTTTCTTGGGTAAGTATATACGATGGGTTCCTTGCCTCAACTATGGCCTTTCTTTTAATATCTGTATCGTTTGTTCTCCTTGCACTCATCTGAGCTCGCGACACAACCCTCCCCAAGGAGTAATTTAAACCACCCACACAATCTTAAAGGACTAAATAATTAAGCAAATACGAAAGATAAATAAATAAACAATAATACGTATACATATATATGAATAAATAAATTGGCAGGAAAAAACCCCCGAAGAATGAATCGCCTCGTAGCTGGGAGGCTTGGATATTGCCCCGTGTTGATTTGCGGTGGGCTTTGACCACCACGTGCCGCTAAGCTGCCCGGTATAAAAAACCTCCGTATCGCCTCCCCTGGGACGCTCGATGGCCTCTGGCCACGAAATCGCTCTTTTTTTTCTTTCCTTCAAGGAAGGCAGCGAGAGCCTCAGGTGCTACCCGAACAGATGGGGGTTTCGGGAGCTACCTGGCCTCTGGGAACGGACTCACTTGATTTTGTCCCGTACGGCCTCTGGGGTGGGTATCCTGAGAGACGTCTAGCAATAGGCGGCGGCGGGGCCTTTCAACTGTCGTCAAATTCTTTTCCCTGCCTCCTTTGTCTGGCCGGCCTTCAGATTGGGATTTCTGGAATGCGCTAAATTCACTACCGGTCTTTACTTTTTATTTGATCACTGCCTTACTTTACTCCACAATCAAATTGCACTTTTTAAATTAATCCGAAAACTTTGCGCCAAAATCTATTCCTCCGTTTGGATGTCCGTTAAACAAAAAAAAAGGAGAGCTCGTTATTACTGACTTTCAACCGCCGCCGCTGGCTTCGACTGTTTCTCCTCACACCCTTTCCACCCCCTTTTATGCCCTCGCCTGGTCCCCGTTGTGCCATTTCGTCTCGTCCCAAGGTTAACGCCCGCTTCGAAGGCCATGGCCTAGTTTCCCTTGGGGAGTAGGTGCGAAAGAGACTGCACCTGTTGCCTCTATACAAACTCTGATTTCCCCCCTTACGATCATCATTCTTCCCAGTTCCCAAATCATACGCCAGGGGCGCTTTCTCCCCCTTCTAATCTTAATGTAGCTGCCAACTTGCTCCCATTTAGCCTTTTTAAAGACTGGCGCCCCGCTCCTTGCCTATCGATAAACAAAAAATGCAACACCACGCAAAAATTCACCTGATGCGGCCGCCAAGTCAAAACGAGGAGAATATTTGCACGCATTTTTGGGTAAGTTGTTTATATGGTTGTATTTATGTTTTGATATGTCTTCCTGTAGCCGGCGTACCCCTTGCAATCTGCCGACCGTCCGCTATCCTCACGCCCAACGTAGGCCCCCACCCACGTCCTCGCAGCCTCAACTCTCCGGCCCAGCGACATGTACATGTGTGTGTGTATGAGTGTAATTGGTAAGTATGTGTATATCTCCTCTGTTTTCAGCCCTCTACCTCGATTCAAATCCTCAGATCCTTGGCGTGGTATATACCAATCCTTTTACCGGCCAGGTCCTCCAACTCGTAGGCATTACCTCCCACCGGCCGCACCACTCTACAGCGCACAAATTTTGGGGCGAACTTGGCGTTGAAATTACGCGCGAAGTTGCTCTGGACGAAACTACGTCTATAAATTTCCTGCCCCGGTGTTGCGTAGAATCTCCGCGCCCGCTTGTTGTACCTTTGGCGGCTTCCCTCATAGGCTTGGTGTAGTTTCTTCTCCATCAATTCTCGGATCAGTTCGCGTTTGTCTCGCGCGTCCATTGCGGCCACCTCATGCTCGTTCATGGATTGTAGTTTGCGTGCCAACTTGTAACACGCTCCATTCAGAAACATGTGATGACCAAAGACCGCAAAGAAAGGCGTCACTCCTGTTGCCTCATGTACCGCGTTGCGTATAGCCACCTCGATCTCGGGTAGATACTCATCCCAATCTCGATGGTCTTCGGCGAGATATGTCCTGATTGCTGCCAGCACGGTACGGTTCACCCGCTCGGCTGCATTACTTTGGGGAGAATATACGGCGGTTTTCACGTGGTTGATCCCGAACGCCTGCACCATTGTCTCGAAGGCCTTTGAGGTGAATTGTCTCCCGTTGTCCGAATGAATGATTTCTGGTACCCCAAACTTATAGAATACTTCCTGGACCAGAAATTCTACCACCCTTCTGACACTAGCCTCGGGCATGGCTTTCAGAAATGTAAATTTTGAGAAGTGGTCTACTACAACAAAGACCCACGCTTGCCGCCTCTTGGACCTAGGGTATTTTCCCAGAAAATCTATATAAATCTTCTGGAACGGTCTTTCGGTGATCACCTCCGCTCCCATCTCCACTTGCATTCGATAATTGGGGGCTTTCGCTTCTTTGCACCGAATGCAGCGACGCACATAGTCCTGCACCTGCAGCGCCATATTTGGCCAATAGTATTGCCTTCTGAGCAAATGGAGCGTCTTGGCCATGCCTCCATGTGCAGCCTTTTCGTCCACATGAGCCTGTTCTATTAATCCCGCTGTAAGGGCACTGGGGATCCAGAGCTTCCATATAGTTCCTTCGATTTGGTCCTCAAGTCTCTGGAATCCGACTCGCTTGTAGACCAGACCTCCCTCCACTCGCATATCAGGCAACAATCCCTTATTGTCTTCGATATCTTTCCTCAGTTGCGCATACTCCTCGGACTCGAACTCGGTGGTCTGGAATCCTAGCACCTCATGTGGATCCAGTTGCACCTCCTCCACATATCGTGACAACGTATCGGCCACCACGTTCTCCGTTCCCTTTCGGTGCTCAATTTGGAAATCGAACCCTTGCAACTGCAACGACCACCTCGCCAATCTGCCGCTCAAATCCTTCAAGGACATTAGCCACTTAAGACTCGCATGGTCTGTGATCACTGTAAAGGGCATGAGCTCTATGAATGGACGAAATTTTTGGATGGCCATTATTGCGGCCAGACATTCCTTCTCGGTTACCGAGTAATTGAGTTGATGTTTGTTCAACTTGGCCGAAAAATAAGCTATTGGTCTTTCGGCTTGCTCCTCATCTCGTTGGAACAAAACCGCCCCCACTCCTGCGTGCGAGGCGTCGCATTGTACATAAAAATGCCTCTTAAAATCCGCGTGGACCAACACCGGTGCCTTTGTTAATGCAGCTTTTAGTTCTTCTATTGATTTCAAAGCTTCCGCGGACAACGTCAACCTTTTTCCCGGACTACTTTTAAGGGCATCTGTTAACGGCACGGCCAACAGAGCGAAATTTTTGATAAATCGTCTGTACCATCCCGCCGTGCCAAGGAAACTTCGCAATTCTCTTACCGAGGAGGGCACGGGGATTCGGAGGATTGCTATTACTCGCTCGGGATCCATGCGTAAAGTACCTCCTCCCACAATAAACCCCAGATACTTAAGTTGTTTAAAACAAAATTGCGATTTTTGGAGACCTATTGTCAAGTTTGCTCTTTTCAGGCACTGCGCAACTTGGCTGAGATGGTGAAGATGCGTTGGAAAATCTGGTGAAATTATGAGCAGATCATCCAGATAAACGAAGACGTTTGATCGCAATTCCGTGGGGATGACTTTATCCATCAGCCTGCACAACCGCTGAGACGCGTTGCACAATCCAAAGGGCATCATAGTGAACTGATACAACGGCCTCCCCGGTACCGTGAAAGCGGTGTATGGCTTACTGGCTTCGTCCATCTCGATTTGCCAATATGCGAATTTGAGGTCCACGCTCGAGATATAATGCGTCTGCTCTATCCGTGAAATGATGCTTTCTATACAAGGCAACGGGTACGCGTCTTTGACCGTTCTTTGGTTAAGCTTTCTGGCATCTAGGCAGAAGCGATTCTTTCCTGGCCGGCGCACCACTGTAGTGCGATTGCTCCATGGACCATCGCTGACCTCGATAACCCCCAGCTCCAACATCATATCCACCTCGGCCCATACTATTTCTTGCATTGCCGGCGAAAGTGGATAATGTCGGTCCTTTACAGGCTCTGCTCCCTCTATCAGCTTTATGGTGTGCTTCTCCATCGAAGTTCTCCCCAACCCCACCTTTTCATAAGCTAAAAACTCTTCCTTTACTTTCTTTAACTCATTTATTTCGCTTTCTTTCAGATCCCAGGGTTCCGGTTGAGATGTCGGCAATTCCTCTTCTATTTCGCCATAGTGTGCCATTTGGGTGGTAAATACCTCGTCTATCGATCGTGTGGCTGGCACGGATTCCGTCATACCAAGGATTGAAGGCGCCAAGGAGAATTCTCGCCAGAAGTCCACTCCTAAATACATATGCTGCTCCAGTCCTGGGCAAACATAAAACATTATGTCTCTATCAATGCCTTTGTACGACACTGGCAGTTTCACCCGACCGATGATAGATCGATCCTCACCGCCAGCAGTCCTTACCACCGATATGTATTTGGCCATGTCTACCTTTAGCTCCTCCAGTAGCTCTCGGCTGTTTCGTCCTAATACGCTGACTGAGGCTCCCGTGTCCAAAAGCCCTCGGACTGTCTTCCCGCTTATGCTGACTTCGGCAAATGGACGATTGTCGGCTTCTTGGCTTCGCCGTACCGCCTCTGCCACTTGCTTCTTTGTAAACCGCCTTTTCCGAAACCTTGCTCGTGTCTTCTTTATCCTCTCGGTGAGTAATCGCATCCCTTCGATCCTCCGGTCGGAAAATATTCGGTTTCTAGCTACCAGATAGGCCCTCATGCGTTCCTCTGCCGGTAAGAATCTTATTTTATTGCCTATATCTATTTTGGACTTATTTGTATTTTCTTTTAGGTGTCCTTGGCCTACTTCGTCGCGGGATCCATTACAGAACGCGCTTCCCCCGCCTTCGTCGCGCTCTTTGCTGCGTTTCCCGAGCAACCTGGGCACGTTGGACTGTATGCGTCGGGTTTTCCACATCGATAACAGAACACTTTTCGGTCCTTCGAGAGGCAATCTCTGAATCCGTGATTCGGATTCCCACAATTCCAGCAACCCGCTCGTGACGGTGGTTTGTAGATTCTGGCCTCTTCCACACCCCTCACAACGTCTTCGGACGCCTGTGATACGATCGCCTCGCTGACGGAAGCCTTTCCACCTGCCGAGAATCTTGGTTGGGATACGTAGGTGTTACGTGCTCTGCGGCCAAAGATCCTCTCCACTTCGTTGCATTCATCGCGCAATTCGTCCACCGTGTAGAAGTCCATGGCATAGATATACCGGGCAATGTTTTCCCGCAATCCTTTTTTGATGATTTTTATTAACTCTCGATTTCGTAAAGGTCTTGCCAATCTGGATGAGAGCTGCCGCATATGGTGTATGTACTCCTCCACTGATTCACCTGGTTGTTGTTCTCGCTGGAGCAACGCATGCATCCGATCGTGTTCACTCAGGTGATCCCTGAATCGATCCCTCAGCGCTTGTCGCAGCTCCTCCCAATTTCTTACCCTGGACTGTCGCACGTAGATCCAGTACCATTCCCGCGCACGGCCGATAAGTAGTACATGAAAGCTCCTTAGAATCTCCTGCCACGGACAATTGTATTGTATTTGCAGAAACTCCAGTCGGAAAATGAAGTCCTCGACTGAGTTTTTTTCGGAGTCCCCATCAAACGTCACGTTCCAGCGCTCAATTTTCGTAAAGGAGCTATTCTGGAACTCATTCATATTGGCATATCTTTGTTCAGTGTTATACTGTCCACTCCTTTGTCTCTCCCTGTACCTGACCGGGGCGTCTCGGTTTCTCCAGTTCCACCCCCTCGGGTCGCTGTTAGCTGGAGGCGGACTGGGCGACTCCTCACAACGGTACTCTGGACTCGGTAGTGCTGCTCTCACTGATACAGCCGGTGGTCTGTTCCCCTGTGAGTGAATCTTTGGCACTGCCCCTTGGTTCGGCTCGGACCTCTGATTGTTCGGCCACTGCAGCCTACGTGGGTTCCCTATCTGTTGCCTTGGAGCGTTATACGCGTCGGGCGTCCGCTCATATTTTCGATTTGCATCACTTGGCTGAGCGAGACCTGGATTAACAATTTCCCGGAGGGACTGTAACAGCTCCTTGAAACCATCTCGAATTTCGCCCTTTATGCTGTTGCTTATGCCCATTTCCAGTGACTGTTTGTGTGTTTGCTGAGCTTGGGCGATGGCGGCTTTGACTGCCTCCTCTTCTTCCTGAGTCAGATTTTGAGCTGGGAATTCTGGCCCCTGCTGCAGATTTCCGACCTGTTGTCGCAGTTCGTTTGCTTGGCTTTGGAGCTGCTCCGCCCAGCGCTTCTGTTCCTCGGCTAGTCGTTGCTCTTCGTCCGCCTGCAACTTTTCGGCTAAACGCCGTTGTTGCCAAGTCTGCAAGGGCGTTCTGCTAAGCCCTCCCGGTCAAACGTGGCAGAGCTGCTCCCTCCTCGGCATCCGTTAGCCACACACTACTCTCCCCGTCTTGAGATATTGGCCCTCTCGATCTAAGCTGGTGCTCGTGATTTGCCTTATCGTCTGTCATCCTACCGAATGTTCTTTCTGACCACGTCTACTACTCTCTTATTCCCGAAAGATTACCCTAAATCGATACTTAACAAATTCTATTATTTTTATTTATAACAATTAATCAATTCTAACAACTCTCTCTTTTTTTCCCAGAAACTTTCTCATACCAAATAAAGGGGGAATGACTCCTTTCCGGCCGGTCCCTGACGTTCACCCAGGGTTTTCTGCGTCATCTTTTTTTTTTTTTTGTGTGTTTCTGCCCCGAAGTGCGATGTGTCGGCTTAGCAAATCTTCGCTTTTGCGGGGATTTCAAGCCGAGACATCCCACGGAGCCATCTTATGCTTCCTTTTTACTTCCCTGATGATGGGGATCTTTAAGATTCTTGGATTGCGTGGTGCTACGCAGTGGACCTCTTCGACACAGGATCCTCTGGGCCACCCACGGCTTTCCATGTTCGTCCATGGCCATTTCCTCCCTCGATTCCTCCATCACAAGGAAGCATATAAAGCTTGTGGTAAGTTTTCAAACTACTCTATCCTCTCATTAAATTTTGTTCTAACCTCCGTGTCCTTCACAGCGTCGAAATCGTCATAGTCCACCAGGAAAATTCTCCAGTCGCCATCTAAATTTCCCACTATCGGGTTTTAAGAGCCTTACTGGATTCCATGACTATCCTGTTGCTTCTCCGGACACGTTAGTCAGATAAGTAAAATACAATTTACTTAAGAACCATGATTCTTTGGCCTTTGCTTCTCCCTCCAGGTCCGAACCTATATCGCGCTATCATCGGCCAGCATTACGCCCCCCATGAGCCCTCGAATGGATTCTGGCCTAAATGGTCTGCTACGTCTTGAGATGTCGTCTTCTCGGTTTTAACTTTATTGTCCGACTGTGTGTGCACCTATGCTCCTACGACAACCCCCCAACCTAGCTGGTACGGTCACCTGGGCATAAAACTGCAACGTTTCATCGATTGGGCGCCATATTTTTACGTGTCTGGTTCACCAAGGGCAAGCCGGCTAGCTTTAGTCATCCTCAGGGCTGGATTTTTCCCTATGCCCGCAGACCGCACAATCCCGACAAAATGACATCTCCAATGATACCCAAAACATCCGCCTCGCACTACTGCAAATATATATAAAGCGGGAAAACACACAAAGCTGAGGTTTGGCTGTTGTACCTCGACGCGCCCGCCCTTCCTGTGGCCATCTCGTCATCTTTATGGTGATGGACCACCCATCCTGGACATTTACGCCTGGCTAATCCATGGCCATCAACGGATCCACTCCCCCCCTATGAAAGAATTTAAGCCTTCATGTTTAACTCACTTAACTTTAATTTACAAATATTTTTTTTGATGGGAGATTATACATACTTAAACCTAATTTCTTTTCGTACTAATAATACTACGTGGAGATTCCCCTATAAACACGGGTGTATATATATATATATAAATGTATATTGACCCCCCTGGCCTTTTTTTCAGCCTCTTGGCTGCAACGGGCGAGCTAGGATGGCTCGGCACAAACGCGGATTAAGGGCCGTTTTCTCATGTTCCTGTTTTTGCTCAAATCGAAATCCACCTAGATTTCGCAACTAGGTGGATTTTGTGCAATCGGTTGTCTCATGTAGATGGATTATGAATTTGGGCATTTGCACTACGGTCACACCGGCAGGTCTGAAAAGGCACTAAAAGTAAGTTGACAGCCCTATTGGACTTGCTAGTTTGTTGATATGTCCCTTGCGCGCCAATTTTAAAAAAAAGAAAGCAAGCATTTCACAGAGGAGGAAAATTTATTGTCGCAAGCACTTGTAACTATGGTTGGAGATTAAGAAAAAGGACTATAGCTAAGTTCACACAGGCAAATAATTGAGACAAATTTTGATGAAAATTTTGGTATATAGGCTAAATTAGGGAACTTTTCAGCCTAATTTGATCAAATTAATTGCATATAAAATCATAGTTTAAGTTTTAAATACAGTAAAATCAATAATCAAGGCAATTTGAATCACATTTTAGCCAAATTAGTTGCCTGTGCGAACTCAGCATAAGCAATGACCTAGAGCAATTAGTATGAGCATCTGTATCTTCAGCAATGTCTGCAGGTGTCTTGTATACCAAAGGCACATACAATATTTTCAATTTTTGGTTTAATTATTAACAATTCAGATTTAACTGTTTTTTGCAGCAGTTGTTTATTTATTTCAAAATTTTTTAAGTGTGACCATATGCGCGCACTCATAAAAATACTTAATATGAATTGTCATGTACATTGTTTTCAAATCAATGAGGATGAAGTACATTGCTACGAAATCCATCTAGATGGTTAGCCTTGAACATGAGCAAACGAAACGCAACAAATCCACCTAGATTTGCAAAAACAGCAACATGAGAAAACGGCCCTAAGTGGCTTGAACTGCCAGCGCATATATTGAGGGCTAGGATTCCTGTCGTACATTCGATGCCCTTTTCGACCTCTCAATAATTTTTATTTTAATTTCGCCTGCCTACCCTGTTGGAGCTCCAAAAATGGTAACGACGATATTTTTATACACTTGAAAAGTGTATTATAATTTTGCCCAGAAGTTTGCAACGCATAGAAGGAATCATCTCCGACCACATAAAGTATATATATTCTTGATCAGCATGACGAGCTGAGTCGATTAAGCTTTGTCCGTCCGTCTGTCCGTCTGTCCGTCTGTCTGTTTCTACGCGAACTAGTCCCTCAGTTTTGGAGCTATCGAGCTGAAACTTTGCACAGAGTCTTCTTTTTACTGCACGCTGCTAATATGTCGGAACCGACGGGATCGGATGACTACTTCTTGTAGCTGCCATACAAATGTTCGTTCGGAAAATGGTTTTTAGTAAGAAAAACTGTTTTGTTCTCAATATTACTGCTCTCAAACACGGTCATGGGTAATATGTAATGTTTTTAAGCTGATCTGCGATGTTTGGTCGAAGTCTCTAACCGTTGAGACAAGCTATTTCAAGTGTATCAAAACTTCGGTACAGACGAAGTTAGCTTTGCCTTTCTCGTTTTACATTGACTTTTCTTGGGTAAGTATATACGATGGGTTCCTTGCCTCAACTATGGCCTTTCTTTTAATATCTGTATCGTTTGTTCTCCTTGCACTCATCTGAGCTCGCGACACAACCCTCCCCAAGGAGTAATTTAAACCACCCACCCAATCTTAAAGGACTAAATAATTAAACAAATACGAAAGATAAATAAATAAACAATAATACGTATACATATATATGAATAAATAAATTGGCAGGAAAAAACCCCCGAAGAATGAATCGCCTCGTAGCTGTGAGGCTTGGATATTGCCCCGTGTTGATTTGCGGTGGGCTTTGACCACCACGTGCCGCTAAGCTGCCCGGTATAAAAACCTCCGTATCGCCTCCCTGGGACGCTCGATGGCCTCTGGCCACGAAATCGCTCTTTTTTTCTTTCCTTCAAGGAAGGCAGCGAGAGCCTCAGGTGCTACCCGAACAGATGGGGGTTTCGGGAGCTACCTGGCCTCTGGGAACGGACTCACTTGATTTTGTCCCGTACGGCCTCTGGGGTGGGTATCCTGAGAGACGTCTAGCAATAGGCGGCGGCGGGGCCTTTCAACTGTCGTCAAATTCTTTTCCCTGCCTCCTTTGTCTGGCCGGCCTTCAGATTGGGATTTCTGGAATGCGCTAAATTCACTACCGGTCTTTACTTTTTATTTGATCACTGCCTTACTTTACTCCACAATCAAATCGCACTTTTTTAATTAATCCGAAAACTTTGCGCCAAAATCTATTCCTCCGTTTGGATGTCCGTTAAACAAAAAAAGGAGAGCTCGTTATTACTGACTTTCAACCGCCGCCGCTGGCTTCGACTGTTTCTCCTCACACCCTTTCCACCCCCTTTTATGCCCTCGCCTGGTCCCCGTTGTGCCATTTCGTCTCGTCCCAAGGTTAACGCCCGCTTCGAAGGCCATGGCCTAGTTTCCCTTGGGGAGTAGGTGCGAAAGAGACTGCACCTGTTGCCTCTATACAAACTCTGATTTCCCCCCTTACGATCATCATTCTTCCCAGTTCCCAAATCATACGCCAGGGGCGCTTTCTCCCCCTTCTAATCTTAATGTAGCTGCCAACTTGCTCCCATTTAGCCTTTTTAAAGACTGGCGCCCCGCTCCTTGCCTATCGATAAACAAAAAATGCAACATATATTCTTTCTGGCGTTTGCCTTTGGCACCGAAGACACTTGAAGACCCTTACAGCCCACAGTTAACATTTAGATTTGGCTTAAATGGGAGAACACATCTGCAGACTCTACAAAATGCACCAGTCAGAGTTAGATACTCTTGTACATGAAATTAAAATTTAAAATTATTTTGATGAAACAATAAGCGAGTTAGGGTCGCATATCACAGTCAAAAATTGATCCATGCTAGCGATTCACCTTTCTCATATTTATTGGCCCAAAAATTGTGAAACATGAAAATTTATATTTATATAAGAATTTAAAAATATTTTTTGATCTGGCGCCAAAGAAAACAGAGCATACTTGTAGGGGGCACCTATGTTAAGGTTGTCAAATATATGTTGGCTTACTAAAAAAAAATACTAGATTGTCGAGGTGAACTTAGAAATGCGCGCATAACTTCGTCAAACGGTATCCGAATTCATTGGGACAACAACCGTTCAACGTAGAATTAAATGGGCTTTTATAATAAATTTTAAGAAAAAATCGCATAGAATAAAATAGTAAAACCAGTGATGGTCAAAGTACAAATTTCTCAAAAAAAAAGAATAATGACAGATCTGTAAGCCGCATTTCTCAGCCATCGGGAAAAATTAGTCAAACCATTGATTAAAATGTATTAGATTCCTCTCGTCGCTACCGGAATTGATAAGGATATGAACAATCGGACGGTCCATTCGAGAGTTATATCTATTTAAGTGAGGTACAAAAGCAAAAAGCGGTTTTTGGACCATAACTTCAGATTTTGGGGGTGTTAGGAGAAAACCAAGTATGAGGAAATGCTATACTCGACTAGCCCAACAATATGTACTGGGTCTCGTGAAAAGTATGTTCAGATTTTTTTTTTTTGTAACACTGTGTAATTATATGAGCCTATAACATTGTGAATTAAACTAAATAGATAAGCATAACATTGTGTATAAAAACTAAAAAGAAACTTATGTTAAAGTAACCCCGAGCAGCCATTATCAACCTGAAGCTGCAAGAAACGAAAAAAGTTTATGGCTTTTTCGTTGATTTTAAAGCAGCCTTTGATAAAGTGCCAAGAAATCTCCTTTGGTATAAATTGCATAAAATGGGAGTCTCTTCAAAATTTGTCAACTTCCTGGAAAGTGTATACGGTCAAACAGAAGCGGCAGTTTGGACGGGAGATCTGCTGGCGAGCTATTTTGAGACTGGAGTCGGTGTAAGACAGGGCTGTTGTTTGCGCTGTATCTGGAAGATCTCCATGATAGTCTAAAATTAGGATTGTTTTTGGGCGGAGTAAATATTCGCCTGCTCCTTTACGCGGATGACATCGTCATCTTAGCCGATAAGGTAGAAGTGATGCAGAAACTGATGGACAACTTCGAAAAATTTTGCGACCAATGGGGAATGGAAGTCATCCTATTAAAATCTGAGGTAATGGTCTTTAGAAAAGGCGGCAGACTGGCAGCAGCGGAAAAATGGACCTTCAAAGAAGACGCCATATAAATTGCCAGGGAATATAAATATCTAGGAGTATGTTTTACGCCTACCCTTTTTTTCAAGGACCATATACTGAGAAGAAACGCAGAGGCTAGAACCAGTATCAACTGCGTATGGAGCCCTCTTTTTGGCAAAACCAAATGTAATCATCAGTGCAAAATGGAAACTGAGGCAAAGGCCTCGACGCTAGCGCTTGCCCCTTTATAATTAATTATAATATTTTTATTTTATAATGTATAATAACTAATTTTAAAAAATAAAAAATGGAAACTTTTTAACGCTGTATGTAGGGCTGTTCAGACCTATGGCGCCCGGTATGGGGATAAAGCTACTTCGAGGTAGTGGATAGTCTGCAGACATATTTCGTGATATGCCCTAGCCTTGGAGACCTGCGTGGATGATGCAGACCTCTGTAACTTGGATTTACACCTTGGATACGTAGGAAAAACAGGATTTTTGTATGAAGAGAGTCGACTCCCCCACTTTCTTACTTCTGAAAAAGTCAGGAAAAACGTTTTCTGGACACAAGATCTGGATAAGGTATGCGCTCCTCTCACTCTTAACTGGAAAGATGGCCTACGCTCCGCTCAAGATTGGAATAGAATGAGACTCAATATAATGACGCATGCGGAACGCATGACTCGGAATCCAGCCAAACAAGAATCTACAGATTCCTCGACCATACAGCTGCCCTTAAGCTACAGCATCTTGCCAACAGTAATATCACATGGGTGATGAAAGCGCGGCTTGACCTTATTACGCTGTCGTCAAATACGTATAATAGATTGATATGCCATGCCCACTTGGCAATACCGGAGAAAATAAGTATCTGACTCACTTTTTAGCAAGATGTCCTTGCCTTAAGGATCACAGATGGGCGTCCCTTGGTAAGACATACCTTACAAAGCAGGAGCTACATGATATCGTTGACGATAAACATAGCGAGAACTGGGAGGGGCTCGTTTACTACTTAAGAAAAGCGTTGGTTTACAGAAAGGAGATTTTAGAAATAATTTAGAATGCGGCAAAATCAAAAATAAAATGGAAAAATTATAAAACGCGGGCGCATTAGTCAAAGCCCCGTACTGCTGAACGGTCTGATATCTTGGGAAGACAGGCGTAGTAAGCGGGTGAGGTTTGAGGCAAAATGTGCCTGGCCGACGGACGGTTAGTGCACCCAAGTCGGTTACTTTAGCATAAGTTTCTTTTTAGTTTTTATACACAATGTCATGCTTATCTATTTAGTTTAATTCACAATGTTATAGGCTCATATAATTATTATTATTAAAATAAACATTATTATTATTTATTATATATTTATTATGATTGTGCTGTAATCGTCCCAAGGTACCTTGGTTAGGGTTTTGTTCGAGAAAATTATGAAAGATAGGTTGAAGATTTATGTTAAATATGTGTATGTATAAGTTTGTCTCAGAAAAATGATGGTTTAAATAATTAGAATGGGGTGAGGTGAAAGTCGGTAAAGCCAGTAAACGAGTCAGGGATATCAGCAAAGACCAAATAAAATCTGGGTGGCTGTTACTATCAGACCTTCTTCCCCGGGTCCAACTATCGGTCACCCCTTTGGCTTACAGCTAACTCAGGAATGAGAACGACTTCTAACAACAAAAAATTAATTTTTTTTCATGTGCCTGTTACGGCTCACACACACAACAGAAAATATTGGCCAAAAATAGCTGGAACTATTTTTAACTTCTGGTAAGTATTCAAACAGTATTTTATGGATTTATATAAAACGAAATCTAATTGTCATCCTTTTCATTACCAGTAACGGCAATGCAACCGTGGTTGTAACTCGCCACTCAGGGACCTGTTTCTGGCAAATTCGGGATCTTCGTGCTGTTAATCTATTATTACCTCTTAACTTAGTTGTGGCGGCTACGGTGAGTCCTGCTCGAGGTCCAACAACTTGCTACGGATAACTTAACTTAAGCACAAACAAATCCTGTTCAGGTGAAATTCTTGAATTTACACATATAAAATTTCGTTTTGATTTTATTTTTTTTTAATTGGGCGCCATTTGTTATGTTCCGACTTTTTTTCGGGGTACGCCTATCGGTCGCCGGCTAGCTTTCGGCCTCCTCAAGGATGAGTTCGACCGTGATAGAGGAACTAGTCGGTGAGTAACAAAAAATTTATAATTTCTCCTGTTTCCACTAGCTGCACTGGCACATGGGTGATGTTATGACTTAAACGTCCCTCCCTTCCATGGATCAACCATTTTATTTGGTCTTTGCTGATCTCCCTGACTCGTTTACTGGCTCTCCGACTTTCACCTCACCCCATTCTAACTATTTAAACCATAATTTTTTTGAGACAAACTTATAGATACACATATTTAAAATTAATCTTCAACCTATCTTTCATAAATTTATCTAACAAAACCCTAACCAAGGTACCCTGGCACGATTACAGCACAATCGTAATAAATATAGATTAAATAATAATTATGTTTATTTTTGTTCTAACTATTTAAACCATCATTTTTTTGAGACAAACTTATAGATACACATATTTAAAATTAATCTTCAACCTATCTTTCATAAATTTATCTAACAAAACCCTAACCAAGGTACCCTGGCACGATTACAGCACAATCGTAATAAATATAGATTAAATAATAATAATGTTTATTTTAATAATAATAATTATATGAGCCTATAACATTGTGAATTAAACTAAATAGATAAGCATAACATTGTGTATAAAAACTAAAAAGAAACTTATGCTAAAGTAACCGACTTGGATACACGTACCGTCCGTCGGCCAGGCACATTTTGCCTCAACCCTCACCCGCTTACTACGCCTGTCTTCCCAAGATATCAGACCGTTTAGCAGTACGGGGCTTTGACTAATGCGCCCGCGTTTTATAATTTTACCATTTTATTTTTGATTTTGCCGCCTTCTAAATTATTTCTAAAATCTCCTTTCTATAAACCAACGCTTTTCTTAAGTAGGAAACGAGCCCCTCCCAGTTCTCGCTATGTTTATCGTCAAGGATATCATGTGGCTCCTGCTTTGTAAGGTATGTCTTACCAAGGGACGCCCATCTGTGATCCTTAAGGCAAGGACATCTTGCTAAAAAGTGAGTCAGATCCTCATTTGCTCCGGTATTGCAAAGTGGGCATGGCACGTTTATCGATCTATTATACGTATTCATCAACCATGTGATATTCCTGTTGGCAAGATGCTGTAGCTTAAGGGCAGCTGTATGGTCGAGGAATCTGTAGATTCTTGTTTGGCTGGATCCTTTCCGAGTCATGCGTTCCGCATGCGTCTTCTGTCTAAGAGCTTCCATTATATTGAGTCTCATTCTATTCCAATCTTGAGCGGAGCGTAGGCCATCTTTCCAGTGAAGAGTGAGAGGAGCGCATACCTTATCCACATCTTGTGCCCAGAAAACGTTTTTCCTGACTATTTCGGAAGTAAGAAAGTGGGGGAGTCGACTCTCTCCATACAAAAACGCTGTTTTTCCTACGTATCCAAGGTGTAAATCCAAGTTAAAGAGGTCTGCATCATCCACGCAGGTCTCCAAGGCTAGGGCATATCCAGGGGTATTCGGTGGCAGCTTCCACAAAAAATGCACATTTTTATCACCCTATAGTTGTCTCTTTCACACCCACGAAAATACATTAAAGGGGATGATGAAGTTTTGCAAATGTATGAAACAACCAGAAGGAATCATCTCCGACCCTATGAAGTACATATATTCCTGATCGGCATCAACAGCCGAGTCGATTTAGCCATGTCCGTCTGTCCGTCCGTCTGTCAGTATGAACGCGTCGATCTCAGAGACTGTTATTGACAGAGCCACCATTTTTGGCATTAATGTAGGTGTATATTGTACTCACATCGAGTTTGTTTTTTTGGAATATTCCCCTTCCTCCATCTTTTAACAGCGAAAAACTGTCTCTTTCTCTGTATAAACGCATTGATCTCACAGACTATAAGAGGTTGAGCGACAAATTTTTTCATCTATGTAGGTGTATATCATTCCAAGATCCAGTTGCTTCATATTTGACGAATCTTCCTCCTTCTCCTTCCAACCGCCAAAAATTGTCAGAGCCACAATTTTTAAGTTTGAACCTAGTGACTTAATATACATAGTGTTAGGCCCTACATCTATCTATTCTGTATACCATAATAATATTCGAGCAAAAACATCGAAGATATGCTAGTGTACCTCCCCATTTACTTAAATAAATTTTAAAATAAAAGGAGTTTAAAGCTATAGGAACCACATTACTTGGTACAGGGTATTTTGCTGTCGGGCCACTCGACCGCAACACTCTTAGTTGTTTTGTATATAGATTACAGATTGATTTTAATAGGCTAGGCTTATATACGGAGATAATGCAATAAATATCGTATAAACTTCAAGAGTTTCAATGTGCTTGATTTATTGTTGCTGGTTACATTGTTAATGCTACAGAATTATAAGACTCTATTTTAATATGAAGGTTAGTAATGAGGTTTGAAAAATATTAAGCACAAATCCCGTACTTATGAGAGAGGCTTTTCAATAGGAACACATAATCGTTTGCCATTCGAGCTGCAAGCCAGCTGGCTCCCAAGCTGAAAAAGTAACAAAAGATATTAGCTAAAAGATATTACAGTGAAAAAAATCTAAGGATATAAGCGGTATTCCTAAAAGTGATTTATATTTCGTAAAAGCAAATCTAAATCAGTTGACGGAATGACGTTTTTGCGCACTGATATGTTTTAAATTTCGTTAACAGCTGGCAGTATGTCCAAACTGCTGATTGACACTTGGCGCAAAAGTGTAATGAGAGGACCAGAGAAAAGGAAAAGACTACGAAAAGCTTTCGTCACTTTATTGATGCTCGTCAGAGCGATTGAGAGAGCAAGTGCATCGTCAAGTTCGTTCAAACAATAAATGCATTTACAGTTACTTAAATATACTTACAGTTATATTGCACAGTGGGTCTTATATTTTATTTATTACTACAATTAGGCCGTCTTGCCGTTGAGGTTCTCCTGATACTCTTTGACATACTTGGAGTTAAAATTTTTGGCACTGAACCTGTGCCGGTTGCGTGTTAAAGGCAGGTACTTCGAGCCACCATCCAAAATAAAAACGCTCCTTTGATTTATATTGATTGATTGACAAGATGTTTAATTCGATTCGTGCTCCACACACGCCAATAGTCCCAAATTCTATATTTTCTTACTTCTGCTCAGCTTCTTATGTGAACTAAATTTATTTAGTAAAGCAAAGACAAGATAAGCAGGCAGAAGGGGCGGTACATTTCCAATAAAGCTCTATTTACACGACCTGATCACTCATCTGAGTTTTCGTCTGATTTCCTGTCAGACCGTCTGAGTAGACATGAAGCTACTCAGATAAGCGATCAGACGAAATAGATCCGGTTCTATTTGGCCTGAGCACTCATCTGAGTGGCATCTTTCAAAATACGGTGTTACCTAATTGAAGTGTGCTGGCGTTGCCATTGTCTGACAATCGATATACATTTCTTATCGAATTTTATCGGTCAAGTTTTTTGTATGTCATATTAATTCCATTTAAAGCTTGGTATGGAGATACTTGCGAAAAGTGTGCGAAATCTCTGCACATTACTTCGTCGATAGCAAGTGCGAAATAAGACGCTCATCTCCAGTTGATTTGTTTTCAAATTTAATTTGGCGGGGAAATTCAAATGAATTAACAGCGAATAGTTGTGGTGGCCTCCAATAATGCAATAGTTGGTACACTCAGAAAAAAATTCGTTCTAAATCCACCAAAATCAAGCCCATTCGTTGACAAAAGTAGAGTAATCCCGCTTTTTCTTGAACCGTGAACAGCGGGTGTCATATTATGAACATTTTGGGCTAACTTTATGAACGGCTTGGGCATGATTTAAGAACATTTTGTGCTCGCAAAATAAACGCTGAAAAAAAATGTTTTCAATAATTTTTGTTTCTCTCTGACTTCCTCTTTTTATACCCTTGCAAAGGGTATTATAATTTTGCCCAGAAGTTTGCAACGCATAGAAATATTCATTTCCGACCCTATAAACTATATATATTCTTGATCAGGGTGACGAGCTGAGTCGATTGAGCTTTGTCCGTCCGTCTGTCTGTCCGTCTGTCTGTCTGTTTCTACGCAAACTAGTCTCTCAGTTTTAAAGCTATCGAGCTGAAACTTTGCACAGAGTCCGACCGGATCGGATGACTATATCTTATAGCTGCCATAGGAACTATCGGTCAAAAAGTGGGTCTTTGTGAGAAAAACTTTTTTGTTTTTAATGTTAACTCTCACTTCAGCGATTATTAATATTATACGCTTTCACATAGATTTGGAAGTTTTTCTCAAAATCGGATGACTATATCTTATAGCTGCCATAGGAACTATCGGTCGAAAAGTGGGTTTTTATGAGAAAAACTTTTTTGTTTTTAATGCTAACGTGTCTCACTTCAGCGATTATTAATATAATGCGCTTTTACAAAGATTTGGAAGTTTTGGTCAAAATCGAATGACTATATTCTATAGCTGTCATAGGAACTATCGGTCGAAAAGTGGGTTTTATTTAGAAAAATAGTTTGTTTTAATGCTGACTCTGATGTATTAAAACATTTGCAAGGGTATAAAAACTTCGGCAAAGACGAAGTTGGCTTGGCCTTCTCGTTTTTATTTTATTGACTTTGTCTTCTTTCTCTAGGGATCGAACTCATACCCTCGCACTGCTTAGTGCACCTCGCTACCATCACGGCTACCGACCTCGCTCGAGACATTGCCGCGAACTGCATTATTAAGGCAAAGCCAAAGCTCACCAAAGTGACTGAAAGCTTTTTGTTAAAGGCTTTGCCTTGAATGTTTTACTTGAGTGGAAAAACCAAGAGCTCGAGTCAGCGTGTACCCGAAGATTTTTTTTGATATTTTTGCTTATTTTCTTTTTTTCTTTTTGTTTTTAAATTTTAATAATATTCTAGAATGTAAAACATTTCTCAATGCGCCATTTTCGCGTTTCTGTTGTGATTTGTGCCAGTTTTAGTAAGAAAGCTTTTTAGTGGTGTTTTTCTGAACGTTGGGTTTGTCTTGTGAACGATAATTCACGAACGAGATCGTTCAAATAGGAGCACACTTGTGCTGGGTTTTGAATGGTCGTTTTTTTCTTAGTGTACAATAATAAACTTTACTTTATTTGTAATTTTTTAACAATTTGCTCCAATCGGCAATTGGTGCTTTATGGACACGACTAGGGAAGAAGCTGAATGGACTGGGCCATGAAATCTCGTTTATATGTACAGGGTTGCCCATATTCGACGGACCCATCTGGAAACGCCATAACTTTTGACAGAGATGTCAGATCGCTTAATGACATACCGCGTTTGAAGCGTCAGTCCAAGCAGATTTTTACCATGGAACAATACACGCCACGCGAGCGCTCTGAAATAGTTGAAATTTACTTTCAAAAAATTAAAAAATGTGACCGAAATGTGTGAAATGGGACCGTAAATAAGCAAAATTGCCGTATTTACGCCACTGAAAATCCTCAGGAGATTCAAGAAGTGCCTCTTCATGACGAAAAAGTCACAGTTTGGTGCGGCGTTAGTGCGAAAACGGTCATTGGGCCGTTTTTCTTCCAAAATGAAAATGGCCATGCTGTTACCATCAACCAGGAGCGTTATCGCGACATGATGACCAATTTTGTGATGCCAATTATTCGTCGAAAGCGTATGAGGCAGTTCTGGTTTCAACAAGACGGCGCTCCACCGCACACAAGTCGCATAACAATCGATTTTCTGAAGAAATTGTTTCCGGGCCGTTTGATGTCGAAAAGTGGTGATTTGGACTGGCCACCGCGTTGGCCCGATTTGACGCCGCCTGACTTCTTCTTGTGGGGATATTTGAAGTCAAAGGTTTACGTTAACAAGCCAAGGACTGTAGAAGAGCTCAAGGACAACATTCGTGAAGAAATAGCCGCTATTCCGGCCGAAATGTTGGCGAAATCGATGGAAAATGCTGCAAAAAAAAAAAAAAAAAAAAAAAAAAAAAAAAAAAAAAAAAAAAAAAAAAAAAAAAAAAAAAAAAAAAAAAAAAAAAAAAAAAAAAAAAAAAAAAAAAAAAAAAATTTTTTTTTTTTTTTTTTTTAAAAAAAAAAGGGGGGGAAAAAAAAAAAAATAAATAAAAAAAAAGAAAGGGGAGGGGGGGGGCGGCCCCGGGGGGGGGGAGAAAAAAAAAAAAAAAAGAAAAAAAAAAAAATAGAAACGGGGGGGGGGGGAAAAAAACAAACAAAGAAAAAAAAAAAAATTTTTTTGGTGGGGGGGGGCAAAACAAAAAAAAAACAATCGAAGGGATAGGGTTAGGTTTGGTTTGGTTGGTGGGGGAAAGCCCCAACCCCCCCACACCACATTTTTTCCTTCGGGGGTGGGGTTGGTTCCCCCCCATCCCTTCCCCTTTTGGGGGGTTTTAACCCCAAGCAGAGAAGTTTTTAAGTTTAAGTTTATTTAAGTTTCTTCTCAGCGATACAAGTATTGATATACTTATATTTATAACGCTAATCACAACGGCAAATGGTTCACTTAAAATATAGTTACAAAATTATTAGATATTAAGATGCAGAAATATTTTAAAACAAGTTACATATTACAATTTTTGAATTCTGTGTATAAATTACTTAAGCTAAAATAATACATAAGGTAAAACTTAAATTATACGGTGTTCGTTTAATTCCGCTTCAATTTATATATTTGGGTTTTGTTGTAGGTATGCTGTTAATTTTTCCCTAAATGTCTGTGCGTTTCTAATTGTCTTCAATTCATGTGGCAGTTGATTCCAAAGACGAATAGCATGCGGAAAGAATTGACGATCAGATGTGGATAGATTATTTTTAGGGCTTATTAAATTTTTCGTTCTTTGAGACGCGGCAAATTTTAACATTGTAAAAAGATAAAAGGGTTCCTCGGTGTTTATAATTTTGTGCAGATAGATTAGGACTCTCAAGCAAATCCATGAATTTAGGTTGATGTTATATATTTGTTCAGAAAATGCTGAAATGTGATCTCGTCGTGATTTATTAAATATGTACCTAGCAATGTCGTTAAATCCTACATTTAGCCTTTGCCTGCAACTCGAGCTGCAGTTAGCAAACACCTCTAATCCATAAAATAATTTTGGTAGAAGACAAGCTTTTGCTATTATTTTTCTTGTTTGTGTGGGTATGAACTGCTTTGTTAAATTCAGCTGCCTGATGAGTCCGTATGTTTTGCCAAGTGCTTGGTTTATATGGTCCTCCCAAGTCAACGTATTGTTAAATGTAAATCCTAAATTATTTGCTCTGTCCACGTATTCAATATCAACTTTATCTATTTCAAGCTTCTGTAAGGCGTCAGTGTTGTAAATTTTCTTATGAATAACCAAGCATTTTGACTTCTTAGGGTTAATTTTTAACCCGTTTCTCTGTGCCCAATCACTTATTACACGTAGCTCACTGTTACAAATATTAATACACTCTGACACTTTACTTAGCGGACGACTAACATACATTTGTACATCATCTGCATACATCTGGACGTCACAGTTAGACAACAAAGTGGGAAGGTCATTTATATACAAACAAAACAGTAATGGTCCTAGAACAGACCCTTGTGGGACACCTGTTCTAGTTTTAAGAAAAGTAGAAGAATCAGTTTGGGTAAATACGGCTTGACTTCTTTCTTTAAGGTACGAGGTCATCATTGTCTGCGCTGTTGTTGAAAAATGATAAAGTATTCTTAACTTTTTAAGAAGTACATCGTGGCTAACCGTGTCAAATGCTTTACTAAAGTCTAAAAGAGTTAAGAACGTTATATTGTCACTGTCCAGATTTCTACGTATATCCTCGGTAATTTTTGTTACCAATGTGGTACAACTTCTTTTTTTCTTAAACCCGGACTGTCTGTCATTAAACAGTTCATTTTTTTCCATGAATTCACTTATTTGTGAGGCCATAATTTGTTCAAGAACCTTGGAAAGAAATGGAAGGATAGAGATAGGTCTAAATTCATTATTGCCTTTTAAAATTGGTAAGACTTTGGCCGTTTTCCAGATCAGCGGGAAACAAGAGGTTGTTAAAGCAGTATTGAAAATGTGGGTTATGTGATCTAAGATTCGTGGTAACAGTATTTTTAGAAATTTTGGATCTAGGTCATCTAGTCCAGTGGCATTTGATTTAATTTTTAATATTGACTCAAGGACATCACATTGATTGACACATGCAAAACTAAAACTATTATCACAGTTATTATTTATAAGAGAGTTCAGGTACGAAGTGTCATGATTCACAGGTACTTGAGATTGAACAAATTTACCATTTAGATCGTTTACGTTTATATTGTCAGCAAGGTCAGGTCTTTGTCGCCCAATTCCTATCTGCTTTATATTTTTCCAGACTTGCTGTGAAGTTAGTGAAGATGTGAACTTAGAATTATAGTATGTTCGCTTTGACGATTCACAAAGACTAGTTGTTCTTCTTCGTAGCTTTTTGTACTCCTGTTTCAGAAAATCTGTCTTATATCGTTTCCATTTTTGGTAAGCCTTGTCTCGCTCGCTTATGGCTCTTTTAATAGCATTATTAAACCACGGGTGTTGATTCTGTTTCTTTCTTTTGCATCTTAATGGTACATGTTTATTATAAAGATAATCAATATTGCATTTTAGTGTTTCAATTTGTTCATTTACTGATGATGAGGAGTAAATTGGATCCCATGAACAGGAATTAAGATCATTACCAAGGTCAACCAAGTTAATATTTTTAAAATCACGATACACAAAAGAATGGTCAGTATAATTAATATTTACTTTGAAAGTCAGGAAAATAAGGTCATGTTTTGAGAATATAGGTACAGAGAGCTGGTCATACAATAAAGCTTTGCTTGGATTGTCAATAAAAAATATATCCAGAAGGGTATCCGTTGTGGAAGAGAAATGCGTGGGTTGTGATTTGTTCACCAACGACAGGCCAATGGATTCAACGCATGCCGAAAGATGCCTTTCGCATAGCATATCGCTGTTCCAGTCACCAGTTAAAACTATGTCAGTATAGGAAAGTGAAATTGACTTAATTACCTCAAGCATGTCGGTGTAATCAACATTGCGGTGTGGTCTATACAAACACCCAATCAAGATGTTCGAGGGATTTCCTGGATTGGCTATTTCTAAAAATAAATACTCGATTGTACTAAGCAGCGGCTGTTTGCATACTAATTTTGCCTTCAGTCTAGTACTTACATATACGGCTACTCCACCAGCATGGCCAACACGATCTGAGCGATACAATTTATACCCTTCACACTCCACCAGAGAATCACATACATTGACAGAAAACCACGTCTCAGATACACATATAACATCAACTAAAGAATATTCAAATATATCTCTAAACTCATCCATCTTTCTGGCCAGACTTTGCGCGTTTATATGACAAACTTTTAGACCATTCCTTTGTTTACACAAAACTCTTATCAGAGCATGACTATTCGTCTTCGTGTCTCCTGAGTAATCAGTCATTTATAATGAATTGTAGAATTTTTAGATACGCACAGTTCTTGCCAAGTAGAAAATTTTTAAAGCACTCTATACCAACAACAATTTGGGAACATTCAGAGATGGGACTAGTACGGAAGCTGGAGTTAAACGAACAAACAAAAAAATTATAGGACAAATTAAATAAAGTTAAATTAATAAATACGATTAAAGAGCTTTCATTAATAAATAAAGTTAAAGAGCTTTCATTCTCCACGAAATAACACTTCAGAGGGTTCAGCTGCGTTTGAAGAAATCATAGGCGACAGTTCAGTGGGAGTTGTAGTGGGCGAAGTATTTGTAGGCGGGGGGAGAGGGGGCGACTCGATGCAGCTTTATTATCACACAGCAAGTCGTGCAGCTTTTTGACGCTTTCAATGCAAATTATCTCTCCCCTCTCTTTTTGCTTGATGTGGACGAGCGAGCGACGGTTGAAGACAGCAGTGAGAAGCTTTTGCCTCTTTAGTTTCATTGCCTCTTTGAACACCTCATAGTTTGACTTCGACAGCTGATCGTTTACATAGAAGGGGACAGCCTCTTCAAAGCCAATAAGGTGTAAGTTTAGTTGTTGTTGTGTGTCGCGTCTGTATGCTCCGATCCGTCGCAATAATTCTATTTTGTCGGACACGTGCTCCAGTTTTACTATTATAACTGGATCAACAACTGTGTGTACGGGTCTTTTTGGACGGGTCCGAAAGACATCGATGGTTTTTGGCGCTGGAGTCATGTTCATGGCAAAGCAAATTGAATTGAAGACGGACTTTACATTTTCATTTTGCACATATGGAATGCCGTGGAGTCTCAGGTCAGCTGCAATGCTCCTATTTGCCTGCTCAACAAGCTTTTGATCTAGTCTGGCCTCTAATTTTCCCACCTGTTCCTTAAGGGCGCAGATCTCTTCTTTCCTCTCCTCCAATTGCTTCACCCGCTCGACCAGACTCTGGATCTCCAACGACATGCCGTTCATGAGCTCATGTAAGTCACCCAAGATGCGCTCTTCGGCAGCCAGAATGTTGCAAGAAATAAGCTCCGCTTGCTCGGTGAAGCGAAGATTAATTACCTCAAGCAACTTAGGGGATGGAGCATCAGAAAGTCGGGCAGCAACACCAGTGTTATCGCGCTGGCGCTTGGTCGCTGGGCCACCCATGACAGAAAAGTTGAGTGAGTTTTTTTTTTTGGTGGTGAACTTCTTGCAAGTTGATTTGTTGTAGTTTTCTGTTTTGAGTGTTTTATGTTTTTGTGAGTGATTTATCTCCTTCTTTAGTGTCTTCTGCACAGGAATTTTATTTGTGTAAATAATGTGATTATGATTGCTTAACTAGATATATGTCACTGAGATTGCAACAATGGACTATTCGTGCACACTATATACAATGCTTCACTATTATTTAGTTTGTTTGTTGATTGTAAACAATTTTATTGAGGGAACGTAACAAAAAGCGTCTGATCTTCTCGATACTCGATACTATATTAGAAGGCTGTCCTTTAATGAAGACCATGCCGTTTTGCAATGGTCCCCTAGCAAAAACAAACATAGTGAATAACATAATTAAACTTAATAAATACTATATTTACCTTCCTTTCCAAAGGCAGCCAACTATACTTTCCGAGATAATTTTTGTCAAGCTATCATAATGCTGTTTATGGATGAGCTCCACAAAACAGATTTATCTTTTATTAAATTACCTAAGGCCACCTTCTCCTCCAATAAAAAGTTGTTCTGCCTTTTTAATGCTTCTGTTTTAGTTTTTAACTCAATTTAATACACCGCGCCACAACACTTGTATGTATATGTATGTCTACTGCCACATGTAGTGTGTTTGTAGAGACGAAATATATGTTTTACATATATTTCACACCTTCGAAATCATAACTCATCGCGTGACAATCGGGTGTCTATCGCGTGACACGTTGACGTCGGGTGGCAACGCTGAGATATCGATATGTCAATTTCGCGCGTGAACTCGTGCGAAATCATATTTTTATATGGACTTTTTCATTTCGCGGGTATCTCCATACCAAGCTTAAAGCTTGGAAAAAGTGTGCGAAATCTCTGCACAATATTTCGTCGGTAGCAAGTGCGAAATAAGGCGCTCATCTCTAGTTGATTTGTTTTCAAATTTAACTTGGCGGGAAAATTCAAATGAATTAACAGCGAATAGTTTTGGTGGCCTCCAATGATGCAATAAATGCTACAATAGCTATATGTGATTTGAAATAAGCGGTAGTGAAGGCACCTAGGGTTCGACAGTGTTAGGTTAATCCTTACTTTATTTGTAATTTTTCAATAATTTGCTCCAATAGGCATTTAATGCTTTATGGACACGACTAGGGAAGGGGAAACTGAATTGACTGCGCCATGACATTACTCTTCATCAGCAATCTCGTAGAAGGAGTTAAGGTTCTCGTGGCATAAGTTAGGCAAAACGACATGACTCCCACTTCACATGGTTGCCTCCTTAAGTTGCGATTGGTACGCCTTCATCGCTTTCACTCTTGGCGTGCTTATTACTCCAGCAAAGTATACTGTCCTTTAACGAAGACCAAGCCGTTTTGCAATGGTCCCCTAGCAAAAACAAACATACTGAATTACATATTAAAACTCAATAAATACTATATTGACCTTCCTTTCTAAAGGCAGTCAACTATACTTTCCGAGATAATTTATGTCAAGCCGCTATCATAATGCTGTTTATGGATGAGCTTCCGCAAAACAGATTTCTCTTTTATTAAATTACCTAGGGCCACCTTCTCCTCCAATGAGAAGTTGTTCTGCCTTTTTAATGCTTTTAGTTTTAGTTTAGATTATTTATTTAACATCCTAACGCTACAAGTCAGGGGAGACTTATAAATTATCGCGTTAGTCACAAAAGTTGAATTTATACATTGAAAGTTTACAAAAATCAGGACAAGAATCTTAAAAATCTTAAACTAATTGAATAAATAAGCTTAAAATCTATGATTTCAGTGTAGGTTTTTCCCTCGAATAAAAGAACACAAAAGTTACAGAATAAATAAGTTTAAATCCAAATGAAAGTTATTTAAGACAAATAGTAAAAAAAAAATAATAAAAAAGAAGTTTAATTTAATTTAATTTTATTTAATTACTAACTCTTTCCCTTTCTTTCTCACTTAGGAGTCAACAACATTGTGCAGGTGTGCTATTAGTTTAACTTTAAACTGCGTGGCATTTTGTATGGTTTTTAAATTATGAGGAAGATTATTCCAACTGCGAACAGCATATATAAAGAAATGTCTTTCAGAACTAGCTAGCTTGCATCTCGGGCAGATTATATTATGCATTCTTCTTGACGCACAGAATTTCAACATCTCATATAGATAATGAGGTTCATTTGAGAAAATTATTTTTTCTAGCATTATCAAAGCTCGTGGGGTTGTCCAGGATTGTAGAGGAAGGTCGAATATATTTATTGCAACGTCAGATATTCTATCGAAGCGGTTACGATCAAATATGTATCTAGCGATATTATTAAACGCTACTTTGAGTTTGCGCTGGCTGCTTGCGTCACAGTTACCTATGACTTCAATGCCATAAAATAGTCGAGAAGTCAAGTAGGTTCTAGCAATCAATAGTCTTAATTTAAATGGTATGAAGTTTTTGGTAATATACAATTGTCTGAGAAGTGCGTACATTTTTCCGACAGCATCAGTGATGTGATCGTTTCAAGTCAACGTTTGGTTAAAAATTAATCCTAAGTTGCCTGCCCGCGCTACATACTTAATGGGCGAATTGTCAATTACAAGTTTTGGCAAGCCATTTGTATCAATAATTTTGTTACCTATTAACATGCATTTTGATTTTGCTGGATTTAAGCAAAGATCATTTCTTTTAGCCCAATCATTGACCCAATCAAGACACATTCAGTAAACTTGGACATAGGACGACTGACATGTAACTGGACATCATCGGCATACATATGTATTTCACAGTCAGACAGGACAGATGGCAAGTCATTAACATATACAGAAAGCAGAAGTGGTCCTAGGATCTAGGACTGAATTTGGATCGCCATAAGACGTTCAAGAACCTTTGATAAGAACGGAAGTACAGATATTGGTCTATAGTCATTAGAAGATTTAGGGATCGAATTACTTTGGCAACTTTCCATGAGTCTGGGAAAACGGAGGTCGTCAAGACAGTATTGAAGACATAAGTTATGTAAGACAGTAGCTTGGGTAAAATTATTTTAATAAATTTGGGGCTAATGTCATATAAACCAGTAGCATTTGATTTTATATGAGTTATAGATTTTAAGACTTCACACTCACTTACACACGAAAAACTAAAGCTACTATCACATTCTTTGTAAGGTGGAATATTCAGGTACGTATTACTTGTGATTTCAGGTACAGGTGATTGCACAAATTTTAGGTTTAGTTCGTCAGGGTTAGTGTCAGTATTAGGTAGAGCCATTGGCTTGCCTATACCTAATTCTTTTAAATATTTCCAAGTCTGCCTATTATTCGTTGCATTTTTGAATTTTTCAAAATAATATTTGCGTTTAGAGGTAATTATTAGTGTGAGTACAGCTTTTCTTAGGTTTTTGTATTGCAATTGTAGCTGGGCAGTCTTAAACCGTTTCCATTTACGGAAAACCTTATCTCTTAGACGAATGTTCTTTTTTATGTCACAGGGTTTATCAGTATGTTTGCATAGTTTTCGTCGAAGTGGAACTGAGTGATCATACATATATTTAATATTATGTTGTAAGAATGAAAGCTGGGAATCAATCTTTGGGAGGTTATACAAGAGGTTCCAATTGCATGAGTTGAAGCTGTCGTTCAAAGCTGAATAATCTACATTTTTAAAATCCCTATACTCTATCAGGTGCTCAGTGTAGTCTATAGGTATGTTATAAGTCAAGAATGTAAGGTCATGCTTAGAAAATACAGGTACTGAGATCTGGTTATATAATTCTGTATTGTCTATTGTCTTATTATTGTCTTTGTCCTATTGTCTTATTATATTTTATATTATATTTTTACTAGATTTAAAATACCGCGCCACAACACTTGTAAGTATATGTGTGACACCCGCCAAATGTGTGTATATGTAGAGACGAAAAATATGTTTTACATATATTTCACACCTTCGAAATCATCACTCATCGCGTGACTGTCGCGTGACACATTGACGTCGGGTGGCAACGCTGTGTTATCGATATGACAACTTCGCGCGTGAATTCCATACCAACTCACGAAACAGCAACCTGCGAAATCCCTGCAAAATCATTTTTTTTATATGGACTTTTTCATTTCGCGGCTATTTCGCGGGTATCTCCATACCAAGCTAAAAATCAAATCAAATAAATTGCAACTTAAAAAGCATCAGAACGCAGATCGCCATGACCCAACCAATTAAGAAAGTAAGTGTGTATGAATTGTATTACTATTGCTTTTATCATATACATTACACTAATTTTGTAGATATCTGCTGAGTGGACCAAGGATTATGTTACTCGACTTATTGAAATGTACACAGAGAAAATTATCGCGCTCTAAAGTCATTACCAAATGGTCATGATTTGGGTTTTTTCCGTTCATAAAACATGAACGGTGGTCATGAAAAACGAAAAACTGTTCGTGAAAATATAAATGTTTTAGTATTTTAATGTTTTTAGTAGCTACTTCTTAAAATTTATTTATTTCATATGAGCGAAGAGAGCACACTAGAGGGAAGAGAAAAGGGCTATACGTTGCAGTTTTTCTCGAATGTTTTATTTTGCATGCGTGTGCCGGAAATTCGGTTGGTAGCACCTCAATCTGCAGCAGAGCTGCTTCTTGCCTTTTCTGGCGGTCGCGTCTTAACTTTTTCTGTGGCTTTGTAATGGATGGTCGTATTTCGTAAAAAATGTGTGAAATCTACGATTTGGATGACTTTATTAAAAAGCCAGGTACAGACAGTATTGCAGCACGCGCTGATTTCAAATGTTTGTCCTGTGTGTATGTGTGCGAAGTCGTCCAAAAAAACTTTGCACACACATGTAAAATTTTAGATATCCACCCAAAAGTTCGGCCGCGAATTCGGGAATGTTTCATTTTCACTCGCTCCTAAAATTTTTTTGTACAATAAAACTCGAATTTTTAATTTTTTACAATAATATTTATTTAAATTCATCGCTTCGGCTCCCATTGCAGCTGCTTCCCGGCATTTCTTTGTGTAAAAGCGGTTGCTACCTTTTGATTGGCCCGATTTAAACAATAAGCAATTAACAAATAGGTAACAGCACTTTGGACAATACAATCATGAACTTTAAACCACATAAAACAATAACACAGTGCTACAGTGCGAAATAACCTGGGTATTGGCATAGCGTACGCTGTAGAGCAGGTCGCGTATAGCACTTCCTCATACTTGGTTTTCCTCGGGGACCCCCAAAATCTGAAGTTATGGCCCAAAAACCGTTTATTGATCTTTTTGCTCACTTAAATTGAAATAACTCGCGAATGGACCATCTGATTTTATATAACTTTGTATATTCTGATAGCGACGAGAAGAGTCTAATATATTATATTTATAGGTTATAGTGGTTTACCGCGATGGCTGAGAAATGCGGGTTACAGATCTGGTATTTTCAACATTTTTTTCGAAATTTGTACTTTGACCACCACTGGTTTCACTATTTTATTCTATGCGATTTTTCCTTAAGGTTTATTATAAAAGCCTAGTTAATTCTGCGTTGAACATTGTTTCTCCCCATGAATTTGGTTACCTAATGGCGAAGTTATTCGCGGATATGTGAGCACACCTCGAAAATCTAGTATTCGTTTTAAGTGTGTTTACAGAAAATCGATTGACTTAACATTATTGCCCCTAAAAGTATAGTTTGCTAAAGTTTAGTGGGAAATTTAAATATAGTTATTCATGTTATTACACAATCACACAAGTGTTTTCATATTTGTTCGTTGCTGTTACCCTATATGGGCAGGATAACCTGCAGTCAAATCAACAATTAATGCATGTATATCCGTCCACTACGTATGTGGAGTACATACCGCTAATGTGTAGAATCTTTGGTATAGGGTATACGAACTAAAAATAGATCTTCAAAAAGCACACTCAGCCCAACACTCAAGCGGGCACGAGCCATTAAACGATTGAGCTAAGATAACCGGAATTTAAAATCAAATGCTTGGAACATGCGCTGAATAATAAACAAGTAAGAAACTCGGCAGAGCCTACAATAAAAACTCTGTACCTGCGGAAGTGCATGCTCAGGATGTATTTTGCAACCGATCCTTACCAATGAGTCCATATGTAGTGCTAGTTGCTATATATGACAAGAAGGTAAAGATATGAGGGGTCCTGGCAAAATTTTCAAAATAAACTTGATCTGCCTGCAAGTATAGGAGGTTTATGTCCCACATATGCCAAACCTCTATCTCTTACCATCTCTGAGATCTGTTTGATCATACGGACAACAGGCAGGCGGATTTGGCTATATCAGGGGTGCCACAGAATTCACTAGCGATTTGGCTTCTAGCGATTTGCCAAATCGCTGAAATATTTTCGCCATGCCACAGAACTTCGAGCGATTTCATTTTTAAGCTAGTTCACAAACCCTTTCGAACTTGACTGCATAGGGTAGACACCCCGAAAGTGCAAATTAGATTAAGACTTTAAATGCGGTTTTTATTAATATTTTGAAATGTAAGCTATTTGGTTAGTCCTTTTTTTAACAAAACAAACTTAATTTTCTTTAACTGAGTTAAATATTTGTTATTCCCACACAAAAAATTCAAATTTTCCGCCCGCCAAAATAAAAATGATACCTTGCAACTCTAGCTGCTGTACGGATACGAGAGAACGGCGTACGTATATGAAGGCAAGAGTTTTGCTTTAATTAAATAAATGCCTCTCGCACGACAGATGGCAATCGACGATTAAGGGAAGAAGCAAATCCGTAAGAAGAGGCTAGAGTGCACCCGTCTTTGATCCGCATCGGACCGTCTTTCTAAGTCAGACGATATACGTAGGCAAAATCATAAGGGTAATGATGCTGTGCTCGAAAATAACATTGGGCCGGACACGCATTATTCAATTCAAGCAATCGGAGGAAAGGTTGGTCAGACTTAAAGTCAGTTCTTTCCAGGCTGCAGCCGCAACTTCCATGTCGCCCATTGTGACATTGGGGGCCAAGTCTTTAAGCTCCTTCATAAAAGCCAAGCAAATTTCGCTCTGGACATCTGTTCGATGCTTTTCCCTTTATAAATAATTTTATAACAATTTCGGAAGAATAATAAAAGCCAACATTTGAGCGGCTTCTCGTCATTACTTTGGCGCCGGCGTTGCCACTATATTCAACTCAGATTGACAGCAATCGACTTACAAATTGCACAATAATTAAGCAAAAGATCAACGGAAAAATTATTGCTAGTTAATCTAATTTTTTTATCTTTGTTTTAACACAAAAATCGATATTGTATTAACTTTAAAACGAAGTTCGATTAATTTCGAAATTCAAATGTTAAAAGGTGGCAACACTGTAATTCTAGCGATTTGGTGAGTTGCAGTGAATGACCAATTTCACTAGCGAATTGACTAGCGATTTTACTAGCGATTTAGTAAAATGCTTATTTAATAAACTTAACATGTTAAATATTTAATTTTTTTGATGTATATTATTTACAAATTGAACACCCTTGAAGACTCAATAAGCCTTATTTTTATTAAAATGCATTTTATGGTCTTTTTTAAGCAAATCGCCGACTCAAGAGTGCGCGATTTGCAAATCACTCGAAAACATGCTCTGTGGCAGGGCGAAATCAAATTCGAGCGAATTTAGAGCGAAAGTGAATTCTGTACCCATAGCTGTTAAATAATGATTACTAATCGTAATCATTACATATTTGATTATTTTTTTTTTAAAGGCAAAGTAATGATTACATTACGACTATTTTTTAGTTTTACTCGATTACTAATTGATTACTTTCAGAAATAATCAAAAATAATCGGGATTATTTAGGATTACCAAAAAATAATCAAAAATAATCAAAAGTAATCAAAAAGTAATTCGACTACTTTACAAGATTATTTTTGAATATTTTTGATTATTTAACAAAAAAAAAGGCATAGCCAGATTTGTCGTCCTCAATGATTTTATATAGCACTTTTAGCTGCCTTCTGAACTTGTCGGTAATGGCGTAGAGGTTAAGGCCTATGACTGAAAGGCAATGAGTCCTAGGTTCAAGTCCCAGTTTGGGACATGCATTTTTTTTTTTTTTTTTTTTTTTTTTGTAATCTAGAATTTTAAAACAATTGCATTAGCTCCCGTGTACCAGTTAATGCTATTAAGCACAGCAAGGAAAATATGTATTGTTTCTTCTTTTCATTTCACAGTGTAATGGCCTGCATAATAACTCCCTCCAGGACTTTCAACATCTCGTTTGAAATGACTCTTCGGTTCATCGCCTGAAGTTCCGGTTTCGAGCTTAAGCTAGTCAGTAAAAATGTAAAATTGGCTCTACAGCCCAAAAGGGCAAAGTCAAGCTTCTCGCAATCTCTTGGCGTGTGTGCGCTTATAATTTTTTGCACAAGACAAATAGACCTACAGTTTAACTCCAAATCCGAACGGCAAAGTTTGAGAAGCTTTTTCATGGCTTGTTACTTCAAAGCTGGCGCCAGTAGCTCGTAAAGGGGACCGGATGTGTAAAAGCTATTTTCTACCGAAAGAAAAACCTTTTTTTGTTAGATCGTCCGAGGCGAGATTTAACCCTAGTTAGTAGCTACCTCAGTCAGTAGATCTTATAATTTATAGGACATCGGACGGACAGACAAAGGTCAATCGACTCAGCTCGTCATGCTCGTCAGATATTTTATAGGGACGGAGATGATTTCTTCTATGTGGTGCACACTTCTTGGAAACATTACAATAATCATTTTAATAGCATAAACTGGTACACGGGAGCTAATGCAATTGTTTTAAAATTGTAGATTACAAAAAAAAAAAAAAAAAAAAAAAAAAAAAAAAAAAAAAATGCATTTCCCAAACTGGGACTTGAACCTAGGACTCATTGCCTTTCAGTCATAGGCCTTAACCTCTACACCATTTCCGACAAGTTCAGTAGGCAGCTAAAAGTGCTATATAAAATCATTGAGGGCCACAAATCTGGCTATGCCTTTTTTTTTTTAAATAATCAAAAATATTCAAAAATAATCTTGTAAAGTAGTCGAATTACTTTTTGATTACTTTTGATTATTTTTGATTATTTTTTGGTAATCCTAAATAATCCCGATTATTTTTGATTATTTCTGAAAGTAATCAATTAGTAATCAAATATTTTTAACAAAGGGGATTATATAATCATTACAATTCTTTTTAAAAAGTAATGTAATTGATTACTAATCGTAATCGTAATTTAACAGCTATGGTATAGAAATTTCCACTTGCCATTGACTTGTAAGACCGTTATTTATCTTTGTGGATTTAGCAGTTTTCGATTTGTGTTAAATATTAATATGGCTTAATGTAATTAAAATTGTAAGAAACTAATAAATAAATGCAAACGGTAAATCGTTCCTTTGCCTAAATCGTTCATAAACCAAGCACAAATTGTTCGTAAGACATATCCAAGGAGTTCGTAAGTTCAGCACAAAATGTTAATAGGACAAGCCCAAATCGTTCATGTGAGAGAAAAAAATGTGCAACTATAATTTTTAATGCTTTCTTATTCTTTTCGCTTTGTCTTGTCTTCTTCCATATAAACAAAGCAACGTCACAATGTTCATATGAACCAGATGATTCCGATGAACCAATGGTTCTGCAACTGGGTCATCTGAGCTTCTCAGGCATGTGTAAAAGCGAAACTGTGTTGATCAGATGAGTTTTCGTCTGACGAAAACTCAGATGAGTGATCAGGTCGTGTAAATGGAGCTTAAGCAAAAGGGAAGCAACAAATATATTGCAAATGCAGCAATTTAAGTTATATACAAAATGCAGTATTTGGCTGGCCTCGCCAACCATGCAAATATTAGACAGTGGAAAATTGGGACCGAAATTCCCTTTTCGATTCGCCTCTCAAGCAAGGTACTGAGACACTCGAAATTGTTTAATAATTTCACGAGCCGCTCCGACAATGTAGTGTGACCAGGTAACAGAAAAAAGTCAGCTGTTGTTTGTTTAAGAAATTGGCGGGCTAATTCAAGTTAAATAAAAGAGTTTATAAAACTGATAATGAAAGTCACTAAGGGAAATTCAGAAGTCATAGGCAATGCCATGGTCAATTTCCCGGATGCATTTTGTGTGGGGCTGGAGGTATAAGGTCTGGGTGAGCAGAACTGGACCACTGCGACATACATACATACTCGCCGTAGGTAGGTAAACACATAGGTAACAACGGGAGCGGCGGGAAACTAACACAGTAAGCCGGACGAAACACTTCGATAATTGGCTGTGGAGACTGCAATGGCTTAGGGCCGATTGGCCGTGGGCTCTGGAGGTTACGGTGCTTGGGACTTGGGTTGTGTGCATACATGGGGCAATTGGCGCACCAGCCATATCAACGGGAGAGCCTCCGAAAAAGATTCTCCGACGCAAGTGATGCAGCTTCCAGTATCGGAATACATTTTATTGGCCAGATTCTATCTCTTCCATTTATTGGTTGAGACTCGCTCACTTTGATCAGCTTCACTTGTTTGTCCACCTGGCAGCTCTCCAAATAATAGTAGTTTTGTTTTTTAGTCTTCTTTGCTTTAACATTTTTCATTGCGTGCTCAATTTTAAAAGGTATCTCTGACAATTATCAAACAAGTTTCATAATTTCCTGACCTCCTTCGACAAGTTATCAGCTGTTTTCAAGAAAACGAGTTGGCAGGTCCATGTTTATTGTCGAAGTGAATTGTTGGTGTCTCAGTACTCGCTCAGGAAATACGCTCTGACAATTTTCGCTAGCGGATTTCCTGAGCTCTGACAATTGTAGCTAGCGGATTTCCTGAGCTATGTAATTGGATGGGCTCCGACAAAATTTCGAATGTCTCAGTACCTAGCTTTAACAACAAATGTTACTTTGGCCATATTTATATTTATTTTTATTATTTTCATTTTGAGTTGATTCTTCATTTAACATATTTTCTTCAAAAGTTTCTGTATTGATATTTTCAACATAGTGACTGATAGTACTTGTTTCCAAATCTTTCGTATCTTTATCTGAACTGTTACTTATCTCTGCGTTATGGTCATAACCGATATTTTCTATTTCGTTGAGCCCATGTTTCAGGCTATGTACAACAACTATGTTGGAAATTTTCTATGTCTTTTATAAAATACCTGTCGTTATCTAATACTTTTGACACAACGTATGGCCCTTTGTGCTTAGGAATAAATTTACTAGATACACAAAGCTGTGAGTTAAAATTCTGTACCACAACGTAGTCTCCCTTTGAAAACACATGAGGCTTTTGACGTTTAGTATCTACATATCTTTTATTGTACTCCTGTGCCTCTTGTTGACTTATTTCTGCTCTTTGTCGTATTCCATGTACGTCTCTAGCCTCTATCTTTTAATTACCCTTAAGCATGTTTTCCCTTATATTGTTTGACTCCAAAAAGCTTCACACTAGGATACTCGTTCATGCTTTGATACTCGTTCATGCTTCGATGGCTGACGGAAATCCTCTAACTGAACCCTCCCCGAGGGTGTCGGCTGGGCAATGGACACTGTATGTACCTCGGCTTAAAGCGAGCTATACCCAGTGTCACTTGCGCGGACTGCGAGTCGCACGGATTCTCAATAAATACGGAGGCCGAGAAAAAGCTGCTGCTTTCCCCAGTCCAGACAAGTTCTAGCACCTCTCGTAAGGTTAGGCCCAAAAGGACATAGGAAGGCATGCGAGCGAAGGTCCAATATAAGGCCGCCCTCAAGATTAAAGCGCGGCTCGATGGCAATGGTAAGCTCACCCCAGAGGAGAGCAACAAGCTGGCGTGGGCCGAGCAAAAGATCAAGGAGGGTCGCAAACACTTTGCGGAGAAGCAGGCGATGCAAGCCACCTCCGCAGCTTACGCCAACAAGGTGGAGGGGAGCTTGGCTGTCAAGCGGCAGCGCTCAACTGAGCCAGCGAAAGCGAAGGCCCCAGCCAGCAAACGGTCACGCCCAAGACCGCAGAGCAAGGCTCCACTAAGCTCCACTCCTAAAGGAAAACTGCCTACAAAGGAGTCAGCCAGTGACGTGGCAAAACGGCATCTCACCGTAGCGCCCGTCGACAAAAGCGACCCTTTCGGCAAAATGACCCTGGAACAGTGGAAGGCAGTAGAGGGGAAGCTGTTCGAGGAGATGTTTAAGAGGATGGACGACCCAGCAGCGCAACCTGTTACGTTTGACGGAGCAGGCTGGCTGTTTGGAGTCAAGATCCTCAAATGTATGGACGACCTCACCCTCCAGTGGGTCACAAGCGTCGATGCAGACATGGGAAGCCCATGGGAGGGTGCCCAGCTGGAAGTAGTAGAACATGCATTCCGTCAGTACCGAACGCGAAAGTGCTCTTCCCAAGGGTTGTACCAAGGAGCAGGCGCTGAAACTGTTAAGGTGGCAAAACCCAGACGTGCCAACTGCTGACTGGAAGGTACTACACGTTGCTAAGCCCGACAAAAACGGGCAGCACATGGTCCTCCAGATCAACAAGGAGGCCGATGATTTGCTCTACCCGAGATTTGGGAAGATGGCGTGGGGAGTAGGTAGCGTGCACCTACGACTCAAAAAGCGCCATCCCGAAGACAAAAACGAGCACACACTAGAGGCTGGAGAGGTCGAGAAAGACCTTGGCATCGACGAGATGGTCGATAAAGCCAGCAGCCTCGATATCACGGAGGTAGTACAGTCTGCTGAGAACGATAGGGATGAGGAATCAGTCACACTAGCTGACCCACCCAGTTTGGAAGACGATGAGGATGAGGACTCAACCATGGTAGTTGACCCATCCGGAGCTCCTAATAACCCTTGAGGCAGAGCCCGCCGTAGTGGCCTTAGTTCAGGAACTTTGGATTGCGGCAAGGAACATGGTCTCAGGGCTAAGGTCACAAAACTACAACACTTTTCATCCCACCGCAGTAAGTAAGGCAAGGACAGCCATTCTGGTAAGAAAAGGCATCATTGCTTACCTTAAGTCTAATTACAGCACGGATGACCTCACAGTTGTGGCCCTGGAAGGTCACGATGATGAGCCTATATTATTGGCATCCTGCTACATGGCACACGAGCGAGAGTCGCCACCAGCCGAGCTCGAGCACCTAACGGCTGAGGCGAGCAGGAGAAAACAACCACTCGTCGTCGGAACGGACGCCAACGCACATCACACTGTGTGGGGTAGCCCAGACGTCAACGGCAGAGGTGAGTCACTCTTAAGCTTTATCCTACAAACTAACCTTAAAATAGAAATCGTTGGAGATGTGCCCACATATGTGGGACTAACATCGGCCAACGTCCTAGACCTAACTCTGACCTTAGGGAATACTTAGGCATCAGAATGGAGAGTCCTCGATAGAAACTCCTTCTCAGACCACAAGTACTTCCAATTTAAGATCGAGTTTAACCACAACCAAACCAGAAACGCCTATAGGAGCCCCCGGAACACAGACTGGGAGAAGTACCTTAGAACGGTAGAATTTAAACTACCAAAGCCAACGAGTATTTGCTCGGTAGACGACATTGAGAGGTCCGTGTAGACGCTCACACCCAACCTAACCGAAGCATACAAAACCTCATGCAAACTCACAGTTAGCGAAAAGAGAACCAGACCCCCCTGGTCGAACCCAGCGATGAAAGAGCAGAGAAAGGACGTGCAAGAATGCTTCAAGCTCGCCAAACAAGCGGATGAGCAAATAATTTTGGAGGAATACAAGATTAGACTTCGGGTCTTCAAAAAAGAAGTACGGAAGGCAAAACAAAACTCGTGAAGAAACTTCTGCTCCAGCATAGAGAAAGTCTCCGAAACAGCTAGACAGCTAAAAACGAATGACGGACACTGGACGGTAAGCAGCAGGGAAGCGACATGTGCTCTACTTGATGCGCACTTTCCAGGCTGCACTGTAGTTACTGAGATAGATAGACAGATACGCCTCAAGACCTACACACGCAACAAGCTATCATCCCAGATAATATCATTACTCCAGAAAAGATCCGATGGGCGATCGACTCGTTTGCGAGTTACAAATTCCCGGCTAGATGGAATATTCCCAGCCATGCTAAAAACGATCAAATGCCCAATCGCCCATGGCTACAATCCATTTTTATAGCATGATTGAGGTGGAGCTATGTACCTGTGGCCTGGAGGACAGCGAGCGTTGTATTCCTGCCCAAAGCAGGGAAATGCAGTCACGTGCAACCAAAAGACTACAGGCCCATTATCCTCACATCATTCCTGCTCAAAACAATGGAAAAACTACTGGACCTCCATATAAGAGAAGGCATGAACCTGACCTTGGAGGGTAACGCTTACACGAAAGGGAAATCGGTGGAAACAGCGCCACACTCCCTAGTGTGGTCAACGAACTACTTAAAAAATTTCGCAGGAAAGCACCCAAGATAACCGCATATGCCGACGACATAAGCATAATTATCACGGGAAAATGTCCATCGACTGTCGGCTCAATCATGGACTCTACTCTCAGAGAGATACTAAAGTGGGCCACAGAAGCCAGACTTAGCATCAATGCGGAGAAGACGGACCTCATTCTCTTCACCAAGAGATACAAGGTACCGCAATGGACTCCACCCACGATAAATCGAACACCGCTCACGCCAAAAAACAACGTAAAATACCTTGGAGTAGTAATCGATAGTAAACTATCCTGGAGACTCAATGTGGAGGAAAGGGTGAAAAAGGCAACCAATGCGCTATATGCATCCCAGAAGATGCTAAGCAGCACTTGGGGCCTATCACAAAGACTAACTAACTGGCTCTTCATATCAGTTATACGACCGATACTACTACACTGTATATTGGTATGGTGGCAAGCCATAGAGAAGTCCACATATCTAAAGCTGATGGAAAAGGCCCAGCGGCAGGCACTGGTCTGCATAACGCTGCGGTCTACTCCAACAAAAGCACTGGAACACATCCTAGGTGTCAACCCCCTGGACGCCTCACTGCACAACGTCTTTGCGCGGCAGGCACCATGGCGCTACAAAGCTATGGACAGTGGGCAGAGAGATCTACAGTAGCACGGACTACATGATCCCAAAAACCAACTTTACAGGCGCATCAGCATTAATGGGACCAGAAGACTGGCGTACAGGGCTGGCTCAGGAAGTAATGCACCCTTTCACAGACGGCTCAAAGATGGCCTCAGGAGTCGGAGCCGCCGTGTACTGCAAGGAACCAGAATTGAGACTCTCCTACAAACTGCCAAACCACTGCACTATATTCCAGGCGGAAGTCTTTGCTATAAGGAAAACAGCTGAATTGGCAGAACTACACGCACCAAACGATCAAATCAACATATACGTAGACAGTATTGGGCTGTGTGCGGATGTGCTGCTGAGAAAGGTCCCAATTAATCATCTTCCTTGAACGACCCCGATTACGTAACAAAACTATTCCGGCCAAATTGGTTTGGCAAGTCGCATATGTGTACTGTTTCACTGGAGACACCCCCGCCGGAGCACCCCAACTGGAGCGTCAGATCGTAGGAATCTCTTCTGGCAAGTGAGAGCGGGAGAGCAATTAATACTCGGTCACTGAGCGCGAACACAAAGAAAGTGCGCCAAATCTTGGGAAGCTCTCTTGATTTCCATATTTTCATCAAGAGTAAGTTCACCTACGAAAACAAAAACAAACAAAACAGCTGATACTTAAGCACCATCATTGGCGGGCATTTTGAAAAGCTAGCTTTTCTACTGCATACCCCCAGGCAGAACCATTTAAATCATGACAGAGACACCAAACTCAAAAAAGGGGAAAGCTGATGCGGAATGTTCTGAATCGAAAACCCCTGAGCCCCAGATTCTCCTATCCATAATGCAAAAATGGCTGAAAGTGATGCAGGAGACAATAGAGACCACCCTGGATGCAAAACTTCAAACACTGGCAACAAAAGATGATGTTCTTGGAGTTAACTTGCAGATTTTAGAAATAAAAGCAGAAAATCACGAACTCCATATAAGAGAAGGCATGAACCTGACCTTTGAGGGTAACGCCTACACGAAAGGGAAATCGGTGGAAACAGCGCCACACTCCTTAGTAGCCACCATCGAGAAGGCACTGTACCATCAGGAATTTGCCCTGGGAGCACTCCTTGACATTTCGGGAAATAGAAAAGCTGAAGCAAGAGCGTCAAAAAGATTCTATTGACTTGCAACGAGTAATTGGTCAAAACAAAAGGAAATATGTGATTTTTAGCGGTATGCCATGTCTGTGAACAAAAGCTGGGTATTAAATCTCCATCTATTGCATCCGCAAGAATTCTTTCTGAACGGGATTCAGGTAGACGTCTTGTCGCGGAAATGGTATCCGCAGATTTGGCGGAAGACATTCTAAAGAGGTCGGGTGGGCTAAGGGGAACCAATATTTACGTTGAAAAAGACCTGAACGAACACAAACAACAAAATAAACTTATTATGTTCCAGCTGAAAAAGACTCTCCAAATGGCACGACAGGACGTCAAAATAATCATTAAAAATGACACCCGAAAATGAATGGTACTACTGGAATAACAAAAACGAGCTACGATGCGGAAACGAAAATGGAGTTCATTCGCTGCAAAAAGTTTACCACATGCTGAATCTTCAAGACGTCACAAATACAAAGCCAGCAGAGAAACTTCAGCCAAAAAACTAATACAGCATCAACACCGGCACAGAAAATCAAAAAATAATAAACACAATCATAATAAAATAATTGATCATAGCTTAAAACATAAAACCGCATGCAACATAAACATATCCATCCTTTCATACAATATAGCAGGACTAGCCAACAAACAAATTCAAAACAATTTTTTCTCATTCATAAACCGTTATGATATATTTTTTCTATATGAGACTTTCCTTGAAAAAAAACACAGACCTTTATGAACTTTTTTTCCCCGAATACAATCTGCATTGGGACCTTGCTACAAGATCAGCAAGCAGAGGAAGAGCTAGTAGCGGTCAATTTTACGGAATAAAAAAAATCAATCGCAAAGTCAGTTCAATGCAGATATTCGGCAATACAAAATACTACGGTAGTGGAAATAATAAACTCTCTAAATAAGAAACTCGTCATAGTACTATCCTACTTGAACTGCAACAACTGGCCAAGGGATTTTGAAGCACTACATGATAGGCTAGCGGAACCAGAGACTCAGCGCGTGATGATTATAGGAGACCTAAATCCGCGGCTGGAAGACAAGCAATCAACAGTTTCCCCAGTCCTGACCAGGTCTAGCAACAGATCTGCGAAAGACAAAAAACTGGATGGAAACGGCAGAAAAATTCTCGAGTTAAGTGAATCGTACAAAATAAAGCTGAATTCGGAAATGGGCAAACTAACGCAAGATCCACAGAGTTCCTCAACGGACGCACTAACAGGATGCATAACAAAGGCGGCACAGTTTATGCAGAAGAAAAAAATAACAAAACACAGTCAAAAAAGGGCTTTCAACGCCCTCAAAGAAACGAAAAGTTCAAACACGGCAGAAAAAAAAGCTATCTATCAAAGGCAAAACAAAGAGTACAAGATATTATGCCAAAAAAAACAAAAGACAATACTTTGCTAAACTAGAAAGAGAAAGCGTGTCATTAAATGACAGCAAGGCCTTCTGGGAATTAGTTCGCGAACTAAAGGGTCCTCTGAAGATTTGCCGCGGCACTTCCATGGGCTCCTGTATACGAAAACGCACAAGCAAATCAGCTATGCACTTCCAATGCTAACAAACATAGAGTTAGATGCCAGAATTAAAGTTCAAGAGGTATGGAATGCAATCCGAAAAGAAAAGCGCAACAAAGCCCCAGAGTTTGTGAGAACAAACAAGCTACTCAGCGAAAACCAAAGCGGCTTCCGAGAAGGGTATTCCACAGTTGACAGAATTTTTGTGCTCACATCCACAGCATAAGACTACTTGTCTCGAGGAAAGAAAATGTACCTCTTCTTTATAGATTTTAAGGCTGCCTTCGACACAATATATAGGAGAAGCCTGTTTCTAAAACTCAGCAACATGGGAATAAGCACAAAAATGCTGAAAATAATTTAAAGCCTGTATACAGATAACCGAACAACAGTATGAAATGGGGAGTGCCTGTCGGAGGAGTTTGAGACCAACCAAGAAGTGAAACAGGGATGCCTTCTTAGCCCTCTCCTATTCGCTCTTTTTGTCGACGACATAGCAAGTGACCTGGAAGGTGGAGTACAGCTTGGAGACCAAAAATTTAAGATCCTCATGTATGCAGACGACATGGTTATCATGGCAGAGACCCCAGCAATGCTGCAAAGAATGATAGACGCAACATATAAGTACTGCCAAATGTGGAACCTCAGCATCAACGTAGAAAAGTCAAAGGTAATGATTGTGCGGCAAGGGGGCGGGCGACATGCTTCAAATGAAAGGTGGAAATTAGCCGGAGATCCGTTAGAAGTGGTAAAGACATTTAAGTACCTGGGAATAGTCCTAACGCCAAATATGAAGTTTGACACCCACCTCCAATAAAAGCTTAAAGACACTCGAGTAGCCATTAACAGCACATGGTCGAGCTTAATGCAGGGAAAAAACGTTAACACGAGCGTGAAATATAGGATGTAGCAGGCAACGGCGAGGGCCATAACTTGCTATGCAGCTCAAGAATGGGGAGGCCAGAAATATGAGGATGTAGAGCGAAGCCTGATATTCTTTATCAAGAAAATCTTTGCCCTGCCCTTAAACACACCTAACTACGCCATCTATCTAGAAACTGGACTGCCGCCATTTTTTTTGTATACGCTGCGCCCTCACTTCGAATACATCAAAAAAGCTCTCAGAATGCCAGATAGTCGGTACCCAAAAGTGGTCGCAGCCTACTTACTGCAACACAAGGCACAAATATTTCAGAATTGGATAGAGAAAAAATGCTGACCAGCATCGAAGCTTCTTCCAGGCAATCCAATGTAAACGCAGCTCGACAAAGCCTCACAAGGACCACTTACAGCAGACTGACATACGACCTAGGAGCAAACAACTATTTCCAGGATAGCATGGCGATTGCGAAAATATCGCTTTTTTTTTAAAGCGAGAGTAGAAATGCTACATCTGAACTACCGCCCTCACATTGAAAACGAAAGCGAGCAGTGTCCGCTTTGCAACACCACAGAACGAGAAGACACCGAGCACATTGTAGCCAGGTGTCCAATTCAACGGGTTTACAGACTTTTACATGTCGGGAAACAAGATCTGCAAGTGAAAGATCAGGGATGCTCTCAGGTTCAGTCAAAATTAAATGTCAAATTGCTGTTCAAAATCTAATGTATTTAATGTGAAATCTAAAATAATCACTTATGTTCAATGTACGAAACTGCTTAGGCTGACGGCGCTACGCCATGCCCACGATAGCAAATAATGAACTACTACTACTACTACGTAGACAGCCAAGCGGCAATCAAAGCAATGCAGAGTCACGCCATCAATCCCAAAAATGTACTGGCAAGCAGAGAAGCAATAGATTCCTCAGCACCTCCAGCAAGGTGCAAATCTACTGGATTCCCAGCCACCCAGGGCATTGATGGAAATGAAATGGCGGACACTCTTGAAAAGCCGGGGTCGCACTTAGCCAAGAAGCAACACTAAACATACCTATCTCCCCTCTCAGACGCTATACAGCAAGATGGAAGAGATGGCGGAGAAAGAAGCAGAGGAGAAGTGGAAGAACACGACCGGCTGCAGAATCTCTAAAATCATGTGCAAGAAGAGAGACAAAAAACTAACGCACTATACGCTGCAGCTCCACAGAAGAGACTGCAGACTGCTTATAGGCATATTAACTGGCCACTGCCTGGCAGCCGCTCACGCGATAAAGCTAGGCATCACGACAGCAGACACCTGCAGGAAATGTAAGGAACCCGGAGTAGCAGAAACTCTAGAACACCTCATCTGCAGCTGCCCAGCAATCGCCACGACAAGACTAAAACATCTGCACTCCACAAGTTTCACCTCTCTGGAAGAGGCGGCCAAGAGTTCCCCCAAACAACTATTGGCATTTGCCAAAACGTCAAAGATCCTCCAGGATTTCTAAAGGAAATGGTACCCTAAAAAGCACCCGGCCTCACTAAGGACCATAAGGTCTATGTGTGGCCCCCCTACAAGAGGCCAGCCGGAAATACCTACCTACCTATGTGACTAACTCAAAAAAATCACTGCTTAGAAAAAAGTGGGGGTTGGTGGCTGTAGGGGTGAGTGTCGAGCGAAACAAAACACCAAGTCGGTCGATCGGGTTCCCCGGGGTTGCGGTCGTGCCTATCACACCCAAACCCCCACCCCTTTCAATTATTTTTTTAGGTCTTTCTCTTGAATCAAGAATCAAATCAAATGCATAGCTGATGCAGAGGAATTAGTGCAGACAGTTGTGAACAAGGAGAAAAAAGAGTCCGCGAGAACGAAGTTGTCATTGCTCATTAAAGACTGCACAACAAAAAACATGAAGAGCGCATGGACCATGGAATATTAGATACGGTGGGTCGGACAAGGAAATTTCTTAGAGAAAATAAAGACTTAATTATATTAAATGCGAATAAGGGAAATGTCACAGTGGCCACGGAAAGAAGAGATTATACGGACAAAACGAAAAATATATTAGACGATCTATCGACACATAGGATCATAAGAAAAGACCCAACCTTACAAGCAAAAAACAATCAAATCGTGGACAAATTATTTAAACTTGATCTGATTTCAAGGAGCGAAAGAAACAGATTTATGGGTTACCAAAAATCCATAGAAAAGACACTGCTCTCTGACCAATTTGATCTATAATCAATTCTGCTTCCTACCAGCTATGCAAATATATGTCAGAAATTTAAAATAAAACTAGACGACAGACTCCACATTCAACATAAAAACGTAACAGTATTTAAGACATGGATATTTGACCCACATTATGGACGATGAGAAACTTATTTCTTACGACGTTATATCACTATTCCCTGGGAATTAATCAAGAACCACACGAATATGCCAAAAAAAACTATTTTTGAAGCGTTAACCTTTTGTATAAGCGAGAACAGTTTGAGTAGGAACTGTATATTCAGTTGAAAGGTCTCCCCATGGGATCTCCAGCCTCACCAATTACACTGCTCGACAAAATGAGAGTCGATTTTCCTCCATTGGACCAAACCAACTTTTTCTAAAGTAAATTGGCCCGCTGGTCACGAAAATCGGCATATAAAAAAATTCTATCGACGCGTTATCGAGATAATATCGATAAACCCTTTTTGTTTCAAGTGCCTTCCTTAAACTCCTAACTGTTTTGTTTTTCAAACGATTTCAAATCTTTAAACAAGTTTAAAAACTGTTGGTGCTATGGGCTCAAATAAAGAAAAAATTTTTTTTTGCTAAATTTCAAATATTATCGATTTTAAAGTGCTTTTAGATACATAATTATACAAAATCGTTGTTTTTTTAATTGGACAGTAAAGATAATTCAATTTAATTTAAAAAAAGTCTTCAAATGCAGAAATCGGACAACAGGTGAATTTCTTACGAATTTTTTGGTGAAAAAAGACCAAACTACAGTTTTCATTAGATGCCGCTGTGTCTGCTTTTTCTGACTTAAGTGAGTGGTTTTAATGATCTCAGGTGTAAAATAATTCTAACAAGATTTCATTTCATACAAATTTAAAAATATGAGGCACCACTTTTTGCGGCAATATGCGTTTCTTTAATACTCTCGGATGAGAGGCTTATTAATGCTCCTGTTGCGTTGGTACCTGTGCTTAATTTACATAATTTCCTGGTGAATTCTCTCTCGTTGCTCATCGCTTTTAACACCCAAACTTTCACAAAAGGCGTCAAGGTTCGGGTTCAGAAAGTATAATTTCAGAGACATTGTGAAAACTGTTAATAAATATTTTAATTTGAAAATTTTATATGAAAATTTGAATTAATCTGTAGGAATAGCAATTAAGGATCATTGATTATTGCTCTGAAAACTAGCCAGAAATACTGATGATTTCTTACCAATTTTTTCAAACGTACTCTAGATCTCTTGTTTTGCGTGTGTCGGCTGCGACGCTGGCAGAAATCTGACTTCATATCTCATGTGATAGGCAAATTACATTTTGGGCACCACTGCTTTAGACTATCACAAAAAACATTTTTTTCTTCTAAAGCTCACTTTTGCAAAATTCTACTGCAATTTAAACGTTACAGGTGTGGAACCCAATTAACTTTTTATTGCCAGTTTGAAGTAATTAAAATACATTATTTTAAGCGACTCTGTTATGTTGACTCGTTCGGTAGTTCCAACATCCAGCCCGTAAACATTGCAAAACAAGTTAACGCTCTTTTTGCATTTAAATTTGGGCATTAATTTACCAAACGTTCTAGAAATTTAACTAAGCTTAACCATTATTTTTCTAGGGATAAACACGCTATCAATAATGTATAACAGCAACTAAAGTTCGGTTTACACTTCCTCAAGGAGCGTCACATTTCAGTGTCATACCGTCACAGTGTAACGTACGTTCAGCGGAACATCAAATTATGGTACGCATGAGTGTAAGGATCACTTAGTTTCTTAAAATGCTGAAGTAGTTTGAAAACTAGTCAATCTGCCCTTTTTCACAAAAACTTGAATAAAATGGCCATTACATGTCAAATTTCTGCGTTTGCGAGCTTATTATACACTTGAAAAGTGTATTATAATTTTGCCCAGAAGTTTGCAACGCATAGAAGGAATCATCTCCGACCACATAAAGTATATATATTCTTGATCAGCATGACGAGCTGAGTCGATTAAGCTTTGTCCGTCCGTCTGTCCGTCGTCCGTCGTCCGTCTGTCCGTCTGTCTGTTTCTACGCGAACTAGTCCCTCAGTTTTGGAGCTATCGAGCTGAAACTTTGCACAGAGTCTTCTTTTTACTGCACACTGCTAATATGTCGGAACCGACCGGATCGGATGACTACTTCTTGTAGCTGCCATACAAATGTTCGTTCGAAAAATAGGTTTTAGTGAGAAAAACTGGTTAGTTCTCAATATTACTGCTCTCAAACACGGTCATGGGTAAAATGTAATGTTTTTAAGCTGATCTGCGAAGTTTGGTCGAAGTCGCTAACCGTTGAGACAAGCTATTTTAAGTGTATCAAAACTTCGGTACAGACGAAGTTAGCTTTGCCTTTCTCGTTTTTAAGTAAATTGAATGGTTTTACTTTCCAAAAAAAAAAATTTTAATTTATTTTAATTTTAAATCATTTGAAAAAAAAAGTTGTGAGAGTTTAAGTGGAGGCAACTTTTGGAAAAAACGAAAAAAGATAGAATTGTTTTATATGCCGATTTTCGTGATCAGCAGGCCAATTTACTTTAGAAAAAGTTGGTTTGGCGCTTTGGGGAAAAATGCTGTCGAGCAGTGTTGTAGCAGATATAATCATGGAAGAAGTGCTTAAAAAGGTTAAAACTTCCAGACTTTAACTCAGATTCAACAGTGGAACAGGATTAATAGCACGCTAAAGGTCCACTGGTACCAAAAACCTACTGCATCAGGACGGAAAATAAATTACCATTTAAAACATACAAAAAACATGGTAATAAACACAGCAAAAAATCTTGCCAAGCGGATACTATATACCAGTGAATTTAGGCAAAATTAAAAATATACTGACTAAGAATGATTTTCATCACAATATCATTAAGTCATAATCAAAGATATCGGAGTGGAAAAACACAAAAACACGCTCTCATATATTCAACAGTATTTAGAAAGACCCGCCAAAGCTGACTTTTACGACAGGGATTAAATCGCAATTGCAACTCTGGAGATGTTGTATATCATTATTAATGATTCATTAACATACCCACAAACATAAGGCTAAAGTTTTGCATTTGCCTGGCTCGAGGTCAGTGAAGAGTTATAATTTAATATAATCAAAACAAATCAACAGAAATTAATTACAAAATTTTGGAATAACAAATGGTATGTCCGTACAATGATCGCTGTTTCGAAGATAACAACATCTTGTTGTCAGAGGACTTTTGCATCGAATTTGGTATTTTGCAACTTCGTAACATATTTTTTACTTGGCACCTGTAATCGCGTCCCATCAAATAAAGCCGCAAATGACGCATGATCCACACGCATGATCAGCACGAAAAAGTGCTGAAAACAAATGATCACTCACTCAATCGTGATAAACGCGCTTTGACTTTCGATTCAATTCCAATTGAGACTTATGAATTGAAATTATTTTATTTTCATTCCAATTGAGACTTATGAATTGAAATTATTTTATTTTAATTTTAATTTTAATTCAAAAATTTGAAAAAAATTATTTCATTTCAATGCAAATTCAAAATATTTTAATTGGAATTAAAACTTCTAATGCTAATTTTAAAATGTTGAATTTGGCTGCAGGCAATAAGTCCCCAATGAAATAAGTCCGCAAACGATAAAATGAAATAAGGCCCCAAATTTGGGGTGTTATTTCATATGAAATAATACCCCAATTTAAATAATGAAATAAGGCCCCAAAAATAAATGAAAAAAGGCCCCGAATTTGGGGTGTTATTTCATATGTCCGTCCGTCCGTCCGTCCGTCTGTACGAACACCTAGATCTCAGAGATGGTAAGAGATAGAGGTTTGGCATGTATGGGACAAATGCTTCTTTTATCTGCACGCAGATCAAGTTTGTTTCAAATTTTGGCCACGCCCCCTCCCGCCCCCGGAATTTGGAAAAAAGTTATATCTCCTACAGTTTTAAAGATAGAGGATTCGTACGTTTTAGAGATAGTTAGTAATTAGAAAAATGAATCGATTTGCCGAAACAATGATAAAGATCGGATGTACGGTTCTCAAGTTATAAGCAAAACAGTGAACCAAGCCCTCCCCGCTACCACCCTAAAAAAATGTTGCATACTTTTTGGATGGTCACACTACGGAAAGCGGGAACACTGTTAAACATGTATTTTCATGAGTAACGGGTATATCGAAGTCGGTTAGAGCCGACTTTAACTTACGCTCTCGTTTTTATTATAAATTAAATTTTAGCTTTTATAAAATTTTTTGTTCTTTTACGTTATTTCAAACTTCCAGTTTGCGTAGAGTCCAACAATTTTTCTGCACTCCATAATTTTAACTTTTATTTTATGTCTACTTCGCACAATGCAAATCACTAAACTGATCAACATACTCTAAAGCTTATCACTGAACTATTTTTAAAACGTTACTTTTCACACCTGTACAAAAATTCTGCGCATCAATTACTTAGTGTAAGAACACCTGGAGTTAAGAAAATTAAGCGTTTTTAAAGTTTTTGGATTTTTTTCATATTTTATCAAAAATAAGAAAATGATGATAAGATTCCAAAAAATTATATTAAAAATTGACGTTTCCTGATAAAAATGAAATAAGGCCCCAAAAAATTGTTTTGCGGTCTTATTTCATTTCTTCTTTTGGGGACTTATTTCATTTTGAAATTTTATTTAGGAAATAATGCCCCAAAAAAAATCAAATAACACCCCAAATTTGAGAAAAATCGTTGTTTTTGTTTTCCATATACATTTTTGGGGCCTTATTTCATTTTTTTTGGGGCCTTATTTCATTGGGGCCTTATTTCCAAGCGCAATACTAATTGAAGAAAAAAATGCCAGCGGCAGACGGACGGACGGACAGGGCTATATCGACTTGGCTGTTGATGCTGAAAAATATGTATTCTTTAATATGGTCGGAAATGTTTCCTTCTGCATGTTACATACATTTGCACGAGTTTAGTATAGCATTTTACACAACAAGTAACGGGCATAATAAGGTCTAAGCGGTTTTTGGGACAAATCATTAGATTTTTAGGACTCTTAAAGAAATCAAACTATGAGGAAGTGCAATATTGTTACTCCTCTACAAACATAATCTTTGTCGTTTTAAAAGTTCTTAGTCATCAGTGAAGCGGATAGAGTCAATGAGAGCACAAACCGAGGACAAAAAATCGACTATTTTTGTTAGATTAGCTGGTGAACAGGCATGATGCGCAATCATGTTTGCTATTTTTCGTGATTTTGTTAGAAGTAAATATATCAATGAAATAGTTTGTTAGAATTGCTTGATTTTGATTTGTAAAGTGGTGATTGTTTTAGTGACCTTTTTGATTGAAAATCGTAGAACTATTTTAGGCAGGCTCTACGTCATTAAGTAATGGATATTGTCCTCAACTTTTCTAAAACAAGACACGCACAACACAACAAAGGAGGCTGGTTGACAGTATAACGCTATTTCATGAATATCAATTCAATCTTCAGCTGTCTGCGCCTGTCCTCAGTGTGTTGGCAAAGGTTGCCTCACCTTGTGTTGTGCGTGTAAGGTAAGGTGAGGCAACCTTTGCCAACACACTAAGGACAGGCGCAGACAGCTGAAGATTGAATTGGTATTTATGAAATAGCATTATACTGTCAACCAGCCTGTCAACCAGCCTCCTTTGTTGTGTTTTGCGTGTCTTGTTTTAGAAAAGTTGTGGACAATATCCACAACTTAATGACCCTAGAGCCTGCCTAAAAGTTCTACGATGTTCAATCAAAAGGTCACTAAAAACAATCACTAAAATAGGGATGGCAACGACGTAATTGTTAAAAACAAAACCCAAAAAATTTCATTTAAAAAACAACAAAAACCCCCGTTTGATTGCTTTGGGCAATTCAAACAATTGGCGCCTGTGTTGGCTGCGGAGAAAGAATTTCCCCCACTAACAACAGAAGGGCCGATAAAACGGGATGCACACACATCAAAGCCTTAGTGTTTTGGCGTTTGCTGCTGATGTCGGATTTTGCTACAAGCCTGCCTTTGGGATTCCCAAGCGTTCATAGCAATTCTTTCATGAAGCAACTTCTGCCAACACACTGAGGACAGGCGCAGACAGCTGAAGATTGAATTGATATTTATGAAATAGCGTTATACTGTCAAACAGCCTCCTTTGTTGTGTTGTGCGTGTCTTGTTTTAGAAAAGTTGTGGACAATATCCATTACTTAATGACGTAGAGCCTGCCTAAAATAGTTCTACGATTTTCAATCAAAAAGGTCACTAAAACAATCACCACTTTACAAATCATAATCAAGCAATTCTAACAAACTATTTCATTGATATATTTACTTCTAACAAAATCACGAAAAATAGCAAACATGATTGCGCATCATGCCTGTTCACCAGCTAATCTAACAAAAATAGTTGATTTTTTGTCCTCGGTTTGTGCTCTCATTGACTCTATCCGCTTCACTGATGACTAAGAACTTTTAAAACGACAAAGATTATGTTTGTAGAGGAGTAACAATATTGCACTTCCTCATAGTTTGATTTCTTTAAGAGTCCTAAAAATCTAATGATTTGTCCCAAAAACCGCTTAGACCTTATTATGCCCGTTACTTGTTGTGTAAAATGCTATACTAAACTCGTGCAAATGTATGTAACATGCAGAAGGAAACATTTCCGACCATATTAAAGAATACATATTTTTCAGCATCAACAGCCAAGTCGATATAGCCCTGTCCGTCCGTCCGTCTGCCGCTGGCATTTTTTTCTTCAATTAGTATTGCGCTGCGAAATAAGGCCCCAATAATAAGGCCCCAAAAAATGAAATAAGGCCCCAAAAATGTATATGGAAAACAAAAACAACGATTTTTCTCAAATTTGGGGTGTTATATAATTTTTTTGGGGCATTATTTCCTAAATAAAATTTCAAAATGAAATAAGTCCCCAAAAGAAGAAATGAAATAAGACCGCAAAACAATTTTTTTGGGGCCTTATTTCATTTTTATCAGGAAACGTCAATTTTAATATAATTTTTTGGAATCTTATCATCATTTTCTTATTTTTGATAAAATATGAAAAAAATCCAAAAACTTTAAAAACGCTTAATTTTCTTAACTCCAGGTGTTCTTACACTAAGTAATTGATGCGCAGAATTTTTGTACAGGTGTGAAAAGTAACGTTTTAAAAATAGTTCAGTGATAAGCTTTAGAGTATGTTGATCAGTTTAGTGATTTGCATTGTGCGAAGTAGACATAAAATAAAAGTTAAAATTATGGAGTGCAGAAAAATTGTTGGACTCTACGTAAACTGGAAGTTTGAAATAACGTAAAAGAACAAAAAAATTTTATAAAAGCTAAAATTTAATTTATAATAAAAACGAGAGCGTAAGTTAAAGTCGGCTCTAACCGACTTCGATATACCCGTTACTCATGAAAATACATGTTTAACAGTGTTCCCGCTTTCCGTAGTGTGACCATCCGAAAAGTATGCAACATTTTTTTAGGGTGGTAGCGGGGAGGGCTTGGTTCACTGTTTTGCTTATAACTTGAGAACCGTACATCCGATCTTTATCATTGTTTCGGCAAATCGATTCATTTTTCTAATTACTAACTATCTCTAAAACGTACGTATCCTCTATCTTTAAAACTGTATTAGATATAACTTTTTTCCAAATTCATTTACATTTAATTGTCATGTATATTTAATTGTCAGTTCTTAATTATAATAAGCTGTCGATAATTTTGTTGCCTCAAAATTCTATCAAACTCGTTCACCAGCAGCCAAACACTTTTTTGTTGATTAATGATTTATGTTAGTTGATTGGTGTGTGCTGCTGAACACGCTCAATCACTTTCAGACATTTCACATGATCAATAAAACCAGTTGATAAAAAAATATAACTTTAGAACTAAAAAATAATTACCTGTATAATGGAATCCATATGTTTTGTTTAGGTCTTATAATATGTCTAAAATCCGCAAAGTCACATAGAAACGATAAACGGTACGTCATGTTTGTCTTTTTCATGTCGGTCATCAAAAGGCTGTCTATTGAACTCAAAATATGTTCAGATAGACTGTTAACCTGTAATAGACGAGAAAATAAAGTGAATCTTAAAGAGGACTTAAAACTGATAAGTTGAATTACTCAATCTCAATTTATTTTAGCCCAGCAAACAAAAAGATTGACTTATATTAGTCACATGAGGTAGAAAAATAATAATTTTTGATTAAAGAACTAAAAACTAATACATACAAAGAATATAAGGTAAAAAGTTTAGAAAAGTTATCGGTTTTACAATTCAAGACAGGTTTTTGCGATAAAAGACGTTATTTATGTATACGTGTGTGCGTGTGTATTTTATGTAATTTAATTTTTTGCTACTACGACTTTATTCTGTATTCTGTTAATGTTTTTTAAGTTGAGCTAGTTTCAACATTATAAGGTAGGTCATTCCACAGACGAATTGCATTAATAATGAACTGCTTCTCAGAGATTAACATTCTAACTCTCGGGCATATGAAGTTGTGAGTTCTTTGTGAGAAAGCAGGTCTTAATTTTTAAAACAGCTATAATGATTTCCTGTGTAATTATTATTTTGTGAAGAAATGTTAGAGACCTGATATAAATCCAAGCCTTAAGGCAAACGTTGAAAATCTTGTGTGAACAATGGGATATGCTGTCCAAACGTTCGACATTAAAAACATATCGGGCCGAAAACGTCCTCACCATAAAAAAGAGAGGGTGGTAGGTAAGCTTTTGCAATAAGCATCCTAACATTCACAGGCAAAAACATTGGTGTAGCTGAGAGCTGCCGCAGCAGTCCGTAAGTCCGTCCAGTGGCACTCGATATATGAGTACCCCATTACAATGTGTTGTCAAATGTCAAACCAAGATTAACAGCTTTATCCACATATTGTATGGGAATATCATTTATGAACAGATGTGGCAGTTGATTTGTATCAAAAACTTTTTAGTGAATGACTATGCATTTGGATTTGGAAGGGTTGAGCCCTGATATGCCCATTTATCAACACCACTAAAAACAGTTTTACAAATATAACGTGTAACTTATCAACATAAGGAAAGTAATACTGCCGGAATCGGTCGGTTGTCGTATGTCTTCAAGTATGGTAGCTCAAAAGCAATGACTTTTGCCAGAAATGGAGATTTAGGGGCTAAGATTATCTAGTGCTTCCGCATTAGACTTTATCTTAAGGATACATTCTAAGACATCACAAGTACTGACACACATAAAACTAAAGCTGTTATCACAGAAAGGTTGGACATTCAGGTACTTGTTGCATCTAGCCTCTCTTACATTAAATTGCACAAATTTGTGATTAAGAGCATTTATATATACGTCATTATTATTCGTCTGCCGTCTCGTTTTCCCTATTCCTATGTCAGATATTTTCTTCCAATGTTGTCTTGTCGTAATACCGTAGGTAAACTTGGCTGTATAATAATTATATTTTATGTTCCGTTCAGCAGCCAGAAATTAATTGATTTATTTATATATAGTTATACATATATGAGCACTAGAGTGGTACCCATGTAAATGAAATTTTTAAGGTCATGCTCTCACCCCCCTATCTGATACTTTTTCATGTATAATTAGCGTAAATAAAAACAAAAGTTTAAGAAGTCGAGTTTTAACGTGCGCGAATGGCGTCTAAAGTTTTTGGAAATAACTCATATGCAGTGTTGACTATTATCTTCTATTTTTTCAGTTATGAATAGTCGGCGATGATTTTATTTATAAACTATTCCAATTTGTAAGTTTTTTATTTCCACAAATGTAGATCCCTTTTTGAATTTCAAACAATGACTGCAATTGAGATGAACTAATAACTCCGTTTGTAAAAATTTGTATTTGGTGAACGTGTCGTATGATTAATATTTTTTAAAACTTTGAGATCCTGTCGCGCCCATTTAAAATTAAAATAAAATTTTTGGATTTTCACAATTATTAATTATACAACAAATATTAGCTTTGGGAATGCTGAGACCTCTTTTTTCCATTTTGCCGGTTTGGGGACCGCTCTAATGAGCACACACATATAACACGTAGCCTAAGATGAATTTACTATAAAGGTGGCGTACTCACCACAGCTGCTCTCTTTCAAGGGGCCTTATTTTATTTTATTTATTTATTTTTGACAATATGATAACAATACTTTGTCTTTAACCTTACGAAAAAAACTCTTCAACAGAAAAACAATTAGGGTGTTCACCAGCCCTCATAAAAACGTAATTGGTAAATTTACCACACATAAGCTGGTGAGCGCCCCTTGTGATTTACCCTAGTAATTGTTGTGGTAAACCAGCTGTTTGTAACAAGCTACGCATTTTGCCCTTAATATTTACAAAGGATTTCAGAAGCCTCAGTGGCGTAGAGCACTGTATGCATAACTCATAAACAGGAAGTCCTTTGCTCGAACCATGCAAGCTATTTTTTTTTTGTTATCGTTTGTAATTGAACATCTTTTCAGTCCTAGGCTATATTTTTTGTCCTTTAAAAAAAATTACAGATCCATGCTTTACCGGGACTCGAACCGGAATAACCAAAAATACAAGGGGATAATCATATCCACTCATCCAACGCCTAGACAGAAAAACCTGTATCTAAATTTCTATATCAGATAAGCACGATACCAAGTATTTTAAGCCGATACTTTGAACACTACAAGTTTTTACACTTTTACGAGCGATTTTATAAACATACCCTAGGGCAACAAAAAGTTGGTAATTTTTTTCCTATGTGTTTTGTTGTTGTGTCGAAAACTTTTGGAATTTTTGCTTTTTACGAGAGCTGGTGAACACCCTAAATGAAAAGAATATGCCCATAATTAATTTAATATCTACATACCTGTCTACTACTATCTAATTAGAATTTTGTCATTAGTCAGCGCCAATAGAGAAAATTCCACATTCACGTATGTTGATATGGATTCAGCAGATGGGCTAAAGAAGCCATCAACGGAATTTGTGGTGAAGATAAAAAGGCTTGAATCTTTATTCAACAAATTCAATGACAACAATATTTTTCGAAACCGTGTTTGCTGGCCGAAATGTTAGAATCAAAAACAAAAGAATTTTTTTAAATAAAAATAAAATTTCGTCTTAAAATTTTTAACAAAAAAATTTAAATTGCAAGAATAAAAGCAAGTGCTGATTGGCCAAGAAAATTGTTTAATACATAACTGGGCATTTCCACAGAAAGGTCCACCGAGATTGAAAAAAATTGTTTTTTTTAAATGATTTTTCTTAACAAACCATTGAAAACAAAAATCAAAATAAATCTTAAAATTTAAGTACAGCTTTTCTGATTCTTTACTATGAGAAAATTGACCTGAATACCGAAGATATGTCCATTTCACAGCTAGCTTTTTTTTAAGATGTCGCGTGATAAATGTCGCGTTCTTCATAATATTAAAACTTATAAAAACAAAACTAATGTAAATAATTGAATATGATTGCACTCAATAAAAAGCTACATTATTCCCCTTTATATAAAAGTTAACTGCTTCAAAATAATTAGTTAACTTTCGCAGATTTATGAATTTTTTTAGATGCAGTCGAAAACAACTTCCATTTTTGTCGCGTGATAAATATCATGATTTTTTTTAAGTATATTTTAATCGACAAATCGACTGAACCTACCTTTTGCACTAAATATACTGCTGCCAAAATTCTACTAAAATATAAAAACAAAATAAAAAATTCTTGTTGTCTTCTTTATTTTTCCGCACTCTAAAGGCGTACGAATGTCGCGTTCGCGACTGTGGAAATGCCCAACTGCAATACTTTATATTATCTTGTATCTAGTAAAACTCAATTTGCTTGCAATTATTTCATTTAATTTATCAGCGAAAATCTTTCTGTCTGTTAGCTAAAACAATAACGAACCAAGAGTGCCTAGCATTCGCCTCTCCGAGCATCTGACATCTGTCTCAGAGTGCCGAGAGAGCGAGTTGAAAAAATTGATGACCCCTCACCACAACGGAGTACGTCACCTTAATAGTAAATTCACCATGCTCTCTGCTTTGTGCTTATGCTACACTCCTGCCCAAAATTATAAGTCACCCCGAAAATTTAAGTTTCAACCCTCGTAGGAGAATAGGAAAGTATAATACATACAATGAAATCCAGTATGCAGAATGAAAGCTTAATGAATTCTGCTTAAAATCTTATATTCTTATCTCTGATTGCATATCGCGTTTTCAAGTAGCGGAAGGTTAGGTTAGGTTGCGATTGCTGAGAGTGACAAGTCGCTCTCCCACTTAGGTCACTATGGGCCCATTGCGATACCATATTCATTCCCTGTTGTTCGTCTGGGTCCGAATATGGTACGGGTCTAATAAGACTATACACGGAGCAGGAGCTTTTGCACGAAGAATCGACTGATGCAGAGGCTTATGTTACCCAGACGGAAGTGAAGTCTTTATCTGATGATGCAGATCCTCCAGATAAATCTGCATCACAGTAAAGCAGCTTCCGCTGCACTTCTGCCTCGCCTAGCGATAGGTGAAGCAGACATCCTCTTAGTCCAAGAGCCTTGAATCACTGGAGACAGGATCTGCGGCTTGAGGACGCCAAAATATAAATTATACCATATTAAGGGTAAGGGTAAGCCCCGTATTTGTATATTAGCGAAACAAACTCTTAATGCATTTCTAGTACCCCAATTCAGTGATGGAGACATCACAGCAGTCAGCCTTGAGTTGGGGAGTACCACCTACAGGCTGACTTCGTTCTATTTGGCTCACGACACAACGGAGCCAGTATTCCAAGACCTAGTAAGTAACAGTCAAGGAAGCAGAACCAGATTAATACTGGGTGGAGACGCTAATGTACACCATACAGAGTGGTTCAGCACAGACACTAATGATCGTGGCGAGTTACTTTACTATTATCTTTTAAGTACAAATCTTATTATCTGTAATAAAGGTAATGAACCAATTTTTGTCACTAGAACTCGGAGGGAGGTACTAGATATCACCCTCATTTCAGAGTTTTTAATAGAAAACTATATTTCATAGAGAGTCCTATCAGACCATTCCTTCTCAGATCATAGATCTATTGAGCTAAAGCTAATAGAATCATGCCCCGAACCTAAAAAAGCACAAAACTTGAAAAAAACGAACTGAAAACAGTATAAGAGACTAATAGTAAAAAATCTAGATGCAGCTCTCCAATTTACACCCGTAAATGAGGAGCAATTAGATGAATTAGTCAACACATTCACAACGACATGCTCAAAAGCACTTGACAAATCCTGTCCTTACATTCAATACAAAACAAACAATACGAAGAAAACAGTGTAGAAAAGCATTTAACTTAGCTAAGAACACAAAATAGAACTCATCCTGGGAGTTGTATAAATCCAAGTTACGTGATTATAAAAGTGAAATGCGAAAAGCCATACGACGGTCGTGGGCAAATTTCTGCAACTGTATCGAATCTACCTCTGAAGCATCAAGACTTCGGAAAATTATAGCGAGTTCTCCAACTCCTCCGGGACTTCTACAAAACTCTGATGGAACTTGGACTGAATCCAACTCTGAATCCCCCAACTTTTTACTAGAATCGCATGTTCAACTTCTTGTGAACCCACAGAGAAGCCCAGAATTGTCGCGCCAAGTCACATAAGTGGCATTGTAACTGAACAACGAATTAAGTGGGCTGTGAACTCTTTTCAGCCCTACAAATCGCCGGGTCCAGATAGAATCTTTCCCGCTCAACTTCAACAATCGCTGCCAAATATAATTGTATGGCTTCACACAATCTTTGTGTGCTGCCTTATACTACAGTATATACCCACTCTGTGGGAAGACATAAAAGTGGTTTTCATACCAAAGGCAGGCAAAGCCTCGCATGCCAACCCAATGACTTCAGGCCGATCAGCCATCATCTTTTCTCCTTAAGACACTGGAGAGACTGATAGATGCCCATCTAAGGCAGTCAATAGACCCATCCACTCTGTCATCAGCGCAGCACGCATACAGCAGGGGTAGATCAACAGAGACAGCACTCCATTATCTTGTCTCAAAAATCGAAAAATCACTTGAGGCTAAAATATATGCACTCATGGCATTCCTCGACATCGAGGGTGCCTTTAACAACGTTCTCCCCAAAGCTATCACTTCTGCCCTGACAAATTTGAATGTGAAGGCACCCCTGGTGCCCCTAGGAGATGCCTGCGCCCGAAGATATGTAAGTAGAGGCACTCCTTAAGGAGGTGTTCTTTCGCCATTTCTTTGGGTGGTAACAGTCAATGAATTGTTGTTACTCATGGAATCGCAGGGGCATATGGTGATAGCGTACGCGGATGACGTTGCCATAATCACAAGAGGCCTATTTCCTCACAGTCTCTCAACACTTTCAAATTAGACGACACAGAGTGGTCTTGGAGTCAATCCAACCAAAACCGAACTCGTTCTATTCACCCGAGAGTATAAGATACCAAATTTAACACCTCCACAGCTAAACAATATACACCTTAAATTTAGCGATTCCGCCAGATACCTTGGTGTAGTGTTGGATAAAAAATTATATTGGAACGAAAATATAACTGAACGAATCAAAAAAGCAAATACAGCACTTTTCTCGTGCAAACGCGCAATTGGTCGTAAATGGGGATTTTCCCCATCTACTGCATCCCAACAATTACGTTTACTACTATGTATAAAGTCACCATACCGAGTCGGCTGGACTGGAACTCAATGCCTCACTCCAAACCGAATGCCATCAATTTCTACACTGATGGCTCCAAACTGGATGGACAGGTAGGTGGAGGAGTATTCAGTCCAGAGCCTGGGATCAAAACTTCATTTAGACTTCCTGATCATTTTAGTGTTTACCAAGCAGAGGTTGTAGCCATTCAGGAGGCTACCAACCTTCTGGATAACTAGGGTTGTCAAAAATTTCAAAAATATCTATATCGATATTTTTGGCGATATTGAAAAAGTATCAATTCGATATAAATATTTTGGTGTCAAAAACATCGATATTATCGATATTTTCGATATTTTTCAATCAAAGCCCGGATCTTAACAATTAACAGGTCCATTTAGGTAATTGAGGCGTCATTTGACGCGTAATAAGAACTACAATCTGACTGCGCAAAAGAATATAGATTAAATGTATATTTATTAAATTAACAAAAGATATTTATTTTCTATTTCATATATAACATAAGAAGTTCTGAAAACTTTTTCATGAATTTAAATTTATGGAACGAAAGCAGTTTTTACTTTTTTAATTTATCATCTTTTAAACTAGAGCATTCGAACTACAAAGCATAAAAAAACTTATTCAGTTAAATCTTTGAAACTTAAAATCTTCTGATTTTACCAATAATCGTTAGACAAAGATTTAAGGGCGACGCGTTAAGTTAGGTGCTCATCGGTCATTCGGCTTCTGGTGTCAGAAACCACACTTTTTATAGCCGATGCCAATCGTTCCGATGGCACGGAGCTTCCCGGTGTAATAAGATATGACAATGCGCAGTTAGAAAGCACTGGCAATGCGTCTTTCTCTGCAATCCAGAACTTAATAGGGTCCCTAACCAGGGCAAACAACGGTAAATTCCAATTTTCTCCAATAATTTATTCTCCTGTCCTGGGGGATGTTGAGATATCATGGCAGTATTGTGATCAGCGAAGAGCGATCCTTCAAAAATTACATCTTCAGATGTCGCACACTTGTGTGTAAAGGGAGAACAATATATGTGCAGCATGACTATAGGAGACTGCCACTGTTTGACGATAGTCGTCATGCTGCAATCATGTTATTCTTTACTGTTTTTAAAAATGAGCTGCATTTCAGCCAAGCATCTCCATTCTTTGCGATTAAATGCGCCTTTATGTTTGTTGAGTTGCCATGGTCCTTACAACTTTTTGCACAGTTTACAGTTAATAAAACAACTTTTAAACATTGTGCCTTACATATTCAGAGCACAAGAAACAGTTATTCGCAACATTGTGACTGAAGGCTAAAACAAAAATATCCCCGAAAAATATCACCAAAAAATATTCGATATCCGATATATCGCCTCCGAAAAATATTCGATAATGATATTCTTCATTTTGGTCAAAATATCGATATTTCGATATATCGATAATATTTTCGACAACCCTATGGATAACCTCGCAATTCAAGGACGCAACGTATTTATTTTCTCAGATAGTCAAGCTGCATTAAAAGCCCTTGACGGTTATGTTAACAATACAAAAACTCTCACGGAGCGCCGCAGATCTCTTAATGAGATGGCCCAGCACTTTCAAATTAATCTTATTTGGGTGCCTGGACACTGCAACATTGAAGGCAACGAGATGGCTGACCACCTCGCCAGGCTTAGCACCACCACTCAGCTCTTACCGGAGAAGAGCAACATAGGGGTGCCTCTTGAGACCTTTAAGCTAAAAACAAAGGAAAAAACATATCGAATAACCACGAGTTGATGGCAAACGACTCACACATGTGAAGTATCCAGGTTTACATGGCCTACTCTTAACATTAAAAAATCTAGGAAGTTGCTCTGCCAAGACTGAACACAGCCTTATAGGAAGACACTCCGCTAGGCTCGGAGTCATGCACCATGACTTCTGTAGAAGTTGGAATCCAGTGGATGAAGAGGAGAGTGTACAACACCTCTTCTGTTATTGTCCAGCTCTCAGCAGAAGACGGCTTACAACTTTGGGTCGTCCCTTTATATGGTACCACAATGGGCCTTCATTGGCCTAAGTGAAGAAATGGGAATCTCCCATTTCAACCATTGCAACCTAACCTAACCTAACCTAGCCCTTTTTAGTACTTAGGGGGGGTCCTCGTTACTGAACCACCGGATGTCTCCGAGAGGTTGAGTAGCAGAGGTTGACCAAGTGTCCTGAGTCTCGCTCTACTCAAGACGGGGCAATGGCACAGAAGGTGTTGTACCGATTCCTCCTCTTCTTCGTGTCCGCAACTTCTGCAGAAGTCATGGTAAGTGACGCCAAGGCGTGCTGCGTGTCTGCCAATAAGACAGTGAGCCGTGAGGGTCCCCACCAAAAATGATATGTGGTCCTTTCTGTGACGTAAAAGTGTTATAGTACGTTTTTGATCGAATGTTGGCCACGTAAGCCACGCTACTGCACAGGAAGAAAGATTTTTCCACCGATTCGTAGCGAGACGAAGTGTTTCAGCTTTTGCGTGAAGCTTGTATGTCGCCATAGGCATCCCTATCGTGCTCTTCCCTGAAAGGAGCTCGATGGTTATACCTATTCTGGCCAGTTTGTCCGCAGACTCATTTCTTTCTATGTTGCGATGACCAGGCACCCATATAAGGTGTATACTGAAATGACGTGCGATCTCATTCAGAGATGAGCGACATTCCGTAAGTGATTTAGCATTGCTGGTATGTGAGTCAAGTGCTTTGAGGGCGGCTTGACCATCTGAGTAAATAAATACATTTCCTTCCTTGACCGTGAGTGTGCTAAGGTAGATGGCAGCTTCCTGGATGGCTACCACCTCTGCTTGGTACACACTACAGTGATCAGGATGGCGGAACGATGAGTTCAAATCTAGGTTGGGAGAAAAAACGCCTACTTTTTCGTCGATCTTAGAGCCATCAGTGTAGATGTTAATGGCGTTAGCTCTGTTGTGGGGAAGGTTTTCCCAATCGTTCCGGTTTGGGATATAGACGTCGTAAAATTTGTCGAACGTCGTTTGTGGTATACAGTAGTCTGTAGTTAATGGTATACCCGTTTGGTCTTCGAGTATGGTGGCGTGTCCCGAATTGCCCCTGTTCCAGTTATCGGATTCTCGTAGTCTTAAGGCTGTTGTAGCCATTTGCTTAGCTACGAGGTCAAGTGGTAGAAGGTGAAGAATAGTATTTAGCGCTTCCGTTGGTGTCATTCGGAGAGCGCCGCTAATGATCCGGACTCTAGTTCATACTCCAGCACTCTGCCAACAAATAGATAAGTACATCGAAGCGGCGTGCCGCCTTCAGCCTGTTAGTAATCAGCCTTTCCAGTACTGCCCGGCCGTATCCAGCATGCACAGTGGCCTGTACGCTGTCGGGTCACCAGTCTTCTTACCTGTCTTGGGTTTAAGAACCAGCCGCTGTTTTTTCCACTGATCAGGGAATTTTCCTTCTTCCAAGCACTTAGTATAAAGCCGACTGACTACCGTGGTATGTTCCCGAATAGCCGTTTTGAGTACCTCGTTTCTGATGCCATCTGGACCTGGGGACGTTTCGTTTTTGGAAGTTTTTGCTACCTCATGGAGCTCTTCTTCGGTAATGGCCAAAACGGTGTTGTCTTGAGACTGGAGTTCGCTCTGCCAAATAATCGTCGTTTGGTCTGGAAACAGCTGTTTAACAGTTCTTTGGACAAGTATGGGACGTGTAGGCATGGAGCAATTCTTCATCTTCTTCATGACCACTTAATAGGCTAATCTCCAAGGGTTTCCGTCTATTTCTGCAATTAGTTGCCTAAAGCACAGTAGTTTGCTATTCTCTATGGTCTTATTAATCTGCTGGCGGACAGTTTTGTGAAGCGCTTCTTTTTCTGTGAACGAATCTGTACCTCTGGATCGCTGTGCCACCCTTCTAGCTCTCAGATAGTTTCTTCTGAAACTTGCGATTTCTTCGGACCAGCAATAGGCTGCTCTTCTGTTTCCGTACCCGGGCTTTCTTCTTTGCATTGACGCATCACATGCTCGTACTAAGACCTCTGTCAGATGTTCAGCTGAGTAAACAAGACTCTTGATCTAACGTTTCCTGTTTGTATCCGCTCCTCCTGAGGGTTCTGACGGCTTAGCTTGCTAGTTTCACTTCAGTGATTATCGCTTGGAGATCGCTCAGCGTGATTACCTTGCTAACTTTCTAGCTAGAAGACGCAGCTAAACTTCCGCTTATGTAAGTCAAGTCAAACTTGGACCCCGTGTTCGCTCTATTATAGGTGTTATCCCTTCCAGCATTTAACAGTACCACATCTAGGGTAGCTATTAACTCTAGCAGTGCATGTCCACTTGCATTTGTGTATGGGCATCCCCATTCTACCGCCCATGCATTAAAATCTCCTGCCACATTGGGTGCTTCCCTCGGGCTTCTTCTACTATTTCGTCCGTTCCCGTTTCGAACTCTTGCTGAGTAAAGCTTGGTGGGAGGTAGCAGCTAAGAAAATATATTCCTCCAATTTTGGCGCACGCGCAGTGCATGGTTCTTCCCACTTCTTGGGGATGCGTACGTAGCGTGCCCTTGCCGCAGCACCAGACCGCAGCTTTTCCGTGCTCGCTTTTTACCAATAGGGCTTAATCTTTGTTTTTGTAGGGTTCACTTATTAAAGCCACATCAATTGCCTCTTCCAGGACCGTTTGGTGAAGAAGAGCCTTCATGCTTGGGGGTGAGTGCTCCCTCCAGCGCGCATTGAACAATGCTTACTTACCGGATAGTGTTTGACGGTCTCCTTCTTTTCTGCCATGCAAAGAAAGAATTCGGGCTCCATCTTGCACTCCTTTGCCTTGTGTCTGGGCTTTCCACATTTCAGACAGTAGTCTGATCGGTCGATCTCGCTGTTGCACGATCTGGAAAGGTTGCCGAATCCTAGGCATCTAGTGAAGAACACTTTTTCACGTATGCGGCAGCTGACCCACCTTATTTTGATTTTTCCTTTCTCCAGTAATTTTGTGGCTTTTGGCTCCTTGATTTTGAGTACTGCAGTCTAGGTATTGTAGTACGCCTCCCTCAGCGATTTAATGCACTCCTTGCTTATCTCCTTGTCATCATTGGTTACCATGCGGACTACCTCGATGATCTCCTCCTTGGTCGTCGCTTCGTCCAGATCTCTTATCTCGATTAGCGTCTCCTTAGATAGCGTACGGATAGTGGCTTTTTCGCCAAATACTTTTGCCATTTCGGTTTTAAATGCTTCAGAGTGCTGCTCCTTATCGCGGTCAAGTTCGATTAACAGTTCTTCCTTGGCAGTCCTTCGTACTTTGTGCACGCTTTCGCATAGTTCTTTTAAAAAGGGTTCAGATTGAATTGTTTTTAGTATGTCGCTATAGGGCATGCTCTCAGTTTTGGCGATAAGCAAAGTGTCAGGCTTATGGGCCTTACTTTTCGCACAATGTAAACCTTGCACTTTTTGATCAGCACACTATTATACCACGAGATCTTTCTTTCTCGTACTTTGCGCAAAAGGATACTTGGTAGTCTGTCGCTTGCGTAATGTTTTAGTCACTTATTTTAAATGCAATGCATAGGTGTAGATGTGGCCATCTTCCATCCCCGTCTCTATGGCTAGAACGTATGTCGGTGTGCTATCTAGTAGATTTGGGATTTTTTGCAGAAGTATCGATTGAGAGAGTCTACCTCGTCAAAGCAATAGTTTCCCCGAACTTAGGCGCCGTAAGTTTGAATCCCTCTACAAGCTACATTGTATAATTTTCATTTTTCAGCGAGGCTGACACTGCTATTTGCAACAAAATTTTTAAACGTAGAATTAATCTCTACTTTGGTTTCCTTATTTCTGTTGATAACATGCAGCTTGAAGGCTAGTTGTGGTGTAAAGGTGACTTCCAGATATTTGTACTGCAATACAATCGATAAAGGTGCACTGCTCTCTATTTTCTAGTCGTCCTCCTTTCCGAAACACCATTACACCTGACAGTACTGCTCTAGTTGATTAATCATCGTCTGCCACACTTCTACTTCGTCAGCGAGTATAACTATTGTGCTGTCCTCACTACAACTGCATTTTGCACTTTCGCATTTTGGGCCAAATGTACATTTTCCGCCATACAATTTTGTATTGCACTTGAGATGCCAAAAAAGTGAATTTTGAGAAAATGTAGTCGCATTATTCGTTAGCCATTCGATTTTTGATAGTTTTTACTCGATAATAGATCATTTTTTGGCTAGTTTTTATACCTTGTACCTATTGAAAATGGGTAAAACGGGATCATGAAGTTGTGCAAATTTATGTAACAGGGAAGGAGGAAACATTTCCTACCCTATAAAGTATATATTCTTGATCAGCATCAACAGCCAAGTCGATTTAGCCATGTCCGTCTGTCCGTCCGTCCGTCTCTCCGTCTGTCCGTTCGTCCGTCTGTCTGTATGAACGCGTCGATCTCAGAGACTATTAGAGATAGGGATACAAATTTTTGCATGTACATAGGTGTATACCGTACGCAGATCAAGTTTGTTTCAGATTTGCGAAATTTAACCCCCCCCCCCCCCCTTCAACCAAAAAACTGTCAGAGCCACAATTTTAAAGTTATAACATGGTGGCTTAGTATTTTAGTAGTATTATCTTAGGCCTTAAATCTATCTATTCTGAAAAGCACAATGAGATCGGAGCAAAAACACCAAAGTTATTCACGAAACAAATTTTGTTTCATTTGCTACCTTGTCCAGCCATTTTGTAAATTGTTAACATGCAAATGCATATTTATGTCGTCAATGTAAAGGCCTCCTTCCAAATGTTAATGTAGATCACCCAAATACAGTGCAAGCAACAGCGGAGAGAGCAGGCATCGTTGCTGTACCCCACTGAAAGTTTCAGAATAATCCGATAGGTCTTCACCATCCCATACTGCACTTTCGGTTTGTGCGTAAACTTTTCCAATGAACTTAACAACTTTTGTTGACACTCCAAGCCGCCATAATTTATAAATTAGCATTTTCCTGGGGACTCGATCAAATGCTGCCTTAAAATCTACAAAGAAAGAATACACTTTCTTTTTAGTTCTATTAGACCGTACTTGCCTTATATAAGAAGTAATTTTTTGTCTAGTTCTTTGCACAACATGGCTTAAAAAATTCTGTATATTTTATAGAAAATTTATCAAAAATCCAAAATCAGATATATTGAGGTTTGATGGCCTCGAGAAGGCTTTAAAAGTTCCCCTTAATTTTGTTTTTCAGCTGCTAGAAACGTCATAGTAGGCAGACAAAAATTTTGGTACAACTTGGTTATTAAGTAATCTGCTTAAATAACAAATCTCCAACAACAAAAATAAGCTGACATCACAAGCCCAATACCAGTTCATGAGATTGAATATAATTTTCAGTGTTGATAAACACTTCGTTATCTTCTAGAAAAAATGAAATAAAAATAGAAAAGATACTTTTGAGTTATATAGCACATTTAGCTGTTCTCTCTGTCTTGGTAGCTGTGGTGTAGCGGGTAAGGCATGAGACTGAAAGTCAAACATACCTGGGTTCAAGTCAAGGTACGTACAAAAATGGTTTTTTTTTTTTTTTATATTGAAATATTACACTATGCAACAATTTTTTGATCTCGGCTTCTAAACAGTTGATCCTTATGTAAAATTTCACGCTGAATTCAAATCTGCTCTCAGATATGTCAACGGTTTTTGAGATATCGCTAAATTTTCAATTTTAGTGTTTTGAAAAATGGTAGGTCTACTAAAATGCCATTTTCTCTGGTTTTTGTCCACCGATATGTATTTACTGGAACAAAAATTAAAGATAATAAAATTATTTCATAAACAAACCACAGTTGCTTAAAATCCAATTATTTTTTTTGAAAAAAATGTTGATTATTTTTAATTTTTTGCTGCCTTTTATTAAGTTTTTTCCAATCTTACCATAAAAAGTGCTCAGGTCTCAGATATTGACAGGATGGGGTAATTTTTTACGAACATTTTTTGCCCTTGGTCATCAAAATCGGATGTAAAATAAACGCTACATTCTCAATTAAGTAAACATACCTCTTCTTGAGAGCATTATTAAATTAGTGAAGATTAAATTTAATTTTTAAACAAATTACATGATAACCAATTTGACGTGAAAGCCCTATGTGTGTTTAGTACAAAGGGCATAGCAGAATAAGCAGACAAAAACTGCCCCCACTCCGATCAGCCCCAAAATTTAATATGTTGTTAGCATCAATGAGAAACTCACTCTCCTAAATTTTTAGTCTTCTAATCGCTATTGGAGTAAAGTTAAGAGTTATTTTTCTCTTTTCTGACGCTTTTACGACTTTTCCGGGTGGAACTTTCCAAAACCCCGTCTTAATACGTACTTTCACCACTAACAGAAACTTTTGTCCAAATTTCAGCTTTCTATCTCTTTCCGTTTAGGCTGTGCGATGATTGCCAATCAGTCAGTCAGTCAGTGAATCAGTGAATCAGTCAGGACACTCTCTTTTATATTTATAGAGATACAGAATTTTTTAAGTCATGTTGTGCAAAGATCGTCAAATGTTGAAAATCGAATGATGAAAAGTCCGGTCTATTGTACATGTATATTATTTTGTGGAAGCGCTCTGATGCCGGCCTTGGTCAGGCAGCTGTTCACAAGAAGTCACTTTTCAAGTCCTTTTTTGCTCCGTCACAACGTCATGAACCACAGATTTTGATAAATTTAACATCGGGGCAATTAAACGAATACTTAGTCAAAGGTCTGAGATCAACTCTTTGCGCACACGAGTCACATTGTCAGTGTTTGTCGAAGTCTAAGGTCTTCCAGCACGGTCTTCATCGGCGACCTCTTCCCGGCCCTCCAAAAACGCCCGGTGCCACCGAAACACACCACTTCTTGCTAAAGCAACATCAGAGTAAGTCTGCTTGATCATATCAAACGTTTCTGTCGCAGATTTACCGAATTTCACACAGAATTTGATCGCGTACCTCTTGCGGGCCTGCACCACTCACAGAAACACGACGCGCTAAAATGCCTGTCCTGACTCTGAAGGTGCTCGGAGACAACTGACTAGCCGCTCGTTCGTTTGCTATTAACGCCCTCTACAGAATCCAGTCGGTGCGTGCACCCTCCGAAGTATAGTCGCGGCGAAAGATAATCAGTCCTATTACTTTCCGGACAAGCCCTGTAAGTAGGAACGTTGCGCATCTGACTAAAACACTTTTTAATAAATTCCGTTCATCGTAGGTAGCGACAAGACGAACAGCTTTGCCCTAGTCAGAGTTCTCAGCAAGCCCAGTAAAGGTTTAAATATTTGTCATATAAATGCACATAGTTTGGCAAGGAAGATAGAGGAGTTTAGGCCGGGTTTACATTGGTGCACATTGTGACCGTGTTGTCTGTGACGCACTGTGACCAAAGCTCTCAGAAGTCCAAAGTGTTTACATTGGCGTCGCACGATTTTTGCGACAAGCCATTTGCCTTTCACATTGTGCTGTGACACTGTGACATTGAAACGTGACGCTCTGTGCCCCAATGTACACCCGGCCTTAGGTTTATATTTGTAAATTCGAATTTTGACGTGATATGAATGTCGGAAACGTGGTGTTCGTTGAGTCACTAGGTTCAAGCTTAAAAATGGTAGCTCTGACAGTTTTTCGCGGTTAGAAGAAGGAGGAGGAGGAATTTGCCAAGTCTGGAGCAAACTTGATCTGGGTACAGTATACACCTACATACATGCAAAAATTTGTGGCTCCACCTCTTATAATCTGTAAGATCCACCCGTTTATACAGAGAAAAAGACAGTTTATCGCTGCTAAAAGATGGAGGAGAAAAAATTTTCCAAATCTGAAACAAACTCGATGTGGGTACAGTAACACACTACTACATACATGCCAAAAATTGTGGCTCTATCTGTTACAGTCTCTGAGATCGACGCGTTCATACAGACAGACAGACGGACAGACGGACATGGCTAAATCGACTCGGCTGTTGATGCTTATCAAGAATATATATACTTTATGGGGTCGGAGGTGCTTCCTTCTGGCTGTTACAAACTTTGAATTCGGTAAATTTGTAAATAAATTTTTGTCTAAAAGAGACCATTGAGCAAAAAAATCCGCCTTCGAAATTGCGTTTGGAAAATATAAGTGGATCTTTCTTCTTTCTTTCTTTCTTTATTGTCTAATCATCCTAACGGTACAAGTACATTATACTAATAATTTAGCGCGCTAGTGAAATCGCAAATCTCTACACTAGTGCCGAAACCCATCTGGGCCGTCAGGACTAAATTTTTTTTCATCAGAAAAAATTAATTTCTTAATGATAAATATTGAACAAGTTTCTCTCCAAGTTTTCTTTTCCACAAATTGAATTCGTGCTGTTTTGTTGTGCGGTTTTAAGAACGGAGCCAAGACTTCTGTGACGACGCACTCCGATTACACAGGCCAACAAAATGACCAACTTTGTGAGGTGCAGCCCTGTTGGTTTAAAAATATGATAAGTTTATGCTCACTGATTCCAAAACTGGTTTCGGTTTAGCTCCATCAGCTCTTGTTTCCAAGATATGGAGGAAAAACGAAAAAGTTGAATTTATCGTTCTTTAAGATTTATGGAGGCCACACTAGGCATAAATATGTGAGTTTATGAGCTATTTGCGATAAAGTACATATCAATGCTTTTTTAAAAAATCAAAGGTGCTATATAAGTTTAGCGGAAAGTGTCTAATTTGGCTTTTAAAGACAGACATCTTTCGATTTACGGCATTTTTATACCCTTGCAAAGGGTATTATAATTTTGCCCAGAAGTTTGCAACGCATTGAAATATTCATTTCCGACCCTATAAACTATATATATTCTTGATCAGGGTGACGAGCTGAGTCGATTGAGCTTTGTCCGTCCGTCTGTCCGTCTGTCTGTCTGTTTCTACGCAAACTAGTCTCTCAGTTTTAAAGCTATCGAGCTGAAACTTTGCACAGAGTCTTCTTTTTACTGCACACTGCTAATATGTCGGAACCGACCGGATCGGATGACTATATCTTATAGCTGCCATAGGAACTATCGGTCAAAAAGTGGGTTTTAATGAGAAAAATTTTTTTGTTTTTAATGTTAACGTGTCTCACTTCAGCGATTATTTATATTATACGCTTTTACATAGATTTGGATGTTTTTCTCAAAATCGGATGACTATATCTTATAGCTGCCATAGGAACTTTCGGTCGAAAAGTGGGTCTTTGTGAGAAAAACTTTTTTTTTAATGTTAACGTGTCTCACTTCAGCAATTATTAATATTATGCGCTTTTACAAAGATTTGGAAGTTTTGGTCAAAATCGGATGACTATATTCTATAGCTGTCATAGGAACTATCGGTCGAAAAGTGGGTTTTATTTAGAAAAATAGTTTGTTTTAATGCTGGCGTTCTTAAACTCTGATGTATTAAAACATTTGCAAGGGTATAGAAACTTCGGCAAAGACGAAGTTAGCTTGGCCTTCTCGTTATCAATATAAATCATCCCGTTTAAGCTAGCGCGGTTATTTGATAATTATTTTCGCCATCTGAGTATATGGCCAAACATGTGATCTAATTTTGTGATTTTTATGGCATTCAAATCATTTTATTTGGCAACGTTATAGCCAATTAAAGACGAAAATACACATTTAAATTTATGGGAGGAAAACTAGATTGTAACTCTAAATCTGTATAGGAACTGTAAAGAGGCTACTTGATTAGACATAAAGTGTTATATGTTTACATGTAGATGATAAATTCTATTTTGAAACAAGTAGCCTTTTCACAGTTCCTATAAATTTTTTTACTAACAATCTAGTTTTCCTCCTATAACTTACTTATAATACTTATAAAGCGCCTTTGATTTTTAAAAAATGCATTGATATGTACTTTATTGCAAATAGCTCATAAACTCACATATTTATGCCTAGTGTGGCCTCCATAAATCCTAAAGAACGAAAAATTCAACTTTTTCGTTTTTCCGCCATATCTTGGAAACAAGAGCTGATAGGACTAAACCAATGATACAGTTTTGTTCAGTGCAATCTATATTAACATAATCAGATAAAAATAGACCTGCACCAAAAACACTTTTGGGCTGTGTTATTCGAGGTCAGACATCTTGGGTTTTCTTCCAGAGCTTTGCTTCACACCATATTCATCCGGATTATTAAAAAATTTGGTGATAACACAATGTTCGACCGATTTTCTGGGATATTTTGCTTACATTATAGTCATCATCGCGGAAGGATCGTATCCTTTCCTCTCCCTCGTCCGCTAACAAACTCCAACGATTCATTTTATTAAATATCCATTCAATTGTTAACAGAAATATAAAAACAAGTGAGGAAGTCGAACAAGCCCGACTATAATATACTCTGTACATAGAGTAGAAGCTGAATGCAGTGCTACTGCTGCGCTCATCTTAAAGAATTTATGCAGAATTCATGCTTTCTCATTCTCCCACGAGGGTCGAAACTAAAATTTTCGGGGTGTCGTATAATTTTGGGCAAGAGTGTTGCACTACTGTTGCCTCTAAAATGCTTATGTATTGTATATGTATATGGGTAATTATTTCTGAAGTGGGCAACTTTTATTTTCCATAGTCTCCAAACATTTTAATTTTTTTGACAGGCTTTAACCGCAGTTTTCCACGATTTTTAATAGCTTTTTCAGAATTTTACCATTGTGGGATGCAGAGATATAGCGATTGTTCTTTTTTGTTAAAGTTGCTTATTGCAAAATATTATATGGGTCTAAAAATAAATAAAAACTTCTAAAAAATATTATTTTTCCTTTACTTTGTGATAAAAATATTTGCGATGGTTGAACTGGTGGAAAAAACCGCCGAAACTTAAGAAAAAAAATTAAATCGCGAATCCATACAAACGGCCATTTTCGATTTTTCCAAAAAATTGGGAGTAATCCTCTTGATATTCTTAGTTCTCTAAAAAAGTTTTCATGATGGGATAGCCATTACTTTCCGCGAAACTCACTTCCAAAGTATACAATTTTACTGAAATCATAGTAGGCTTTCTTTCTTTAAATAGAATAGCTTTTACACATACGGTCACCTTCACCAGCTATTGGAGCTGTGAAGTATCTAGCCATGAAAAAGCAAATTCTTAAACTTTGCCGTTCGGATTCGGCGTTAAACTGTAGGTCCCTTTCTCTTGTGCGAAAAATTTAAGGCACACACGCCAAGAGATTGTGAGAAGCTTGGCTTGGCCCCGTTAGAGGAGCTGTCAGCCAATTTTACATTTACATAGTAGGCTATAAGCAATAGTAATATAAAATTAATCATTTTTATTGGGCATATTCTTTCTTTTTGGAAACACATCGAAGTCATCAGCGTAGGAACATTATACAAATCTGAATGAAGGCGAGCTTATAGTAGAATGCGTCTTTGCTAAGAATTATGCGTTTGTCGCCCAAACCGCCATCCAGTCGTTCTACTGGAACAACGACCAATGCACTCTGCTTACTGTGGTGTACTACTACAGGAAACAAACAGAGTTACGTCATTGGTCCATTGTAATATTATCAGATGATTTGCAGCATAATACAACTGCATTTTACAGTTTTCAAAAGAATCTTCTTAAGCATCGCGAAGACTTTGGAATTCCCGGGGAGTGACACTTTTTTGGAACGGCGCATGGAAAGGGTGCTTGTGACAGCATTGGAGGAACATTAAAAAGACACGCAGCGCGGTCTAGTCTTCAAGCCGTAAACACAGCTGACCAAATTTTGTCTCCAGAGGCGTTACTCGATGGGGCCAAAAATAATATGTGAGAAAACTGAGGTATCTTTGGCTCTAAGGCTGAAATAATGAAAGACCAAAAACACTGTTGGGCTGTGTTATTCGAGGTCAGACATCTTGGGTTTTCTTCCAGAGCTTTGCTTCACACCATATTCATCCGGATTATTAAAAAATTTGGTGATAACACAATGTTCGACCGATTTTCTGGGATATTTTGCTTACATTAAAGTCATCATCGCGGAAGGATCGTATCCTTTCCTCTCCCTCGTCCGCTAACAAACTCCAAATTCATTTTATTAAATATCCATTCAATTGTTAACAGAAATATAAAAACAAGTGAGGAAGTCAAACAAGCCCAACTATAATATACTCTGTACATAGAGTAAAAAAAAAAAAAAAATTGTGTTTGGGATGCGCTCATCTTTAAGAATTTATGCAGAATTCATGCTTTCTCATTCTCCCACGAGGGTCGAAACTAAAATTTTCGGGGTGTCGTATAATTTTGGGCAAGAGTGTTGCACTACTGTTGCCTCTAAAATGCTTATGTATTGTATATGTATATGGGTAATTATTTCTGAAGTGGGCAACTTTTATTTTCCATAGTCTCCAAACATTTTAATTTTTTTTGACAGGCTTTAACCGCAGTTTTCCACGATTTTTAATAGCTTTTTCAGAATTTTACCATTGTGGGATGCAGAGATATAGCGATTGTTCTTTTTTGTTAAAGTTGCTTATTGCAAAATATTATATGGGTCTAAAAATAAATAAAAACTTCTAAAAAAATTATTTTTCCTTTACTTTGTGATAAAAATATTTGCGATGGTTGAACTGGTGGAAAAACCGCCGAAACTTAAGAAAAAAATTAAATCGCGAATCCAAACAAACGGTCATTTGCGATTTTTCAAAAAAATTGGGGAAAACCCTCTTGATATTCTTAGTTCTCTAAAAAAGTTTTCATGATGGGATAGCCATTACTTTCCGCGAAACTCACTTCCAAAGTATAAAATTTTACTGAAATCATAGTAGGCTTTCTTTCTTTAAATAGAATAGCATTTACACATACGGTCACCTTCACCAGCTATTGGAGCTGTGAAGTATCTAGCCATGAAAAAGCAAATTCTTAAACTTTGCCGTTCGGATTCGGCGTTAAACTGTAGGTCCCTTTCTTTGTGCGAAAAATTGAAAGTCGGCTTGGCCCGTAGAAAGATAGTTATAAAATAATATTATATGGGTATTTTGGAAACACATCGAAGTCATCAGCGTAGGAACATTATACAAATCTGAATGAAGGCGAGCTTATAGTACAATGCGTCTTTGCTAAGAATTATGCGTTTGTCGCCCAAACCGCCATCCAGTCGTTCTTAACCAATGCACTCTGCTTACTGTGGTGTACTACTACAGGAAACAAACAGAGTTACGTCATTGGTCCATTGTAATATTATCAGATGATTTGCAGCATAATACAACTGCATTTTACAGTTTTCAAAAGAATCTTCTTAAGCATCGCGAAGACTTTGGAATTCCCGGGGAGTGACACTTTTTTGGAACGGCGCATGGAAAGGGTGCTTGTGACAGCATTGGAGGAACATTAAAAAGACACGCAGCGCGGGCTAGTCTTCAAGCCGTAAACACAGCTGACCAAATTTTGTCTCCAGAGGCGTTACTCGATGGGGCCAAAAATAATATGTGAGAAAACTGAGGTATCTTTGGCTCTAAGGCTGAAATAATGAAAGTGGCAGAGGAGTTTTACTGTCCGCTTTAACCATGCGGAAACGGTACCAGGTACTCACAAATACCACAGCGTCATTCAAGAAAGAATATGCCCAATAAAAATGATTAATTTTATATTACTATTGCTTATAGCCTACTATGATATCAGTAAAATTTGATTCTTTGGAAGTGAGTTTCGGGGGGAATGGCTATCCATCATGAAACCTTTTTTTAGAGATCTAAGAATATCAAGAGGATTACTCCCAATTTTTTTGAAAAATCGCCAAATGGCCGTTTTTTTAGAATTCGCGATTTAACTTTTTTTCTTAAGTTTCGGCGGTTTTTTCCACCAGTTCAACCATCGCAAATATTTTTATCACAAAGAAAAAAAATTTATAATATTTTTTATTTTTTTTTTTAATTTACAAAAAGGCGAAATAAATTCACTTCCATTACATTACACAACACAAACATAAACTAAAACAAACCTGTACAGTTAAACAACACATCAAACAACTAATAATATGGACGCCCTCGATTTTGTGCTCGTAAACAAAGCTCATCTAACCATTTTAACAAAAAAAAAAACAACTTTTTTTTTTTTTTTTTCGAAAAACAAACAAAAATTTGTTTTTTTTACAACCAACTTTTTGCACTTTTTTTTAAAAAAAAATATTATAATTTTAAAAAAAAAAAAATAAACCAACGTCGGACTGCCCCATAAAAAAAAAAAAAATATAAAACATTTAATATTTATATTATATTCTTTTAAAAAATTTTTATTTGTATTTTTTAAATAGAGTTGACAAAATCGGGGTCAAAAAATTAAAACAATTTTGGAGGGCGTTCGAATTTTCCTTCCAGAAATTTACCTAATATTCCTTTTTGTGGAATGTAAAAGGCAGTGTGACCAAGGTAAACTCAAAAGAAAATAACGAAATCTGAAATTAAATAAATTGGCCAGCTGATTTGATTATAAGATTTAAACAAAATGAGGCACAATGCAAAACATGAAGGAAGTTGCAATTGAATTTGGAGTGCTAGCTATTAAAATGAAGAATGTGAGCAATACTACAGAATTGTATTCGCATGTTGCCGTCTGCACGACGGCATTTTTCAGGGCGAGCAGGATCCCATTCAGGTGCACATATCGCTGCAACGCAAGATGGCTCAATTTATGCCTTGGGGCGTGCCGTGAAACAACATGTCAAGTTGCGCAATATTCCATCCTGATTGTCTGGTGCAGGAGTATGAGGCAGCCACACGAAGTGATTATATGCAACTGGACACCAACTGCTTCCCAAGCACATTTTGTAAATGCGGTGTCCAGTTGCTTGCCATCTGTGATGTCCCACAAACATGCCTTGTTTTTCACTGCATCAATTAATGCATTTTAGTCGTCATAACTAAAATTTTGCAGACGATTTTTAGTCTTGCACTCCATTTATTTTTTCTTTTGCCTTGCCTTTTGACAACTGACACAAGGAATAAATGACTGCACAATATCTCTGGGAGAAATATCAGCTGTTCGATACAGTCCACACGGTTCGTCGATATGGCAACTCTCAAAATTCCTTGTGTGTATTGCTTGGCTTTCTGCGTACCCAACATCAGAATGAGGCAAGGAAAAATTCCTTAAGCAATTTTTTTATATGGAGTTTGACAGCTGAAGGAAAATTCGAACGCCCTCCGTACTA